>JAJPCS010000152.1:1069141-1201476 GCA_021164005.1 Willisornis vidua nigrigula | reverse complement strand
CATGCTTGGACAGTGTTTCCATGAATCATCTCCACACACACCTCCACACACATTCTGATATCAGCAACACCTGAATTTCTGCCCTAAGAGATGTTTTTAGTAATAGCAGAAAATAGCAGACTTCCTCATCTCACCTCTCAGCAGGAATGACTCTGCCAAAGCCACTGAATGCAGGTGAAGCCTTTGGGAATATTTACACCACCTGTGAATCTCACCCACAGACTCTACAAGCAGATTTTAGTCTCTTTGGATTTAAAATAACCTCTAATTTTCTGAATGGTATCCAAAATTAGATTTTGTATTTTGGTAGAAGTTACTCTGGGTTTGACACCATTAGCAAAGAAACATCCATGCCAAGTAATTCTGAGGATATGTATGTTAAGACAGATTTAAAAATAAAAAGTGATTGTACCAGATCAATATTCCAAGACAGGGACAAGAGGAAAGACTGTATCTATTTTTATGATTCATCACTCATCAATAATTGTGGTAACAGTTACTATTTTTATGTACAATCAATTAAATCCACCAGCCACCTGATCTAAACATTTGGGAGAACTACAAACCTGGATTTTGAGGCTACACAGAACAACTGTGACTGCTCAGTGCAGGAATACCTGTTCTGGTATTTATTTATTCCAATTTGGAATTCTTTTAGGCACCCAGAGCTGGGTTGTGTTGCCAAACAATGAGACTTGTGCCACAGCCCACACATCTGTATTGGGCTTGGAGGTGGGACCAGGACCTGCAGCTGATCTTGTCCTTGCTGATGGGGCAACTGGAAGTTCAGGTGAGATCTGAACTCATAGTACTGGCACTTCTGTTTAGATAACAGAGTTCCCATTCCTGGTTGTGTTTCAAGTAATCCCAGGGGTAAAGAATTTCACTATTTCCCTCCTCCTCTTCCTATTTAGTCCTTAAAACTGCTTCATCTGTTAAGGATGATAGAAATAATAATAAATGATCCACTGGGGTGTGTCACTGTCACCACGGTGATTCTTAACTATTATGTATGTGGCAGAAGGAGAGCTGTGTATTGGTGCCCTGGGACTGGGATTTGCTTGTTTAAGCTGGGCTCTAATAAGATCTTGGTAGATAAATAATATACACTCACCTCCCAAACACCAAGGTCAGCTGTTTGCTGCTTCATTGTGGGATAATGAGGGCAAGAAGTGTCATGACTTGATACCACACCAAAGACATCAATATCTGGTCCTCTGGCAGCGTGGATAATGCAGTTAGAGGGGAGAACTATTTTCCAGCGCAGTAAACAAAGCTGTGAATTATGTTTCAGTCAATTCTCAATTCTCCTTTGGTCCCCTGCTGTGAGCAAAGCAAAGGATTTATGCAAAAAGAGGAGCACTGTGCATATGGAGTAGGGCAGCAGCTCCAGAGGCACTGAGGGCTCAGCAAGAGCCGGAATTGCTGCTGCTCTCTGTGTTAGGTCTCCCTCCAAACTGGTTCTGTTAAACATTATTTTTAAGTGCTACCTCTTGTCAAATGGATTTAATGGCAGCTCACATCCTTTTTGGTAGCATTTATCACTCTCCTCCCTTTTTCCCCCCACTCAAACCCTTTCCCCCCTCTTCATCTGTAAAAACAACTCTGCTAGGGACCAATTATCCTCAACCACTAAATCATCAGCAATACTCCCAGCTGTAAAAACATCTGCATTATAAGCTCTGCTTCTCCCTAAGAGGCAGAGATATAATTGATTCTCTCATTCTGGCATGTTGTAGAGCTTCTGGTTTGTGTTATGGTGGGGAAGTGGGCGGGAGAGGTAGGAGGGGAAGCATCTTGCCTTGCCTTAAATTGATTCCTGTTCATGAAACACATCCTGGGCTGAGGAGCAGAGCACAGACCACACTGTAGGAGCAGCTTCACCTCTTTGATATCCCACAGCCCTCCTCTTTTAATATTGCAGGGGTAAAGAATTCCACAGGGTACAGCAGGTATTCCTTGGTTTACTCCAAGGAAAGGAAGGATTTGTGTGTTCCACAAGCTGCTGCAGAGCTGCCATGGAAAAACTGCTCTGTAAAACCCTTCCTTCTCCCTGCCTGTAGTTGCCTTAGTGACAAAACTGATCGCCACTGCTGCCCCAGTGCAGAGGAGGAAAACAAAGCCATTTGTTTTGTCATCCCAGCAATCTTCTGCAGGACTATCCTTGGGATTAAATGTGCTGATTAAGAAGATCTGTGAGCCTCAGTCTCTCCAGGGGTATTTATCCACAGTCACAGCTGATTTGAGCTACACCTGTTCCAGCATGGCCCTCTCCAAGGGGCTCAGTTCCTTCAGAGGTGTCTGACAACCACAGGATGGTTTGGGTTGGAAGGGACCTTAAAGATCATCTCATTCCAACTTCCCTGCCATGGGAAGAGACACCTTCCATCCAAAGAGCAGACAATATCAAGGGGCTGCTGCACTCCCTGAGCCCCCAAAAGTTCCTGTGGGTAAATAAATCCACTTTCTTTTCAAAGCACTTAAATTCCCACTGTCCGTTTGCTAACCCTGTTGGGCAGATTTCTTTTAGGAACATGGTCTGCCTTGGGGAAATAAACCAAATTCATTTGGTTGAAAATCATTATTTGGTTAAAATTAGTGCTTGCCTGACATTCTGAAAACCCTGTTTTGAGCACAAACCTAAAACACAGCTCCTGGGAAGAAAATTAACTCTATCCCAATCAAAACCAGCATAAGGCATTAGAGTATGACAAGAGTAACACCTTAGAGAATCCTGAGGTACAGGATTCTCCTCTCTCAGCCATGCCTTTGGAACAGCTGCTTGAAGTCAGTGAGTAAATCCGTTATGAGCCCACACAGGTGGAAAATTAGGACCATCTATCACAGCAGAAGGAAAGAGATTGCTGGGTTTGTAGTCTGTGGGTTTCACTATCACCTTCATTTACACCCAATGGGCTGTTTCTGCACAGAAATTACTAACTTTTTTTTCCCTTTGGAATGTCTATGGACTGGAGCCTGCTTGGAAAGAGCAAAGATGATTGGAAGCATCTCTGTCCATGGTGAACCTGCTTGGTAAGAACAAAACTGATCACAAGCATCTCTGTCCGTGGTAAACTCCACTGTGTACAATTGGTGGTGCACAATTACTTATCATGTTCTTCACCTACTCGTGAGATGCCTTGTTTGAAGAAGTCATTTTGAGGAAGGGGAAACATCTTCTTCTCTGGAGATAACCAGAACCCACCTGGATACCCCCTGTGCAGCCTCTGTAGGTGAACCTGCCTCAGCAGGGTGGTTGGACTAGATGATCTCCAGAGGTGCCTTCCAACTCCAGCCACTCTGTGATTATGTGGAAGGTCCCCCAGCCTGGTTTAATTCACCTGGGAAAATCCTGCCTGTGAAGACACACAGTGATAAAGATACACTGGTGTTTAATTTAGAAAGCTATTTTTAATGGGCTTTCTAATTAAGGACCAAATTCAGTCCTTGACAGCCACTGGTATCAGATTAATACCAATCTTAGTCCTTTAAAAGGGTGTACAGTCACCACACAGACACACACTACACTGATATTAAGTGGGAGAGTCAGAAGACAAAACACCTGGGGAAGCTTAAATGTAAATATAGAACATGTTTCTCAGCTAATTAAGAATATCTTACCTGAATAAGCACTTATAAAAATACTTTTCCAAATGTATCTATATTTTTAAAATGTTCTTTTAAAACAGATTATTTCATGGGCTTAGAGCACAGCTATGGAAGCAACGAGGGGAGTACCACGAATCTACTTCACAAAGAGGAAAGAATTTCAGAGTCATTGTTGTAAAAGCTCCATTTTTAGTATCAGGAATATTAACATCTGTGTTCTCTCCTGCAGGGAAGTTGTGAAATAAAAGATAATGGAATGTGGGAAGTTTCACAAAAGACAACCCAAAGGTGGGTAAAGATTTGACTGCAGTGGAAAACAAGCAAAATGTTGTCACTGCACTTTTTTACTAAGATAGAATAAAAAAAGTTTAAAAGGTCAAAAAATGCATATTTTATTAATTAAGCTAAAACTCAGATTCTTTTAGAATCTACCTCCTGTATTTAGTTAAAGAGTTCCAGCTCCAAAACGGAGCTTTATTTGAATAGTACATGGCTCAGCAGAGAAGAAACATTTATTTATCTTTTAAAATCTTAGCAGAAATAGTTTAAAATCTTAGTGCTGTTGTGGCTAAGAGGTCACATTGCCAAGATATGTTTTATTCATACATTTTAAGAGGCACAAGCGCATTCAGCAGCAAGATTATTTCCCCACTCTAATTTCTCACCACCTTTTTAAAGCAAGATTTTCTTAGAAAATTGCTCAGATCCACTGATTTTTGCTCCTTTTCTTAGTTACTCTCTGATGACAATTATCAGTCCTCTGAGCTCTATCAGCTTTAGCAGCTGCTTGTCCCTGGCTGACTTTGTTATTCTTACTTTGTTTTCCTGGCTGGGATGTTCAAAGACATTAAATTGTGCCTGAACATATTGGGGGAGTGGGGAATAATCAAAAGAACAAATAATTTTTAAATAGCTCAGCTACACCACTGGGAGGAAAAAAAACAAAGAAAATCAGTAACACCCCAAATTAGGTGGAAATTTTTTGAGAGGTTTTCCAAGCTTCTGCCTTTAAAATAATTGTTATTTATTCCCTGTTTGCTGCTTGGTGGGGTGGTGGATTCATGCCTGGATGAATGAGAAGGCAGAAGGAAGATGTCAAGAGGGTTTTTCACCTGGGATCTTTGGCAAAGAGTCAAAAAGTCCTATTTATGTTTCATAAACCCATAGAACCATAGCACTATTTATGTTGTAAAAGACCCCTAAGAGTCCAACCATTAACCCAACACTGCCAAGGCCACCACTAACCATGTCCCCAAGTGCCACATCTACACATCATTTAAATACCTCCAGGGTTGGTGACTCCACCATTTCCCTGGGCAGTTCCTGTGCTTGACAACCCTTTCCATAAGGAATTTTTCATTAATATCCAAACTAAACCTTCACTGGCACAACTTGAGGCCATTTCCTCATGTTACCTGGGAGAAGAGACAGACTCCACCTGGCCACAACCTCCTGTCAGGGAGCTGCAGAGAGCAACAAGGTGTCCCCTCAACCTCCTGTTCTCCAAGCCAAAAAAAGTGTTTCTGAGTAGCTGTAAGAGCAGGTAAAGTTTTGGAACAAGGACTAGATTTTGATCAGATGCTGACTAAACTCCTTCATTCTGTAATAATTGTACTAAACACATAAAAAACACCCCCAAATATCAAAATCTCAATTTATTACTATAAAAGAGGGCCAAGTGATTTTTAATCCATGCTAAGCTTCAGATACTGAGAAGAACCAAAAATACCAGGCACGAGGAAATGCTGATTTTCTCATTCAGGGGTCAACCAAATGAAGCAAGAAAAGCCTCCTCAAAGCTGAATTGCAATGTAATGCAGACATGCAAGTGGGAGACATCCAACAAGTAACAATAAAATACACCTGGGGTTGGGATGATCTCCAATAATCTCCTCTTATTCCATTTGCCACTTGTCATCTTTGAGCAATGGGGGGAAATGTGCTGGGAAGGACTTCAGCAAGAACGCTTGGAAATGGATTCTGAGCTCAATGATTTCACTTAAAACATTTAGAAGAAAGCCAATAGCCCTTCTATAGATGTGATGCCTGTTATTATTGTTTCATGCAGTACATGCCAGAACTTCTGACAGCTCCCAAACTCGAAATCTCTGCTGCTGATAAAAAAAGTGGTTTAAATATTGAAAATCAGTGAGCTGATAGTGAAGGGGAAAAAACCCTCTTGTTATTTTTCTCTTCTCCTTCATCCCATAATCCACTCCCCTGCTGGACCTGCTGCTTTCACTTGTGGTGCTCTCTGCAGCCTGAATGTACTGTCAGAAACTCCATCCTCATGAGAGAGAGGATATAATGCTGTAAACTGTTTATTACACCCTTAAGCTTTTGAAATTATGTTAAAAAATTAAACCCTGGAGACCAGAAATGAGAAGGGGTGAAACAGAGATGGATGTTTGACATCCAAGAAGTGATTGAGTATTCAATCTGTAATGTTTTTGCACTACAGCAAACAACATTCCTGCTGCTTGTTCTCTGAGGAAAGTTTCAGAATTTAGGGATTTGTTTCATTTTTTAATATGGAATTCAGTGGCATCTACATGCCAAATATTAAATTATTCCTTGGTGGGATGTACAAGGCTAATTGGCACTGAGAACAAGCTAATTCTAAAATAATTTATCACCTTAGGTAAATATTATATATTAGGTTTTCTGGTGATTGAAGAGGAAAATGTGTGAATAATGGGTTTTAATATAAAGATAATGAACAAAAGATAACTTAATATAAAAATAATGAAAAATGTAACAATATTAAACAAAAAAGGGTCAAAAGCAGGAATGATTTAATAGTTTGCACAGAGGGACATAACTGGGCTACTTGCAGGGATTTATTTACATTCAGATATGTTTTATTCCCTAAGTTTTCATCTCTGATGCAGAGAGCACAAAGCACCTCACCCCCAGGATCTGAGTACAGAGATGGGTGCAAATGAAAAGTAACCATCAAATTAATATCATTTAATGTTTCATGTATTATATTACAATTCCATAGTTTTATTATATTTTCCAGTTCTGGAGCCAGTGAGTTCTCCATTTGCTCCAATGCTTTGTATGTCATAATGCACCTGACAGGGCAAGAGAATATATCACTGCCTATGAGCTCAGTAGTACAGGGGGTGCAGGATTATATTTGAGCTTAAAAGCCATCTTTGTGCACCATATTAACATATTAATTAATCAAACCTACAGGCAGAAACCTCCAACCCCCAGTATCTGCATTCCATGAGGGAGCAGCAGCAGCAGCTTGTGCTGACAGAGACATTTACAGAGGAGACAAAACCCCCTCACATTTCACAGAATCTCAAAATCATAGAACCATCTTGTTCCACACCTTGCCATGGGCAGGGACACCTTCCACTGTCCCAGGTTGCTCCAAGCCCCATCCAACCTGGCCTTGGACACTTCCAGGGATGAGGTGTCAAGTGACATTTGAGCAATAATCAGGGGTTACAAACCTGTCCCCAACTCCTGGAGGGAAAAAGCAGGGTATGAAATATTTCAGGATCTGTACCCAGTGCTGAGGCAGGTTGGACCTGACATGAGTTTAAGGCAGGACTCAGTTGTTTGGACCAGGCATCTAGTGATGTTTTAGGGAGCATGTTTTTCCCCACTTGTTCTTCAGGAGCTAATCCAGCAGATCATGTTGTAACCTTGTCCTCCCAATTACCTGGAGATGTATCACCTCTCACAAGGTGCACCAGGACACAGTTTTTGGGGCACTGAAGCAAACCCTCAAGATGTATTCAGCTCCAGTTCAAGAATGTTAAGCTTGTGTATCTGACAGAAGTGTCCAGACACAATCCAGGTGTTGAAACTCTTGCTGTGGCAGTGGAGGTCTGGCCAAAACCATTAGGAAAGTTCACACCATGATCCAGCCCATCAGCCACTAGACTCAGCTTTATCCAGGCAGCTTTGCTAAGCCTCTGATCTTTGCTGGCTGCACTGGGAATTTATTCACGTAGATAAAGGCATGTTGATACCTTAATTTAGGTAAAGCTAGATCCCACTGTCAGGGAAATACAACCCAAAAATTCATTGTCATCTGGCTTTGTAGAGGTTTCCACTGTCTAATTATTTTAAAACAAAATGTGAGAAATATGAGTCCTAGTGGGGTACCTAAATTAAGGATATTGGTACAGAATGTTCTTCATAAATTTTTGAATAGAAACCTGTTGGAGAACCAGTTAGAGGAAGCCCTGGACTGTGTTCCACAGGAAATTAAAGTAGATGATCTAAAAAGCCTTCTGATTTTAGATTTGTGAGTGGGAAGTTAGTGATGACATCAATGACTTCAGTGGTAGAATTAGGACAATAATGAGAACTCCAGTAAATCACCATCTAGGAATAGAGGAACCCATCACTTTTGACCACACCAGTGAGTCACCAGATTGCACTGGAGGCATTGTACTGGTGAAAAGGCTCCCAATTTTAGATGTGATGCATAACAAATAGTGATCTTTTATTTCCATTAACAACTCTGGGCCTTCCTTTGCTGAGTGACACTTAACAGTGGTGACTGATGCATCCACTCTCCAGAACCAGCAGCATTGGCCTCTGGGAGTTGGATTAATAGTCAGGTTTTGCCAGTGGTGCCTGGGACAAGCTTTTGTTCCCTGTGGAAGAGCATCAGGTCATCCTGTGACTTCTGAGAGCCACACAGAGAGGGTCATTCATCCCCAAACTGTTGTAGTTAGGTGATGCAGTAGGACAAGGGGGAATGGCTTTAAACTAAAAGAGAGTAGGGTTAGATTAGACATTAGGGACAATTTCTTTGCTGTGAGGGTAATGAGGCCCTGGCACAGAATGCTCAGAGAAGCTGTGGCTGCCCCATCCCTGGAAATGTCCAAGGCACGGTTGGATGGGGCTTGGAGCAACCTGGGATAGAGGGAGGTGTCCCTGCTCAAGGCAGGGGGTGGGATGAGATGATCTTTCAGGTCCCTTCCAACCCAAACCATTCTAGGATTCTATGATTCCGAGAGCTAGGCAGAGGGGATCATTCATCAATTAATTAATTTAGCTGCTGTTATTCCAAATTAATTAATTTTGCTGGTGTTGTCTATAAGTATCCAAACCCAAATCTTCTCTCTGAGTCTTCACATGCTCACATGATGAATAGTTTTCAATATAAGTTTTTTTGTACATAGTTTTCCAAAAATAAAACTGTTCCCTGTCAGCCAGTGAGACATTCAGCAGTCACACAGCTGAGTGATTTCTGCAGCCAAAACCAGAGCCCTGCCAGTGTCTGTGCTTGGCAGGAGCAACCTTTGTTTACTGCCTCCTGGTTTGATGGCTCCATTCTGGCTACTGATAAGACATCAACATGTCTGAGGCTCCACAGCAGGGCTAAAACTGTATTAATAATTGAAAGGGGGCAGAGAGCATTTGCTAGCTCTGGTTTGGGAAGATCTCTCAGCTTTCAAATGGGATCAAATACCTGTATGAGTTAACTGGGAATGCTGCTTTGCCTGTGTTAACTTCTGCATCATTCCTGGGAATTATTTGGGAATATACATTGATTCAGGCCAGAATTATGCCAGGGAGAGGGGGTACACTTAGATTAAATAATTGCAAGTTAGTGCCTTGTTCCCTGCCTTGGCTGATTGATTTACTGTTACAGATGTGGCCTGGCAATCTCTAGTCCTCTCAGAGACATTTAGATAAGTACAAGCAGAATAAATGCAAGACGTTTGCCCAAGGTTTGGAATGAACCAGGAATTCTGGAGTTATTGAAATTTTGTATAAATGAATATATGAGCTATGGCCTCAGATCATGAATTATTCCATGGAGACCATAGCTTGGATGAGGGTATTGCTTGAAGACCAGACATCAGTTGGATGAGTTGAATAAACTTTCTGACAGCCTTTCTCTACTCTGGATTTAAAAAGAGGCTGATCCTCTGTGTTAAAACCAAGCCCATTGTTTAGTTTATGAATTTTATTTATGCAGGTTTTATGAGCTTTAGTAATCTTTTATTTATGCTTCTCTTCCTCTGAACTGTTTCTTGAAGCTTTGCACGTAGAATTGAAGCAATCTCATTTTTCTCTTATCTAAAAGACTGATGTCTTAAGAAAGGTTTCAGGGTTCCTGGAGAGGCATGAGCATTTCACTCTCAAGGTGATAATGATGTAAGACTGGTACAAGTGGCAGTGTGAACCCCCAGTGCATGGCCAGGGCACCAAAAGTCTCTCTGGTGTCCTTTATACTGAGTTTCAAAGGCTGGTTTGGGTATCTATTAATGTGGGCAACTGGCTGAAGGGGATAAAATCGTCCCACACAGCTCCTCATCAGCATATTCTTGGTGGACACCTGTAGAAGATAGAGAGCCCCCAAACCCTGCAGTGGTATTTGGGTCAAAGAAGTCACCACATGATACATCCTGATCCTCCACAGGCACCAAGGTATGTGACAAGTGGAGGTGCACAATGGTTTGTTTTATAAAAATCAATGAATAAGCCTTCTGGCTACTGCTTTGGTTAAGTAATGAACTACATCTGAATTACAGGAAGCTCATTAAGAAGAATAAACATTTCCTGCTTCAGGTAGACTCTGTTGTCATTTCACAACCTCCTCCTTGCAACATGCTTGGCAGAAGTGCAGATGTTTATCAGCTGTGTGTAAATATGTTCCAGGTTCCATGGCCCCTGCATATGAAACTGTCTTTAACCCCAGTGAGCTGACCATTGGCCACCTTGCCAAATTCCAGCAGTCTTCTTTCCTTTTTTGCTTTTCTTTTCAATACCTGATTTCTTCTGTGTGGTGGGATGTCCTTGCTAAGTGGACAGAGGCACCACCACCCTTGATTTCGTTCTGTGGAGCCTGTTCATGCCTCCATTATCAGAGAGGGTTTGCTGTTGGTGAGCTTTGATTTTCCTCTAATGTGGCAAAGTAATTTGTGTCTCTCCCTTGAGTCACTGATTGTAATTTTTAACACCATCTCCACTTCTTCACTGAGGCTGCTAACAGGAGTTATTACAGTTAAGGGAAAGCTTTCCCTTCTGAAACGGATCATCAGATTGGTAAAAGCTCTTACTGGGAGATACATTCATACTCCTGCACTGGAGCCAAACAGCTAAGGATCTTTGGGGACAAAGAAATATTTGAAAAAAGAAAAAACAGAAGGAAGATTCAAGAAAAGCAATTATTTCTCTTTTGCATTTTTCAACAATCCAGTTTCCAGTTTATCTACAAGGTACATAGGATGAAATAATTTCAAATAATTTAATTTAAGCATAGTCAAGGTATTCTTTTCTGCAAAGTGAACTCCTTTTTGTCATCATAATCCTCAGAGTGTACAGTGCCTGTATCCATTGCTGGTGACACTGTAGAGTCTTCTAATAGGGCTGCATCTGTACAGCAATAAAAATGGTCTCTTAAAATCACACGGATTCCTCTTTTCAGCACACACAGATCAGCTGTTTTCCAGGCTGTTCCAGTTCTTTAGTCATTACAGAGATACCTTTTCCTTTTAAATTAATAAATAAAACCTCAATGGGAAAAAGGCGAGCCAGCAAAGTAAATAAAATTTATTTACAACCTCAAACTTGCTTTTCTTTTTCCTCCTTCCAGTGTGATCAGCGTGCACAGGAGGCTGTAAGTGATGGGCGCAACTTTAGATTTCCAAGCCCATCAATCACTCCCTTAAATATCTTCTCTGCTGCTACTTAAGATTTGTGGCAGCCTGCAAGTGCCTCTGATGGGTAAATACCTGGCTATAAAGACAACTGAGCAGTGAAGTGCTCAGTTCTTACTTTTCAGCTTATTAATCATGGTGACACTGCTCTATTCTGTTAAACATTCCTCAGCCTTTCAGTAACCTGGGGCAGTGCAGCTCTGAGGACCTCCTCTTGTCACCCATAAATGTGGAAGGGCAAATAATGGGGCTTTCTGTAATTAAATTTCTTAATCACTGGTCAATAGAATTGATTTTTAATTTAACTCTTGTGTATCTCAGTGCTTTGCAGGAAGCTCACGAAGCTGCAAGATTTGCATTGTGCCTAAAATTCAAGAACTCCGAGGTATTAAAAAAGAGCTTTTGTGGATTTCTGTTTCTGTAACTTTAAAACATCAATTTTTTTTTCCCCCTTTCCTTTCTGTAGAAAAAGTGTGTTCCCTGCTGGGGTAATTTCACCAAGTTCTTGGAATAGTGTGCATTGATAAACAAGAGATCAGAAACAATAGATCAGACACAATAGCTCAGAAATATTGCTTGGTTTGGGTTTTCTTTTTGACTTTTTTTACTGCTTTTATCTCTACTTGTTGGCCAATAGGCAGGAAAAGTTGAAGGTTTTTTTTCTGTTTTTCACTTACTGCCTTTATCCCTGCTTGTTGCTTTATATCTTTAGCTCTCCAGGACATCCCAGAGAGGCTGAATGCTGCTCTGTCCATGAGCTTTGAGGTTTGCTCTTGGGCAGGGCACACACTGATGGCAGCAGCTTTTAATTCCTGCAGGAAAACGTCACTAAAATCCAAGGCTCAGGTAATTTATGCTTTTATTGGGATTTGAATTTGGCCAGCACTGAGGTGACACTTGGGCCAGTAAGTGAGGCCTCAGTCTTATTGCTGGGAAAGAAAATAAATTACATGGAGGAGAAGCTGCTTGGCCTGTCCTTAATTAATGTTGTATTTTTGAGGGAGAAATAGAAAAAAATAAAAAAAAAACAAAACCCAAACAAACAAGCAAACAAACAACAAAAAAACCACGCACACACAAAAAACCCCCAAAAACCCAATAACCAAAATAGTTTTCACTATTTAGCTTCCACATCAGTTGTGGTACTGAACTCAGGTGAAGAACTGTCATAATATCAACAGCAAATATTAATAAACTCCCCAGCAGGAATTGAAAGCAGGAACTGGAGCTGGAATGACCTTCACAAAGGGTGTGAAACCAGGACCTGACCATTAAACATTGTTGAACTCACAAGTCTTTATTTTTCAGTTACCACTCCGTGTTATTTCACCATCATTTGCATTTTATTCTCCATGGTATCTTAAAGTAGGGTAATTAACCTGATCTTCTGGCTAAATTTAGTGCAGGTAATTAAATTTTGCATCTCCATGTTTTCCCATACCATTAAATTTTGCATTTGTTGCTGCTGATGGAGTGTAAAGATTATGCTGTGGAAACCTTGTGATGGTTTACCACTGAAATATTGTTTTTAATACAACTCCTGAACAAACTGGGCTGGGCTGCTGTTCTCACACAACCTTCCAAAGCAATAAAGAGGCACTGAATAATTGATGTACAGATGTTGGTGGCATGGCTCTGTTTGAGCCAAGTGGGATGAGCATGGGAATAACTATGGCAGGGTCATCCAATGGTGCTCCAAGGAATTCTGGAAAAGCAACAGCATCTCTCTCAGGAGCTGGCATAGCTCCTCAGATGAAATATTGAAATAAAAGAGAGGGGGAAACAGTTTCTGCATCCATATCAGTGTTCTAAAAGTGGTTGTGAGCAGGTGAACATACACAGAGCCACAGATGCAGGAGGTTCTTAGGCAAAGAAAACAACCTGGATATCTGATGTCAAATGTCAATCAGCATTTTAAGCAGATTCCTGTTTGTAAATCTCACTTTAAAGTAACTTGCCAGTAACAAATTGAGAATATGGATATTTATATTGGATTAGTGTAAATTTCAAGGAGTAGTAGAAGAATTTTATTTCCAGTTTTTCATCAAGGTACAATGACATTGACTTGAGGTATGATAAGGGGAAAAAGACTATTCAGTTCTTCATCATCCTGTGAAATGAGTAGATTTTCTGTTCTTTACAGATTCCTGTGGCTTTCTCAGAGACAGTGAATATAAAATCTGGAAGAAAAGAATGTACATTCCAAAATAACATTATTATTTACAGGGGAAAAAACAACAACACATCCCCCCTCCCAAAAAAACAAACCAAACAACAAAACCAAATCCAGAAAACAAACAAACAAAACTACACCAAAACCCAAAAACACACCAAAACACCCCAAACCAACAAACACCTGAGTAGTGAATTCTTTTAAACATAGAAAAGAAAATTGACTGTGGATCTCAGGGATAATCTGTCAGTCCCAGCATTTTGGCCTTTTCTGATGGTGTTTAGAGAGCCCCTTGAAGGCTTTTCTTGCTTTTCTTTTCTTGTTCATTTGTAGAAAAGGAATGTGAAAATTGTCAGTTCCTTCTGGCCTTTTTCCCCCCATGCTGAAAAACAGTTTTAAAAAAGAGGGTTTAAGAGGCAATTGCTACAACTGAATCAAATGAAGATCATTGTATCAAGACTCTTCTTTTTTTTTTTTTTCCAAGTTAAATAACTTCATCTGCACATAAGGGCACACTGTTTGTGTCACTGCAGTGAAATGATGTCTGGAGTTATTCAGGTGGACTCAATAAAAGCCTGGCATCTCACACTGTGCCATATGCCTGTGCTTGCCCAACTGAATCAAGGCCTAAACCCCAAACCTTTAGAAACATTTAGATCCTTAACCAACTTAAGATATGATTTAGATGCTTAACCCTAATATTGTCCTAGTTCAGCAGGAGGGACCAGCTAACACTGTGTGGGGGTGATCAAAGCTGTGTATTCTACCCCCTCTATTCATTCCCCAAGGACAATGGGCCATTAGCAGCAGCTGCCCAGGGAGTCATTTGCACCTTCACACCCAGCCTGAGGGGGTGTGGCTGCTCATGGGCCATCAACAGTTCAACAATACCCCCTGGCTCCAGAGTTAATCACCCATTGTGTGAGTCCCCGCCCAGGGGGAGGGACTGGGGGCTCCTTGAGGGTACATAAGTGGTGGGTAAGTAGACCTCAGGAACTTCTTGTTGGATCCAGAGGAGCAGCAGGACCTTGACAGGAGGAGATCACCGCTCTCAACCAGACCACAGCCCTCGCCTGCACCAACAGGTTTCTCACTTCTTTTTGCGTTGGACTTGGGGGTAACCACACGGGTCTCAACACCAGGGCTAACAAACCCCCTTGGGTTTGTGCCCCAGGACACTGGGTTATACTGCTGGGTTTTGTGAGTTGAAAGCAATTTCTCTTTGTGTCAGTCTATTTGTTGTAATATTGTTATTATATTTTAGCCTCTGACTTGTGATCTCTCTCGTGGTGAGTTCATTTTCCCTGCTGGTTCGCCTTTAAACCAGCACAAATATCCAGTGCAATTTTAAATGTGTTGTCACCTCCAGGTTGGCTTTCAGTTGCCTGTGCAGAAGGGGACAGATCTTCTGTGCCAGATCAATGAGCTTTGGGGTGTCTTAGTGGCTCTTGGAATCAGACTTGAAACTATAAGTCACTGCTCAGGCAGCTAAAACCACCTCCTAGAATTGAAATATTCCTATAGAAATTTAGTTTCTATGTAGTTTATTGCCTATGTAAGTTTTCTCCTGCGAGCTGAGCTTACCTGTATAATTCCCATTGCAGCTGGTGAACACCTGGAGCTAAACCCCATTACCCAAGTGTGCAACTATTCCATGGCATGGGCCAACCTACCCTGTGCTGGTTTAGGAAGGATGCTCTGTGGAACCAGTGCCATATCTGGAAGACTCCCCAGATACCTCAGGACAACTTCAGCATCCCTAGATCCTCAGGAACTTCTGTGATAGAACAAGGTGGAAGGGATTAAAACTGGAAGGCAGTAGGTTTAGATCAGATGTTAGGAAGAAATTCTCCCCTGTAAGGTTGGGAAGGCTCTGGCACAGGTTGCCCACAAAAGCTGTGGGTCCCTGGAAGTGTCCAAGGCCAGGTTGGATGGGGCTTGGAGCAACCTGGGCTAGTGGAAGGTCTACCTGTCAATGGCAAGGGGTGGATGATCTTTATGGTCCCTCCCAACCCAAAGCATTCTGTGACTCCATGATCTGTTAAAAGTGAGATCACTCCTGTATCTCCTTTGTATCTTCCCTTGCTGGGGTGAGGGAGCTTGTTGAGGGCTGGGTTGGGAGTTGCACTTCTAACTCACAGGAGGATCTCAGACTACCAAGAGAAATTGAATTTATTAACTAGAGGTAACTTGACAGATTAAACTGCAGTTCATAAGGTGGGTGCCCCAGAATGGAGAAAGTACAAGAACAAACATTTGCAATCTGTTTGTTTTCCCAACGTGCTTTTTTCCTCCTTCTGTTAAAACTGTGAGTCATATTGTCTGTGTTTTAGGAAAACTCTTGCCATTGCAGCTCTGGTCTTCCCACCATCCACCCTGATTATATTGATTTAATCAGCCTTGCCTTGGCAGGCAGCCTGGGCTGGCAGGTTTAGTTACACCTTGAAACTGAAATCCCACTCAGAGAGGAACTCGTTCAATCTAGAAAAGAGGCAGAAATACAGAGTCAGTGTTGAGTTACAGCAAAGTGTTCAAGCAGCACAACCAGAGGGACTCAAATATTAGACTACAAAGAAGAAAAATAGAAATTCTTATACCTGGCTGGAAGTAATTCCTGTTTTTTTTCCATGCATCAGGATCCAGGCTGAGGTTACACCCATGAAAAAAATGATATAGAGAGCAGCATGCACATATAGTGGCAATAGACCAAGTTATATCTGAACCTTGTGCAGATGATTTTTTTTTTTAAAGTGTATTTCAAGATTAGGCTGAGAGTAAATATTCTGTATTTATATAGTGGCCCTTATAAAAAACCTTTGGAGTTTTTGGGGGGGTTTTTTTTGTTTGTTTTTGGTTTTGTGAACTATGTTCCTCTTATGCCTCTGAAGAGGAACAAATCCTCTTGGGAAATCTCCAGCCTTCTCTAATCGAATACTCATCATTAGAAGAACAACTTCAAATATTTCTGAGACCTTGAATCACAGCCCTGCTCAGGCTTGAAGATAAGCTCCAAATACAATTTAAAATCTAATGGTGGCCACTCAGAATCGAAATATTCAGCCTTATCTAGCTGATAAGGTTCCTTTTACTGCCAGTGGAGAAAGGTGCCTCTACATACCTCTGGAAGGCACTTTGGGGCAGATATTTTAAACAATCCTTTTAAGATGGGATGAATCACTCTGTGTAAGTACCTGTCTGTCTTCAGATGATTGAGGGTACCTAAGAGCCTAGTTGAGACTAGTCATCTGAGGTTTGGATAGCTAGAGGCAGCAAAATCTTCTCAATATATCTGTCTAATGCTTCTTTCCCACCTCCTTCTGTTTTTACAAGGTCTTATTAAAACCCTCTATAAATATTACCACAAACATTGTGTTACCCCCAAAATCCCCACTACTGGGGACAGTTAAATTCCACTGTTTAACCAATTTCCTGGTGAAATTACCTGATCTATTTACCTAAGTGGCTAATTTTTGGTTGCCTGCCCAAACTTCATGCAACTCGCCTTAAACATCAGCACATTTCTGCAATTCTTCTGTTGCTGTTTCATTACTGGTTGCCTTAAAATCTCCCCACACTCAGAACTTCTGGAAGCTTCACCTAAAAGTGCAGTCCTCATTTATCAGTTCACATTTCTCCTGATTCATTAGCATAATTGGGGTGCAATGACTGCCTAATGAGTACTTTTTATGAATTTCCTATTCATGTCTTGCTGCTAATTTTGCATTCATCAAGGGCACAGCTATCCAGGGTACATCAAGAGTCTGTGTATGAAAATCAGAAATGCAGAGCTCTCACAAAAATGAGCAAATTAGAGGTATCTGCTAAAGTTTCTTCTCACTTTTTCCATCTACTGTTTTCTTCAAGAAGAAAGTTTGTTTTTCAAACAAAACATGCCATGATTATTAAAGAATGTCATGAATAATATTGACACCTATAAAATTTTCCAAATATATATGTATATTACAGCAGGAATGGCAAATAAATGAACAGGATATGAGTCAACTGGTGATGCAGAAATGTGGATCCTTCTTGTATCCCCACTCAGGTAATCCACAATTTATATTGAAATGAAGACAGAATTCAGAAGAGCATAGATATGATTTATTTGATATAATGAGGGGGTTTATTTTCCAGCAGAAGTAATTCCCACCTGTTAATGGTCAAGGAGCTGAATCCAGTTTCTAATTACTGACCTAAACTCCAAGGAGATGCACAAAATAAGTTATGCAAATCACACCTTATAAGTATTCCTTTTCATTAACTATCTAACAACAAGTGTGAGTTAATCAGGAAGAAAACTGCACAGCCAAGAGCAAAGATGGATGGAGCTGGGGTTTAGCCTGGAGGAGATGAAACCAAAGGAAAAGCTGAGAACAGTCTTGGGGTGGGTTGACACTGGCTGGGTACCTGGTGCCCACCAAGCCACTCTATCACTCCCCTCCTCACCAGGGTGGAGAGGGAGAAAATAAGATGGAAAAGATAAAGGCTGTTTAATAAAACAAAAGTAAAGGTTATATGTGGATGCAAAGGAAAATGAAAGGTTTTATCCATCTCCATTCATCCTGTCTTTTCCTGGGAAATAGGGCTTCAGTGCTTGTGGTTGTTGCTTCAGAAGACAAAGGTCACAGAAAGGAGCGTGTCCTGTCCTCCTCCTTTCTCTGGGGTTTCATTGCTGAGCATGTGAGATGGTACAGAACAGCCCTTTGGTCAGTTTGGGTCAGCTCTCCTGGCTGTGTCTCTTCCCAGCATCTTGCCAAAGGCCATTCTGCTGTGAGGTGGGAATGCTGGAGGGCCAGCCTGGAAGCTGTGCCAGCACCACCCAGCAGCAACCCAAGCACTGGTGTGTTTTCAACACTTTTCTGGCTACCAACACACAGCACAGCTCTGTGGGGTGCCTTTGGGAAAATGAATTCCATCTTAGCCAGACCCAATTCAATCCTTACCTCTAGGTGGAAAAAAATCCAAGTTTTTTATTCCAACTTATTTTCTCCCCCTCTCCACCCTGCTGGGGAAGGGAGTGTTAGAGTGGCTTGATGGGGACCTGATATCCATCCAAAATCACCCCTCCACAGGTCTTCATGTATGTGAAGGATGGGGAACTAAACACAAGGATTCTTGGGATCCTTTCCTTCACAGACTGTCATGGACCTGGATTCTTCCTGGCCCTATTAAGCAGAGAAGGTTGTCTATATTTCACCTCTCTTAAAAATCAGTCCTGTTAAAACTGACACCTCACAGAGCACCAGCCACTTCAAATAAGAAGAAAAGAGAGCAGCTAATTAATTTCAAAGTTTCCAGAGCACTCCAGGTGTAGAGAACTGGATTGCTCTGAGTTCAGATTCTTCTAAAAATTACCCCTCAGGTTTTCTACACTGAGGAGGGGATATTGCCCTAAGGAAGCACATCCTGCCCTAATCCTTATCTGCCCTTAACTGTAAAATGATTGCAATAACTGTATTCTGTTCTGCATCATAAAACTGGTTAAAAGAATGATGTTTATAATGAGCTTTTAGCATGTTGCCTCCCACAGCACTATCTGAGTTTATCACTGCCTTGTTTCCTGCTGGACATGAGTCATTCCAGCAAGTCATCAAGCAAATCATTCCAGATTCCTCTCCAAATATCAATTAAAAGTTGTCTTGCTATCAGAACATACCCCAAAGAGCATCCCCCAAGAAACAAACTTTTATACAGACACAAAACTCCAACTAGTTGAAGTATTTTGCACTTTATTTCATGGCAGTTGTGTTTTCATCCAGGTGTAAAGTGCTTCAAGGGAACCACGACCTTGTGAATCCAAGACTTGACAGGATCCTCTTTCAACCTAGTGTTAGGAGGACATTGGTAGCTTCCCCAAACCAAACATCTTCAGGGCAGGTCATTTCCATTTGCCAGACAAATATACCCTTCAACAGAATCCTGGGCCTTGAAAGCAGCTGAAAAATGTGGAGCACTGCAGGTGTGAACTGGATTTGTGCAGCTGGCAAAGACACTGGCACTTGTGAGCGATGGGTGAATGTCAGGTTGTTTGCAAGGCTTCTTTGGACAAATACATCATCCCTTTGGGTCACCTGAAGTTTCTGTTAATTTTGATGTTTGGAGAAGGTGGATTTTCCAAAAAAAGTAGGGATTCTTTTTTTTTTTCCCTTTCTTTTCCTGTCATTTACTACAGCCTGTTATGAGTCTTCTCCTCGGTGAGGGTTTGAAGGCAGAGTTCAGAGCATTCCACAGTGACCCAAGGCATTTTATACCCCTTCCTGCTTAAACTGGGAACAAGCTGCACTTGTACATCAGAGAACAAATTTGTGTCATGTCAGGATTGTGCAGCTGGTAAATCCAAGTGCCATGACAGCTGCATGGTACAGCTCCTGAACTGAGCACCCTCAGCCAGCCGTGGGCAGTGATGCAGTGGGAGTGGTTCCTGCTCCCAATGAGACCTGTATCAGACATCCACACACCACACTGTTTCAGTGAGGAGAATATTTAGCACAGAGATTTTGGGCTCTTTACCTTCATAGTGTAGTCCAGAAAGGCAGGTGGATTCTCCAGAGCCTGATGGAAAGCTGGAGGTTTTTTCATCTGTTTCAGTTTTCTCGTGGAAAAAATGATATTCCTCTTTCTCTTGGCTGCAGAAGACACTCAGGAAGATTATCTGTCTGTCTGAAGTAAAGTAAACCCTTGAAAATGTCCTTCCCTTTTTTCTTACACTGAGCAGCAAGGAATGAAGATCCTCCAGGAGTGTGATGCTCTGGGCCTCTTCCTAAAACTCCTCTCCCTCTCTTTTGTCTTTTTAGTGTGAGGGGGCAAAGAACTGAGGAAATGACACCCAGTTACCTCCTTGTGATGGCCTTCAGGTAATTAGCCATGACTGGAATTAATGATTCAATTACTTCTTAGAACTAAGGCCAGCTCTTTTCTTTCTGGTTACTGATCTGGTATTTAGTGGCTTCCTTTGGGTTTTTTTGTCCTTTTTTTTTTTTTTTTTCTGATAGAGTCTGGTTTTGTCACTGACTTGGACATGGGGATCTGGTTAAAATTTCTGAGATCCTGACACAGAAAGGTTTCCAGAAATTATGAATGAGCAGTCCTTGAGACCCTAATTAATGGTTATGGCTGATGTATTTTTTGATATCCACCCGGGGTACCTGCAGTGGGTTATTCTTCATGTTTAGCTGTGTGTGTATTTCATGGTTGAAAGGAAGGCACAGAGATCCCAAAGCTGCAGCAAATCAAGACAGAACCAGGACCTGATATGATAACTCAGCCACCACATCACAGAACCCAACTAATTAGCTCCACAGAAAAGCAAGATTAATAAACCCAGACACAACAACACATTGGTTAAACTTTACAGTTTGGGCAGCTGAGCTGATAACTCCAAATACCAAGAGGAAAAGACACCCAGTGTGTATAACACCTTCTGCTGCACTCCATCAGTAAGATACACATGCACCAGGACATCTCCTTGCTCATGAACTCATGGGGTAATTTGCATAATTGAATTTATAGCAGACCCAACAGTCTAGCTAGTCAGGATGCCAAATAAAACACAGTGGGCTGGTAGTATTAATTCATGGGTGTTCTGAATTAACAGAGAGATTTTTGCAGCTTTTTTATAGCATAAAATGAAGAGAACCAGCAATTGGCAACATAAAATTTTATACATTAATATCTTTTTAAAACACTAAAAGGAAAGGAAATCCATAATGGACCATGTTTATCATTTTATGTGCTATATCAAAGTACCTACAGAAGGCATAATTTCAGACTCTGGCATCCTGACAGTTTGGCAAAGAATGGGAAAACAGAGGACACAGAGGAGGAAATTAAAGCCAGAAAAATGAAACCAGAAATGAGAACCCATTGCAAAGTAGGGGGACAGGAATCATTTCTAAAACCTTCACTGAGAGTATCTTTGAATCAGGGTTGGTTTGAGACTAGTCACTGGATGGGAAAAATGAATGTTGAGCTGTTACAGAGGTTGGTCTGCAGGAGCAGCATCTCTCCTTTTGGCTCACAACTCAGAGTGGTGACAGCTTGTTGCAGTGAAGGACCTGACAGGAGCTGGAACAGTCAGTGCTTGGGTGTGTGAAGAGAAAATCCTATTTTGCATTGAATTAATAGAAGAAACTTTCCCTCCTGTGCAGGCAAGAATTGCTCCTTTCAGTTTGGAAAGTCTGTGCACCGGAGCCAGGCAAGGAAAATTTGTCTTACAATGTACCAGCTGAAGGTTCAAATTAATGACCCAATTAAAAGTACTGTCCCAGGAGCTGAGCAATGGTCACTGAGCAGATGCCCTCTGTCAGCCACGTGGTATGTGGGGGGAACTGCATTGTAGCTCAAACTCCTGGAAACAACTTTAAGTCCCTCAGCACTCACGAAAAGGCCAAACTTCCATATAAAGGAGTTCCATTCTCAAGCATTCATGTTTCCTACGGGCTTGGGTTGTGCAATATGGGCTATTAAAACAGCTTCGTTAACTTGCCAAATTGTGATAATTAGAACCCCAAACAGAATCCTTAAGAGAAAGTAATTTCTTTGCTCTTCAAGAGTATGTTTTATAATGGAGACCTCCATGGGGAGTATTGTTCTCTGCTTCATAATTTGACTGAGAAACACTGGGGAATTTTGCTTTTTCCTCCAGTGTGTGGGTTCTAAGAGAGAATAACTGGCATCTACTCAGGCATATATAAAATCATAGAATTAGGGAATATATTTCTTTTATTGCTATGCTGTGCTTTGCACCTCTCTCTGTCCAAGGAATGTTCCAAACGAATAAATTTAAGAATTAACTGAAACACTTCAAAAAGGAAATGAGTTCACAATGAAGTCCATCCTGATGACAATTTTCTTTGATGTACATCTCTCTGTACAAAGGCTAAAGACAGAGCCAGCCCTAATGTAACATTTAATAACAATACAAAAACATAATGGGTCAAATCCCCCCCAGCAGAAAATTAATCCAATGCTTCTGATTTCAGGGGAGAAATGCCAGTTTATAAAAGTTGAGGATCTGCAGTTTTCACAGGGCTAATTTTAATGATTAACAAGATACCAGATTGATATTTGGAGTGATCAGTGCCTGATATACCCACATTATTATTTAATTCAAACATCTACAAGATTATCACTTAATTTGGACGAGTGTGTTCATAAAGATGATGCCTCACAGAGCCTATTTAGGATAATCCTATCAGCTGGCAGCCAGGAATTGACTGAGTGATTTGTCACCCACTATGAAGCTGGAATTATTGAGGAACTGAAATCTCTCTCTCTCCTCCTGCCTTTATGGAGATGTGCTGCATTAGTACAGAAAGCTTTTATGTCCTCCCTTGGAACTAAAGAGCCTCTCAGAAAGGAAAATGAACTGCACACAATGAGCAGGGTTAGGCAAGTAAGAAGGAAGGGACTTAACAAAGGGTGATATGTCTGTCATCTTCTCTGTTCAGAGCACAAAATATACAGCCAGGTGTTGTTCCAACTTGTTTTCACTGCTTGAAGCAGAAAAGCTTATTGGGGCAGCAGGGCATGGAAAAAAGAGCTGGTGTATATGAAGGTCTAAAAGGTGTTGTTGCAGTTCTACCAAATGGGCTTTAGGTGCTGAAGGAACATTCCCTGGAATTGTGGAGTCCTCCTGCTCCTTTTGTAAGAATTAACAAGCAAAGAATTAACAAGCAAAGAATTAACAAGCCAGTCTGGATGATACAATGAAATGCTAATACTGGTCTGCACTGGTTTTCACCCTCTAAGGTGAAGCTCAACACAGCCCAGCAGACAAACAGCCCTGCTTCTGAGGGATGCAGAGTGTGTTGTGGTGTGCCAGGCCATTCCACTCTGCTTCCCTCAATCCTGCTGCTTTCACAGCACCTCCCAAGGCAGGACTCTGCACCATCACTCTGGTCCACACCCGGAGGCAGATTAGTGACCTGCCTCTACCACTGGCTCCAAAGCAAAGACAGGAGCTTTATGTTATGGGGGTTTTTGGCAGTGGGATGAGGGCTATGGTGGAGCCAGAAGCCATGGGGTGGCTGACGGAGCAATAAATGTTGCAGAGCTGCTCCTATAATGAACATGAAGTATTAAGGCATACAGAGTGTTGAGAGGGGTGTTCCCAAGGAAAGGTGCTGCTCTCTCTGCTATGCATCCTGCTCACTCCCCAGGTTTCACAGAGACACTCAGGACAAAGGAATCCACACAAAATATATCCCTAAATACTGCTGAGCACATCTGCAGGACTGTAGTAGAAAAACATTTAAAAAGGAAAAGAAAAAAACCACAAAGAACACAGCAAAGCCCCATACGATGTTTTCTTCTTTTATTTCTCCGTTATCTAACATGTCTGAATCCTAAGGACAAAGCATCCTCTTGAAATATACTCTATACTGGTAGTGTTGATTTCTTTGTTGTTTTTGTGGGTATTTTTAACCAACCTGTCTTTCCTGCAGTAAGAAGTCTAGAAGATACAATGATCTTTGACAGTATGCTTAGAGCTTAAGGGCTGTGTGCTCTTCCTTAGAGTCAAGCACAGTGCAAAGGGCAGGGATCTGCAGGGATCACTTGAACAAGAAGGAAAGAAAACACAATTTTAACTCATCTGGATTTTCTACACTTAGCAAAGAGAGAAGAAAGCCAGGGCAACCCATCAGGAACCACGGAAAATACTGAATGTGGGGATTTCTAATGGGATTGGGGTGGTAGGGTACAAATATAACTGAACTGTGTGATATCTTCATAGCATAGAAATCCAGTGAAACTGCAGTTTTGTCCCACAAAGAGATGCAGATTTTCCTGGATGGTAAAACTACTATTCACAGGAAGAGCAATAAATTATAGGATGATTTTCATAGTGAGCAGAGAAGGGTGAAACACACACTTGGAAAACAGTTTTCTGACTCAATTTCTTTGTGTTCCCAATCCCTGTGTTCATTCCCATCCCCCCATAAGGACTTTCAAGATGAGCAAATAATGCTGGTGAACAGCAACACAATATGTGTGAGTACCTGCATGTAAAGGATAGAAGTCTTACATCAAAATATAAATTATTTTCCCTTGTAGAAGCCTAACCCCATGATTAAACATCTCACAGAAAGTGAGATATCTGCATTAATGGTGAATATAGGTCAGGTCTAGGAGACAAAAGTCCTACCATGAGTAATAGAGAGAAACAGATGATTCCTTTGACTTATTTCAGACACTTATTTCACCATGAGATTAATCACACCCAGTAAATCCTTATTTCTTTCCAGTGATTCTGAAAGAGCTGAGAGAAGCAACCAAGGTGCAGACATCTACACAGTACTTCTAGAAAAATCATATCCTTTCGGACAACCTTAGTTCTTTTCAGGCAGTTCTTTGTTTAAAATCAGTTGATATTCTGGGTCATAATAACATTATCATAATAATGATTATCATTCTTCTTAATTAAAAGGAAAGAATCATGAAATGTCTAATAAATTTCCATAAGCCCCCATGTAAGTCTCCCTTAGGGCTTAGGAGAGCAAAGATTTTTGCCAAAGTCGAAGAAAAAAATGTATATTATTGTCATGGTTTCTTGGAACCCCTTTCTTTAAATCTGAAGAGCTTTGGTGCTATTGTACAGTCCTCGTGTCAAAGGGAACCTTTACTGCTTTTTTTCCTCTCTCCACTGTAACTCAGGGTTGGGGAGAGTTTATCCTGCTGGTTTACCCTTGTATAACTGGAGGTAGAATTAGGTCCACAGCAGGTGAGCCATCTAAAGCATAAGATGGCAAATTGAATTGGAAGAACACAGTAATATTTTAAACTCTATGTCCTCTCTGGCTGGAAAGAAGTCAACATAAACTGGATGATATGAAGACTGCTGAGAACGCTGGGTTCACACTGCTTGAAAGTACATGTGCTTCTTGCAGTGATTGTGAACTTCCCCTGAAAGTGCAGCTTTTTGTACAAATAACAGCCCTTCATGCTTGGCACCTGAATGATTCTTTGTTTCCAGCAGAGAAACTCTGGGTTTATGGCCCGAGAATGACAATAGGAATGTGTTTATTGCTAGGACACAGCTGGGGATGATTATTACTTTTTTCTTTGTCAAAAGCCAATGCTCCAGGCAGTTAAATGTGCTTTCAGGCTGATTGGAGTGAGTATTCCTGGTAAAAAGTCCTCTGTCGATCTCTGCTTTGATTTTCCTGTGCCAGATCTAGGTTTACCAGGAGTATCAGGAGGCTGGAGGTCCATAATACTTTTGTTCTGACAGGAAATCATGCCAAGTTTACTTGGTTTGCTTTATGGAGGAGATTGGAGAGCTATCAGGGGTTAAGGATTTGCAGGATTAGGGATTCTCATTCCTCTGCAAATTCAGCCCAGTGCCCATGTACAGCAAAGGGCAGCCAGGGAGAATGTCTGTGCTGAGTCTCACACCTTCTCTCTCATTAGGCTGCAAAATCTAAAGGTGCTGGAAAAGTCTTTTAGCACCAAGCTCCAGTGATGGCTCAGGTAAACCCAGCCAGGCATGGTGTTGGCATCCTCTAAAATACCAGTCCAAACCTTGCTGCAGCAAAGGAGTTGAAGGTGCCCTAAAGAAGACATTCCATCATCAAAACTCTGTGGCAGCACCTCTTCTTCTCAAACCAAAGCCAGAGGAGAGAATTTTAACCTTCTGAAGATACACCACACCTTGCACCATCAGCAGTCAGCTCAGTGGTGGCCTCAGCAATGTCTGGTATCAGCCTCTATTATATAGACAGGAATGCATGTCTAAATGTCATCTTTTTTAATTAATACAGTCCATTCCTCCATTCTGCCATTGACTTTGGTAGCTGAGATGTAATCTGATTTAATTCCTGTAACATAATCTGGTTTGGGTTTGTAGAACTTCCCCCTGCTCCTATTAAAATCCTATTCATTTCTCTGTATGCACTCTGAGATAGATGTGCCTCTGGGGGGGGATTGTAAATGTGGAAGAGCTGATATATGAAGAAATACTGAAATTAAGTAATTCAGTGGGCTGAAATTACTTAAGACTCAAAAAAATATCCAGAAAAAAAGAGTGTCTGATGAGCATTTCCCCTTCAGAAATGTACTCACAATATTCCTAAGCCAAAGCCAGCAGTGGTTCTCCAGAAGCACATGTTGTTTTGTTCAGTGTTTCCCAACTCAAAGAGTATCTTTAAAAGTTTCTTTTGCCTGACTGCAAACAATACACTTGACATGTTACTCTAATTTCATAAGATGAACTTTAAGTACTAGGCAGTCTCATATTTCCAGCTGAATCAGTTGGTGAGCATCCAAATTGTAAATATAGGCTGGTGCCTGACCATTTACAGACATCTGCAATGTAGACCTCACCAGCTGAGACACTGCTTAGCATCAGAAAACAGAAATTGGTTTTTCTGGGAGCAGATCAAGCCATCAGAAAGATGGACATTACAAATAAAGCAGAGGAACCAGGCTGGAAAGGGTCTATGTCTTTCTCATTTGCAAATGCTTCACAGACACCTGCATTGCTAAAATCAGCTGCGTCCTGAGAACTTCTCGTGGTTGGTTGTGGTGGTTTGAGCTGCACTGGATGCCAGGTGCCCTTCAAAGAAGCTCCATCACTTCCCTCCTCAGCTGGACAGGAGAGAGAAAATATAATGAAAAGGTCCTGAGTTAAGGGCAGAGAGAAATCACTCACAAATTACTGGCATGGACAAAATAGACTTGACTTAGGGAAATCAGCTGAATTTATTAGCAATCAAAATCAGAGCAGGATAATGAGAAATAAAAAAACCTAAAAACATCTTTCACCTATCTCTTCCTCCTTCCCAGGCCTAATTTTATTCCCTACTGTCGACCTCCTCTTCCCCAGCAGTACAGGGAAAAGGGGCATTGAGTTACAGTCAGTTCATCACACGTTGTTTCTGCCACTGCTTCCTCCTCATGGAGAGGAGTCCTTTTCCTGCTCCATCATGGGCTCCTTCCCACAGGACAGAGTCCTCCATGAACTTCTCCAGGCTGAGTTTTTCCCACAGTTCTTCATGAACAGCTCCAGTGTGTGGATCCCTTTCCACGGGGTCAGTCCTTCAGGCACAGGCTGCTCCAACATGGGTCCCACAGGAGGTCGCAAATCCTACAAGTAGATCTGCTCCAGTGTGGGCTCCTCTATGGGCTGCAGGTGGGTCTCTGCTCCCCCACGGACATCCATGGGCTGCAGGTGGGTCTCTGCTCCCCCAGGAGCCCCCAGGGGCTGCAGGGGCACAGCTGCTCCACCATGGGCTGCACCTCAGGCTGCAGAGGAGCCTCATCTCCAGCACCTGGAGCACCTCCTGCCCCTCCTTCTGCACTGCCCTGAGGGTCTGTAGGGCTGTTGTTCTCACATATCCTTGGCATGTGAACCCAATGCAATGACAAAGGAGGATTTTGATGCCCAACATGACTTTAAATGGCTTCAATCTGGAGCTTTCCCACCACTGAGGGAATTAAAAGCAGTTATACCTCACCCCTGATCACACAGGGAGGTGTAATCTTCAAGCCTGAGGCATTATTGGAGAGCAAATCCACCTAAAGTGTCCTGGAAGAAACCCAATTACAATGGTAATTTCCCATAACAGTGAATATCTTCTGGGAATTGATGGATCCTAGGTAGTTATAGAGGGAAACTCATATCTAAATATTAGAACTAAAGAATTAAGTGGAAAGGCCCCCTATCATGGTATGAAATCATAGCCTGGTGTTATATGTCAGTCCAATATAGATATTTCAACTCAGATGGGAAACACATCATTTTAGGTATTATATAAAAATACAGTGAAGGATAGATCTGGTTTCAGCACTAAAATACATGAAATGAGATGACAAGATAAAGGATGTCAGAGGTGAAGAATCTTTTTTTTACAAAGCAGATTAGGAACAAAACCAGCACAGACATCAGACTTCTGGAGCTTTGCTCTCTCATGAGGTCATGTTGCCTTCCTACCCTGTCTATGCTCAAATGATAGCTATGGATAATGAACTCAATTACTGTAATTAAAAACAGAGCCTGCTTCCACTCCCTGCCTCTTGAGGAAATGCCTGGATGTTACTCCCATGAAATGGTTGGAATGTACTAAAATAGTGTGGTATATGTGCTATTAAACTGCTGATTAACCAGGAGACAGAGGCACACACAGAGGTCAGGGGTGCTGCTCTGTGTCTGAGCAGATCCATAGATTCAAGGTACATACACACACCTCCTGCTTACAGTGTAAAAGCTTTGAATCTGGGGTTTTATAAAAAAAATTATCTCCTAATACATGATGATCCTTTGAGAATCAACAGGATGAAGACAGTTCAGCCTTGGAACTGAATGCCTGTAAACACCAGTAGAGAAATTACAGGGTCATTAGTCTGTATATAATTCTTTAGTTCTTGCCTTCTCAAAGCTAAGGAAAAGATAACAGAACTACTTTTATTTTAATATTAAAGGTTGGCTAAAATGGTTGATACCTCCACTTTCCCTCCCTATAAGGATGTTGTGACTGAAATATCTTATTTTTGGTTAATCAGTTTCTGTGGGATTTTTATAATCAAGCAATAAAACAATCCCTCAAAAAAATCTACTGGTAAGGTTCATACATGAAAGATGCTGCCTGTACTTTCCAATGAGCGTTTTGTCTTAGACAGGATTCTCTAAAAAATTATCTCAGATGGGATTCTTTAAAATGAAATAGCCAATAAAGGCTTTTTCCCCCCCAGAACTAAAAGCACCACAGGTGTTTTCTGTGCTGCTGTACTGAACATCAGCATAAATGCAGCTGCTAAATCAGTAGCAGATCAGCCTGGCAGGCCTAAGTGCAGCTAGTTCTGCTTGTCTTGCAATTAATGTCAGGTAAAAGTAGGTGACAGTAATTGGTGTTGCTGGGAAATGAGCTCTCCTGAGAAGGGAACAGCTCTGTGAGAGCTGAGAAATGCAGCGTGGTGTGGAGTGAGAGCTTGATGTGCCAACGGAATCCCACAGTCAGAATGAGGGAGTGGAATTATGAAGATAGGGAAATACACATCCAAGGAATCTCTTAAAATATTCAGCTAGAGTCACCCCCAGCTTATGTCTGGGAAGGCAAGGAATTGTGTCTGGTAGTAAACCCATCATGTCTTTGGGTGGCGTTCTGTGGTTTTTCATTACGTGATTTTATCTGGATTAAAGACTCAGTAAAATGAGTCCATCATTAAACACGGTCCAGATAAATAACTTCTGCTGAACTTAATTACATAAATATACAGTTCTGAGTTCTATTCATTACCTCACAAGGTTGCCTCTCTGCATGAAGGTTGGCTGATGGAGTAAGACATCAGGAGGTTCTCGGTGTAGGTCTGTGAGCAAGGGAGGCTGTTGCACCCCATCAGAGCCAGTGCAGAGCTGCTCTTTGCTGCCTGTGGAAGTCACAGAGTGATTCAGCTCATCATATATAAGTGTACTGAGATGAGCAACAGACTTTGTCAGAAAGGACTTGATTCAGTCATCCTCAGAGAGTCCTCTGATGTCATTTGAGATGCTCAGAGGTGTCCAGATATCCATGTTGGCCTAATGGAGGACACGGTCATAGAATGAGAGAATAATTGAGGTTGAAAGGCAAATTTTAAAGTTTATCTCATTTCAAACCCGCTGCCATGGGCAGGGACACCTTCCACTAGCCCAAGTTGCTCCAAGACCCATCCAACCTGGCCTTGGACACTTCCAGAGGTGGAGCAGCCACAATGTCTCCAGGAAACTGTCCCGATGTCTCAGCACTATATTTCTATTATTCTATGACTCTGTATGAGATGCCAGAGAGGCTGTGAGGATCTCTGTTAGGGTGGGCTATATTTAAAATCATTTTGTATTTATAATGACTTCAACATCGTTATGTTCCTAACAAATTCCCAGACAGTGATGGCCAATGGCAATGAACTGCTAATTAGTGGCAGAAGGCATCACTAGTATGTTCTGCTAATATATAAGTAAATAAAAATTAATACATACATGAGAACTTGTAATGACATGAAATTGTGTCGGGGAGGTTTAGGTTGGATGTCAGGAAAAGGTTCTTCCCCGAGGGTGATTGGGCACTGAGCAGGTTCCCCAGGGCAGGGGGCACAGCCCCAAGGCTGCCAGAGCTCCAGGAGTGTTTGGACACTGCCCCCAGGTAATTGGAGTGATGCTTCAGGTTAGAAGGGATCTGTTTGAAGAATGTTGTTTATGATGTTTTGAGACAAGTTTCAAAATTCTCCATTAGTTTTCGTGTACATCAAGGAAGGTGCATAAAAAGAAGAAAACCTTCTAAACATATTTCCTTATAAACATGCTTTGAGTTTTTAATCCTAAAGGTGGTAACTGCTTCTTTTTGATTTCTTCCAAAATAAGTCTGTTTCTCTGTGCAATAATTTTTGTGAGACTGATGAGAGTTAGACACTAACATATGTTAACCGAGACATCTTTAATTTAAAACTAATCAGATATTGAATGTATTTGATAGGGCTGAATGAAGTGGGATATTATGTGAGCTTTATTAATACACTCTATTAACAGAAAATACCCCTTCTATCTAATGTACTGGTGATCAAGAGAGATTTCTAAGCAGTGTTCAAGCATGTGCAGATGGATACAGATGGTGCATGAAGCAATTCTAAGTGCATCAATCAGCTGCTTCAAGTGTATTTCATACACAAGGAAACACATATTGCTAAGAATGCCTTGCTTTGTATTACCACAATTATGCACTGAAGTGCCAGATTCCCAGCACAGCTCCTGTTGTGCAAAGACTGAGTCAATCAGACAGGGCTGCTTCCTGTGTCATTTAGGGTTGCTATGAAATTCTCCATCTGGACCAAACAGAGGCAAAAAGAAAACAGGAAAAAATATGATATGTCCTTGCCTCTCCCTCAAGTGCTCCCCTTACAGCATGAAGTGGAACAGAAAAAGTAAAGGTAAAATATCTATATATGAAGCAAGAAAGAACAGTAAATATACACTTAGAATGTAAAGGGAGGATGAAAGTTACTAGTGAAGGTCAGAAATCTGTCCGTGTCCACCCATAAATTTCACATATAATCACATGAGCCTGTGTCAGGGAGGGTTAGGTTGGATATCAGGAAAAGGTTATTCACCCAGAGGGTGGTGGGCACTGAACAGGCTCCCCAGGGCAGTGGGCACAGCCCCAAGGCTGCCAGAGCTCAAGAAATGTTTGGGCACTACTCTCAGGCACATGGTGGGGTTCTTCAGTGCAGTGCCAGGAGTTGGACTTGGTGATCCTTGTGGGTCCCTTACAACTCAGCATATTCTGTGATCCTATTATTTTTAGGCAGGCAGTCACAAGTCAGTAGTAGTGGTGTAAGTGCAGGTATATGAGAGCACAGCACCACTGATAATTTTTCCATATACCTTGTATGTCAGTACAGGAAGGACACTTTGATGTGATGGAGCCCTTGCAAAATCCACTCGTTGGACTTCTACTAGAACTACCCTAAAGAATTTCTAAGAGGGATGATCACAGAATCTTAGAATCGTGGAATGACTTGGGTTGGAAGGGAACTTAAAGCTCATCCAGTCCCAATCCTGCCATGGGCAGGGACACCTTCCACCAGCCCAGGTTGCTCCAAGTCCTGTCCAACTTGGCCTTGGACACTTCCAGGGATGGGGCAGCCACAGCTTCTCTGGGCAGCCAGTTTCAATGCTTCAGCACCTTCACAGAGAAGACTTTTGTTTCTTAATATCTAATCAAAACCTGCTCTCTCTCAGTTTGCAGCCATTCCCCCCTGTTCTGTTACCACATGTTCTGTAAATTGTTCCTCTCTGTCTTTCCTGCACCTCCAGGTACTGGAAGACTGCAATCAGGTCATCCTTAAACCTTCTCTGTTCTTGGATGAACAATCCCAATTTCCTCAGCCTTTCCTCACAGCAGAGCTGCTCCACCTCTGTGATCATCTTGGTGCCTCCTCTGGACTCGCTCTGACATGTCCATGTCCTTCCTGAGCTGGGACTCCAGAGCTGTGGTATAAACTGTAAGTCCACATCAGAACACAAGCAAGAGGGATGAATCTCCTGCCCTTCCAGGCTCAGCTATCCAGCACTGCTTCTGCTTCCTCCATTTGGGATAAACGCTGCATCCCTGAGGAGATGACGGCCAGCTCAGCCTTAAGCCTTAACTACACCCTGAATGATCTTTCCATGGAGGAACACAATGGTATTGGTAATTCAGGGACAGCTGCTGATTGCAACATCTGCACCACTACACCTGAAGTGGAGATACCATTCTGAAGGGAACCATCAGCCCAGACTGCTCTCTGAGGAGCACAGGAACCTGGATCTCAGCAGGTTTATTCTTTATTTCTATTTATTTAAAGGAAGGTTAGCTCAGGAATGGCACAAGAGATCCTCAGTGTCTGAGCAAAAGGTTAAAGGGGAGCAATGGACCTTAGAAGTTGGAAGGGGAAGTAAAATATAACAGCTGAAAAGGAAACCTATTGAGATGTTGAGGCACAGACAAGAAAAATATGTCAGACTTGAAAGAGATGCAGGGTAGAAATAGATTGGGAAAAACAGTGTGGGGAAAGCCAGCACTAAAATAACAAACTCCAGAAGCAGCCATTATGTATACCAACATTCCAGATGAATTGTGGAATAGTTTGCATGATGGAAGTTCATTTTTGCCTGAAGTTTATCCACATTTTTTATTATCCAAATTCAGCTTCTGCTTCTCAGCTTGAGAACTGTTTGCCCAGGGAGTCTATAGCAGGTGTTTAGAGGACATATGGAATTGCCAATGCTTTGGTTTAGATCAGGACACATTTCTGTCAGCTTCACATTTCCAAAATGAATCCCAACACTGAGTGAGAACCAAATCTCCCGCTTTCTGTTTTTCCAAACAGATTTATCTCTAAGATTTTTTTTATATCACTGATCTTAGGTATTAGGTGGGGTATTTTTACTCCTAAAACATTGCCCAAAGGCTGAAAGAACCTCCAGGAAGTTGGTATTTGAGACTCCTTAGAGAAAACAAAGAACTAGAAAGAGAGAGAAGTGGAAGATGATGAAGCAACATATTGTAGGTAATTGCATTTATGGGAGGATGAATTTATATGAGCTTCACAAAGCAATATAAGATGCACTGAAAAAAGGATTTAAGCAAATATTTCAACACCCTACACCAGGCCCTTTCATTCTGGAACACACAAGTGATGTCAGTTTTCAAATTTGCCACCCAAACTTATTTGTAATATTCTAAAAATATTTAGATTAGGTAAGAAGTTGTCATTCAAGATCATTACCTCCAACAAGCACCTTCCCAAATTTCTCCATTTCTCTATAAATAGGATAAATTCTGTCCTTTTGAGAGACAGGACTAAACAAAATGACACATCCATGGGAACTCTGCAGATTCTCTAACTCTGTGTGTGCTTTTAAGGCTGCTAACACCAAAGCAGGAGGGTTTTGAGGTAAAGAACATTGTTCTACGTTGGGTGCTCCACTGGAGGCCAGAGGAGGGAGTGAGACACTCACAGGGGAAGAATCTTTCTGGAAATCAGTTAATCACAAGAAAGGCTTTGCCTTTGACATGGATTCCCCCACTGATTCCATACTTGGAACACAGACATTTATTTAAAGACTTTAGGGTTACATGATATTAATAAGTTAAATGCATTAGGCATCCCCTTTTGTCCCTCAGGCATTCTTTGCTTGTGCCCATATTCCTAAACTCTCCAGAATCCCTAACAAGAAATCCCCAAAGGCAACAGGAATATTTCCAGTTTAGCTTATTTTTCTCGTTCTGATATTTCTGAGATAATTATGAAAATCCCCAGGAACAGATTAGCTGTTCTGTCTCTGTAGCTAAACAGCACAGCTGGAGTTGAGAGATTGTCCTCACTAAAGCACAGAGCTTCTGTTTATCAGCTGAGAGCACAAACACCAGGGCACAGCCACCTCTGAGCCCTCCTCTTCATCAGGGCAGCCACTTGGGGCTCATTATTCCCCTGGCAGCCTGGGGAAACACTTCACTTGGCTGTTCAGCATTGGAAGTCACGTTATGCTGTACCACTCAGTCGTTGTGGCTGAGGTTCCTCTCCCTCAGCTTCAGATGTCCACAGCCAAAACTTTCCAACTTCTGTGTAGCCACCTGGGCTCCTATAACTCCTTTAGCAGAACAGCCTCTCCTGTTTATGATTAATCTGATAATAGACTCTTCCTGTCAGAAGGGGTGACTGGTACCCTCAGTACCACAGGCTGGATCACCCCTGACTGTAAACTCTTGTCCAGTTGGAACTAAACATTCTTTAAGGTCCCTTCCAACCCAAGCTATTTTATGATTCTAAAATGACACCAACTCCAGTGCAATATGGCTACATTTATTCAAATAAATCTATTTAAATCCCACTTTTTTTTTTTCCATCTGTTCTTTCCCACCACTGAGCTGGTTTAAAACAAGAAGTGCTCACCCCCACCTTCCCTGGAGGTTTTTGCCACCCCAGTCTGGTCTAGCCCAACAATGTCAGCCACAGATAAGTTCCTGAAAGAGCAGCCTTGAGCTAAGATATCAAAATCTGCACTGGAGCAACTGTGAAGGTGTTATCTCTGCTGATTCTGCTATGGATAAGCAACTTCTGGCAGAGAAATTATAACAACAGGATCCAAGGTGGTAGGTTTTTATGCAGTACAACCTATAGGAAGGAGAAGGAAATGACTCTGCAATATCCAGCCAGTGGAGCCACAGTGGTTTAAAACAGATGAGCACATGATGCATTTCTTTTGTAAAAGGGCTCATTTTGTTCTTGCAATCCTTGCTTTTAAAAGTCCTTCGTCATTCTCCTGTGGGTTTTCTAATTTTTTAGACTGTTTCATCTGTAGTTTTATTTTTTAGTGGGTTAGATTTTACAGCATTAGACACCTATTTACATATTAAAATACCTGGTCTTTAACAAATTTATCAAAAGTTGCCGTGCAGGAAAAGATGAAAATGTATCAGGTGTTATAAGTGTATTTATATCTTTCAATGTTTAGCCAACCTGTTTTATCCTTCCCATCATGAAAATCATTTTATTTGATTGAATTTCTAGTTAGGGCATTATTATTACCATCATTTTGATATCATTTAGATGACCTTTGCAAACGAGGTCACTATTGCATCAATCACAAAAGTCGTTTCAAAGTGTATCCTGAATTAATTTCACAAAACCCCTTAGTAGGCCACAGAATCATAAGGTCATAGAATCATTTGGGTTGGAAAAGACTTCTGAGATCACTGAGTCCAACCATTCAGCCAACACTGCCAACCCCACCACTAAACCATGTCCCCAAGTGCCACATCCACACACCTTCTAAACACGTCCAGGGATGGTGACTCCACCACTTCCTGTTCCAAAGCCTCACCACCCTTTCTGAGAAGAAATTTTCCCTAATCTCCAATGTAAACCTTCCCTGGTGCAACTTGAGGCCATGTCCTCCCATCCAGTCCCTGTTCCCTGGAGCAGAGCCTGACCCCTCCCCTGGGTCCCTCCTCCTGGCAGGGATTGAAGAGCCAGAAGATCCCCCCTGAGTCTCCTTTTCTCCAGGCTGAGCACCTCCAGCTCCCTCAGCTGCTCCTGCTGCTCCATTCCCTTCTCAGCTCCATTCCCTTCCCTGGACATGCTCCAGCCCCTCAAGATCTTTCTTGCTGTGAGGGGCCCAGAACTGAGCCCAGGATTTGAGGTGCTTCACCCGCTCCAAGCACAGGGGGATGGTCACTGCCCTGGTCTATGTTTTATCGGCAAATCAGAGATGAAGAGGCAAAGCTGGCAAAGCCTGATGTTCTGAAGAGTTAACCACTGAAAAGTGCTCTTCTCCATTTCCCTGAAGGGAAGTTCTGGCCAGCTGGGGGTTGGTCTCTTCTCCCAGGCACTCAGCAATAGGACAAGGGGGCACGATGGGCTCAAGCTCTGCCAGGGGAAATTCAAGTTGGAGATCAGAAACAAATTCTTTGCAGAGAGAGTGCTCAGGCATTGGAATGGGCTGCCCAGAAAGGGGGTGGATTCCCCATCCCTGGAGGTTTTTAAAGTGAGCTTGGCCATGGCACTGAGTGCCATGATCTGGTAAAGGGACTGGAGTTGGACCAAGGGTTGGACTTGATGACCTTTTCCTACCCGATCGATTCTATGATTCTATTCTATGATTCTATGTCAGAGGACACAAAGGGCTGTGCAGCTGCAGTCAGGCTGCCACCAAAAAGGGTGCTCTGCCCACTCTGACAAACAGTGCACTGCACGGACCTTTTCCTCCTCTCTCTTTTCCTTACAATTTATTCTGCTGCCTGACAGCATTTTATGTTTATTTTTAATGAGCTGTAAGGTAGAATAAATAAGCTCTTTCTTGCTTTGATCCAAATAATTTCTCGCAATTTTTTCCCCCCGTGTTCCAATCTGATATGGATTTTGCTCTTCCCTGCTCAGCATCTGTAGATAAAAGAAATCAATTTTCAGACAGAAAGTGCTTTAGTGTGTGGGTTGTTAACCCTCCAGTTAGTTTTAGGCATAGGTTCTTCATTTCTGGAAGACAAATAGATGCATTACTTCAAAACTCTACAAGCCTTTCATCTTTGGAAAGTCTATTGAGTGTAGTCAGTGAGACTCTGGTGCTTGAACTGACAGGGGGAAAATGAATGTACAGAATGCTTTTGCTGTGTTGGACAGGAAATCAAAGAGATCTGCACTCAAATGAGAAAATGGCAACACAGTAACTTTTGAGCTCGAGGGTTCTGCAATCAGAAACCATCTGAATATGTCAACTTGGTGCTCAGGTAATTGTGCTGCCTATAAACCTGAGGTAATTAATGATATGAGCTGTTCATTACTTAGCTGTGACATCATCCAGGGTTACTCTGATTACAGTAAATTCTATTGATGCAATTTTTCAGATTCTGTGCAAAGTGAACTGGCTTTTTGAGAATTACTAATACCCTCTTCTTTGTGATCTAATTTTTGTTGTTTCCTTTGAGTTTGTAGTTCTTAGAAGACGATCAAGATTCTTTTCTTCATTTCAAATGTGTATTCTTCTGATGAACTGTTTATGCAGCACTAACTTTAATCTTCTGAAGCCCATTTCCTGCAGATTCTGATAATCTACACACTTGGAAACCAGTCAGCATCTCTCTTCTTCCAATACGCAGGAAATTCTGAAACTTGATTTCTCAGACAAAGAACTGTGTCATGTCTAGATTTACTCCTCCCATCACTTCTCTTCCAGCATCCTTGTAAGCCACAGCCCATGTGTGATCTGTGTGACTGCACTGGGCCCAGATTGGTTCAGCACAGCAGAGGGATCTTGGCTCAGTTTGCTGGGAAGAGAATTTTCAGCTGTGAGGGGAAGTCTGTGTGTTAAAGCCATGTGAAAAAAGTGAAATCATTGAGACAGACCTTCAAGGACTGAAAAGTGTTGTCATGAGAAGATATTAAAACCATTAAGGAAAAAACCAGAGAACTGAAAGATGGCAACTCAACAGGACAGGGAGGCACAGAGGGGCTTGGCCAACAGAAATGCTCTGTGTGTCACATTTGGGGTTGTGCCCATATTAACCTATCACTTGGTACAGTGTGAGCTCTTGCTGTCCACAGAGTGTGCCAGCCAAGTGTTTGCTGTGTACTTTTATCTCCTTCATGCTCTGCTCACACATGATGGAAAATACCTACACAAACATGAATCCTGAGCTGGGATTTGGGGGGTGATTGCAGTCTCATGCCAAGCATCATGTGCATTGATTGACTTGCAAATGTCAGAGCAAAGAATGGGATATTCTGCTCTTCTCAATAACTCTACTGATGCTTCAGCCCAGGTGCCTCTTTACACATTTGTTTGAAAGGGATTTACACATCTCCCAACCCATCATTTAGAGTGATTTGTGATTATTGATTTTGCACCAAACCTTTCCAGAGCCTCCAGCTGGAAGTAGCCTGAACACTGGTGAAGGGACATGACAGCAAGACAGACAGACAGACCAGCTGCAGGGGAAGGTCTGGCAGAACCAAAGTTTAAACAGCTTCAAATGGCAAAAGGTCTGTCCCATTCTGTCTAAATCCAGAACAAAACCCTCTTCCACTTCCTGTATCAGTCTTGTCTTATTAATAAATAAAGTAAATAAGTAAGTAAGTAAGTAAGTAAGTAATAGCTTTAAACAGAAACAGAGTAAGTTTAGATTAGAAATTAGGGAGAAATTTCTTATCTTAATTTGCAATTAAGAAGGGTGGGCAGGCCCTGGCACAGCTTGCCCAGAGAAGCTGTGGCTGCCCCATCCCTGGAAGTGTCCAAGGCCAGGTTGGATGGGACTTGGAGCAGGGGCTGGTGGAAGGTGCCCTGCCCATGGCAGGAGAGTAGAACTTTAAGATTCCTTCCAACTCAAGCCATTCTAGGATTCTGTGATTCTCTGGATATTGGCAGGAATGACTGATTCAGGCATTTTTCTCTTGCATGAAAGTCTCTCTAAGTGAATTCCTTTTTTGATTGACACTTCATAATCTTCAATAACATGCCCCAACCCTGCCATTCTGCGCCCTTCTTGAAAAGACAAAGTTGATTGTGCAGAACAGCCCACATTTCTCATGCATATGAAGAGTCACCTGCACAGTCCAAAGAAAGTGATATTTTGCTTTATGCTTTTGATCAAAAAGTCTTGCTGTGCTGTGGCTCTTTAGAGCACACCTGATATAATCCATTAGACATCTTTTCTGCTCCACTGATGATAAAAAGCCTCTGACAATTGACAATAGCAAGGCCATCTGTCACTCTGAAAACCTGTATTTTTAGTGAAAGGAATGAAATCAACCTCTCTTACCCCGGTTAGGAAGTAGAAAACACAGACAAGTCTTGCCATACATAAAACATAAAGCATATGAATAACACATGGGCATTGCCTCCTGCTTCTCCTCAGGGGATCCAAAGGCACAGTGGAGACTCTGCCATTCCCATTATCACAACTGGAAGGCTGAAGTTCATGGAGGTGAAGTAACTGATGAGCTTCAAGCAACAGCCTTTGACCTGAGCCAGAGAAAGAGCCTTTGTGTCTTAATGACAGTCTTTGTGGCAGGGACAAGGGTTCACAGCATTATGATATGTGTGATTAGAGCTTCTTTGCTTTCCTGGAAGGAAACTGTCCTTCAAGACCCCAGCTACCATTCAGCTTTCATTGCTAGAGCTAAAAAATGGGACTGAATCAGGGCTGGAAACTTCAAGCACTCACAAATGGCTGCGAACTTTGGCCACTTTGGTTCCTGTCCATTACAGGAGAGAAAAATGGGCATAAAGAATAAATAAATAAAAATAATAATAAAAAATTAAATTAAAATAAAATAAAATAAAATAAAATAAAATAAAATAAAATAATAAAATAAAATAAAATAAAATAAAATAAAATAAAATAAAATAAAATAAAATAAAATAAAATAAAATAAAATAATAAAATAATAAAATAAAATAAAATAAAATAATAAAATAATAAAAAACAATCACTCTCAGAGGTCTTTGGTCTTTCCACTGAACTGCTCCTATTTGATGGGCTGCATCTGGCAATACAGCAGACCTTATTCTAAAATAATCCCTCTGTGAAGAACTATGATCTGGTCATAAAAACAACTAAGTCTGAAGAATAATTCAAATAACCCTGAACTTCACATCTAATATAGACCAGATCATCAAAGCCCTGTAGTGCTGACGGTTAACAGAGGTCAACATGAGTAGCTCAGCTGCATAAACTCACTGCAGGTACCCACAAACAGATGAAACTATTTCCTTGCCTATAATGTCAAATACAATATTGATGTAGTAAAAGACCAAGGCAGCAAAAAGACAGTCCAGCTGAAGCTCTTCCTAGTGTTGATAGGCAGTAAAAATACCAATCATAAATTAGATTGCACATGGAACAGTAAGAAAAATTTATGCTGGAGTGTATTGTTTTTATGTGAATCCATGGAGCAGCTTCAATGGGAATGTGTGTTCAGTTCTGATGGTTTGAAGGAAAAAAATACACGGCCAGAAATAAAAAAAATACCATGGAAGGGCGATGAGATAAGGGAAGGCAGAGAAAACCTGTCATATACAGAGATTAGAAAGACTGGGATTATTCACCTCTGCAAGAAGATGAAGGAATTTAAAAATAAAAGGCTTATTCACTGTGGCTCTGTCCTTGCTTTGTCACAGTTATCCAGGGTTCAAACCGCTCTGCCTGGGTAGCTCTAAGTAACCAGGCCTGAGATAGTCACCCTGGGCTCCATTTAGACTTGATGAACACACAGAGAACTCTGGAGAGTCACTTTTTCAATTTCTTAAAAGTATTTGGAAGACAGAAGACAAACCATAGTCTGGTAACAACTTTCTCCACATTGATAATAACTGTTTGTTCTGTATGAACCACAAACAACCTCACTTCTACACAACCTGTAAGAGCTCACAAGCTTTCAGAATCTCTCTACTATTCGCCCAGTTCAGGTGACTTTCGTGCCATTGTACCTGGAGAAACCTGTGTGAATTTTCTAATACCAAATCTCTATAAATGATTCATTTCTTTTTTGTCTTCAAGTTGAGATGAATGACAAAAAGTTAAGCCAAGTCTGGTAAACATGTCTTCCCAGGGTTTTCTTTGTTTATTTGTTTTTAAATCTTCCTCTGATCTCCTCTGTCATCCTTACCATTTCTATACATTGCCTTTCTCTGTTTGAATGCCAAACTAGACAAGTAAGTGATTCTTCACCTCTGGCAATGCATATCTGACCAGGGAAATGCTGTTTTTCCCTAGTGCCCAATTTGGATTCAAGAGACTTTTCTGCCCTTAATGGAGCCACCTCCATTTACATCAGCCAAGAAGCTCAGCTACTGAGGACAACGAGAGCACTGAGAGAAGCGGTCTTGATGTGAAGGATTATTTTATTTAAACTGGGAAAGCCCACTCTGTGCTGCTCCTCACAGCTTCTCTCTGCTGCAGCTGACACAGTTCTCAGCTTCCTCACAAGCAACAAGCAAAGAGGCTCCTCGAGGACAAAGTAGGAGCTGAATGGAATAGGAGTTATGGCTGGGACGTTGCCATGGCAATCAAAGTTCATGCCTGATGCCAAAATGGTGCAACTATAATCACTGATCAAAGTGTCCAGTTGTCATGGCAACTCTGAGAGCCTTGAACTCCAATTTTGGTCCCTCCACAATTGAAAATAAATAAATAGGGCTGCTAGTGATTTAAATAATTAGTGCTTCTCTCTGTGATCATGACATGTTGAAGGCAAACAACCTGCTAAACCCTACCAATAAATCCCACAGCTCTGTCAATAACCCCTGATGCACCAGAACCATATTGGACAAGGTTACTTTTTTTCCTGTCATGTAGGAGTGTTCCATGGCCTGATTCCTGCTGGAGCACGTGTAAGACCCTCTGCTACAAGGTGTGGGGGTGGCTTTGATGTTAAAATCTGGGAACCTGCTGCCCAAGGGCTTCTTCATCTGAGCTTTCAGTGATGGAGAAAGGAATGGAGTGGGAAAAGCCTTTATAACACAAACAACTTTGGGTAGAAGTCACCTCAAAACCACTGTGTTATTTCTCTTTTCTGCATATGCTGTGCATGTGTCTGGATGAAATGCAGCCTGAATGACTGTTAACTGGGACTCAAAAGTATCTCAAGTCCACTGAGGAGAAGGAGAAAATCCTTTAATATAAAGTGCGCATAATTGGCAGAATGTTACTGGGGAGCTGGACTCTTGCCTAGATGTAAGTTATGCTTTTCTCCACCTCACATGCCCCAGTGATTATGTTTCTGACATTGGCATTTAAAGGACTGAAAGAGTAGAAAACCAAAGGGAAAAAAGTTATAATTCAAATTACTTTGTGGAGGGGGAGGAAATAATTGTATTAATATCCCCCCTTCTTTTCCTCTGTTTCTGTACCAGGATAAAATAAATGGCTCTGTCCAGGTTAGTTTCTACTGATCCAAACTGGAATCTCATAGCTTGTATCAGGATGTATTTTCTCACGTCTTTTTTGTTACCTCCTCTAATTATCACAGATTATTCTGAGTTGGAAGGGACCCACAAGGATCGTTGAGTTCGACTCTTCTCAAAGAACTGTAAAAGATTTTTGCCTTCACAATTTCCCCCTTAAATTGGAAGTGGGTAAAGTATGTCCGGGGACAGGAGTTTTTGGATGCATCTTGTAAATCCTAAACAATGTGGAAGCCACACCTGTTCTAGTGAAGTAGGGCACAGAAAACACTGGGATGCTGCTTATGAGGAGCTCCTTCTTCATAGAATCATGGAATAGTTTGGGTTGGAAGAGACATTAAAGATCATCTTGTTCCACCTCCTGCCATGGGCAGGGACACCTTTCACCAGCTCAGGTTGCTCCAAGCCCTGTCCAACCTGGCCTTGGACACTCCCAGGGATGGGGCAGCCACAGCTTCTCTGGGCAACCTGTGCCAGGGCCTGCCCACCCTCACAGGGAAGAATTTCTTCCTTATATCCAATCTAAATCTACCCTTTTTCAGTTTAAAGCCATTCCCTTGTCCCATCACTCCTTGTTCTTGTCCCAAGTCCCTCCCCAGCTCTCCTGGAGCCCCTTTAGGCACTGGAAGGGGTTCTCAGTTCTCTCTGGAGCCTTCTCTTCTCCAGGTGAACCCTCCCAGCTCTCCCAGGCTGTTTCTTTTTCTTTCTGTCTGGAACAGGAGGCACTTGTGGTTTCAATGCAAGATGCTCAATATTTGAATCACATTGGTAGGTTTGGTCAGGCATGATTCTAATTTCAATTCTAATGGACCACATTGCATCAACAATAAGTCATAAAGGAAAACACATCCTTGGACACTTCTGCCTTCCCCACCTGTAGCAGCAACCACTCATTTCCCATTGCCCAGCATTTTTCAGAATTTTTCTAACACCAGATTTTGATTTTTTTTCTTGTTGGCTAAAGCAACTGAGTTTATTACTAATGAGAGAAAACTTGGTAGAGCTCCAGGCAATCATTTTTGGATATATATTCAGGTTCTTCCAATCCTCTATTTCTTACTGGGAATATTGCCAAAAATGCAAAAGATAGCAATGTTTGGAAAAGATATTTTGAGTGTTGGGCTCTTTTCCTTGTAAGTAGGTTACAGTTAAGTACAAGATGACATATGTAATATTTTTATGAAACTAGTGATAAAATCACTTGTGCATTTTTCATTATCAATGCTGAAGGAAACAGCAAGTTATTTAAGAATCATGCATTGATTAAAACTTTAATGTTTTTCACAGAATTATGCATTGAAATAGAAATAAATAACATTGCACATTTTATCTGGTCTAAGGAAGCAACTGGAAATAATTTTCATTCTTTGCAAAATTAATAAAGTATTTTCTTATTATGATGTTATCCCATATTCTTGCTTTTCATAACCCATGATGAAGCACAATGAAGCACAGAGAGTGTTAAGATGCCATCACACTCATTGTAAAAAAAAAAAAAAAAAAAAGAAAAGAAAATAAATCCTTGATTATTTTTTCCTTCCTCTTGGCTGGGGCTGAAAAATCGTAGAAACATAAAAACACATTTAGTGGATCATGTCAGAGGGTTTGCCCTTGGACCCAGGAAAACTTTTAGTACCTGAAATAGCCTTTGGTGAAGAGTTCCACAACTAGTCATATTTTGTAGGAAGAATTGCCTTGGATTTGATTTATGGTTTGTGGTGGGGTTTTTGCAGGGGAGTGCAGTGGTTTTAGTTGGTTGGGTGGGTGGGTGGGTGGATGGGTGGGTGGGTGGTTGGTTGGTTGGTTGGTTGGTTGGTTGGTTTTGGGGGGCTTTGGTTGGTTGGTTGGTTGGTTGGTTGGTTGGTTTTGGGGGTGTTGGTTGGTTGGTTGGTTGGTTGGTTGGTTGGTTGGCTGGTTGGTTGGTTGGTTGGTTTTTGGGGGTTTTGGTTGGTTGGTTTTGGGGGGTTTTGGTTGGTTGGTTGGTTGGTTGGTTGGTTTTGGGGGGTTTTGGTTGATTGGTTGTTTGGCTGGTTGAGTTGGGTTGGGTTTTTGTTTGGTTTTATTTTGGGGTTTTTTGTTTGGTTTGGTTTTGATTTTCTGTTTGGTTGTGTTTTCATGAATCTGTTTTAAGATATTTCCTCTGTCTTCAGTTACTGCCTCAATCCACCTCCTGCTCTTTTTCCCCTCTATATTTTGGAGATTTACCATCAGAATTTAACACCCAAAGGTCCATGGATTTATACAGCACCATGTTGATACTTTTAGTCTCGCTCCCCAAGTTTAGATTTTGTTGGTTATTATTTGTGTTATATTTTTGTCATCTCCTACTCACTCAAAAGTCATCTGGTATCAAAACACCCTTCTGTAATCCCTCAGAGCAGAATTTTTCTTTACTCAATCAAAGTACTGTCACCAGCAAAATGTCACGTCACCATTCACCCTTTTCTTTTCTAAATCAGTTCCAAATACTTTGACCATCCTGAGTTACTGCAAAGCACTCCGAAGGATCCCATTGGGAATATCATCCATTAGGGGAAATAATTGTTTATTCCTATTTTTAGTTTCCCAATTTTATATAAATGTCCTCTTTTATTCAGCAATTAGCAATTTCCCTGATAGTCTGTTGAATAGTTGTTTGTATGTAAAAGGCATAAGGAACAGAGACTGAAGGGTTTCCATAGGATGGGAATGGATTAGGTAGGAAAATATGACAGTTTTCCCAGGAAAGAGTCTTGCAAACAAATGATCTGATCCTGTTCATGTCTCTTCCAGATGAAACATTTATAATAATAAAAGTTGTAACTGGAGAAAGCTCTAAAGTGTTGATCCACAATTTTACACAGATATTCAGACATCCTTGACAAGCATTGTAGGAGGAAGGGCTTCCTCTCACCAATTTTATCAACATTTCTGCATTAATTGAGGACAAAGACTTTATTTCCTTTCACTAAAGGCACTGATTAATCACTGTTCCTACTTTCCTTGGCAATGCCAGGTGTTCTATAACTCACAGCATTTAATATTTTTTTATATTATTACTAATATTCTACTTTTCTACCCCCACAATGTAGTTATTTTATATTAAATTGCTTAAATATGTTATTTTTTTTACTATGTGTGTAAGGTTTGTAGTGAAAATGATATCATGCCTTACACCATGGCTCTGTTTAACAAGAATTCTGATGAGAGACATCTTAGTAGGAAATCAGAAAAGTCATAACCTCACAAACCAAAAAAAAAAGAAAAAAAAAAAAGAAAAAAAATCAACTTGTTCCAAAAAGAGAACAAGGAAAATGATGGGGCAAAATGTCCTGACAGCCTGGAGGTCAAATAAATATCATTTGTACCCTGCAGCAGATACCAGTCTGGTTTTAAGATAATAGTTGCCATAAATACAAAATCATGGGAGGGTTTTATGATTAATTTCAAAGAAATACAAGTGTGTACCCACACTTGGGTCATATAAAACGTGTTTTGATGGGCAATCAGGTGGCACTTTATTCCAAGAGGAGCCTTGTTGGTTACAGTCTGGTTGCGAATAAGCCAAGGCTTCTCTGGTTGAGTGCTCATTTACACCTTGTTTTCTTTTGGGAGACAAGTCTTTGTCTCAAAGTCTTATACAATCATGTATTTCCTGGTGGCAGTGACAGAATTTATAATTGTCACCTTTTGGTGCAGTGTGTCCTGCCCTCCAAGGCAGGATGACATCACTAATCCTTCCCACGTACAGTGGAGGATGACCATAACTGTCCCTTCATCAAAGGAACATTTTCACCCCCATTTTCCATTCCACTGGTCCTGATGACACCTCCTCTGAGTCAGATGCTGAAGCAGCACAGGAGATGAGTAATTAAAGCTTTGTTGAGTGCTGAAAGATTTTCTGCAATGGAAACAAGATGTCTTTGCATATCTATAATGGCTCCAATGCATCATTCATTGAAGGGGATAAGTTTCATTCAGAAATAACCACTTTGGGAAAGGATTTTAGCTGGCATTGCATTTTAGTAGAGCTCTGTGTGTGATTCATGCAAGAGCCAAATGTGCAAATGCATATTATATATATATATATATATGTATATATATGTATGTGTGTGTGTGGCAGATGATTCAGGCTTTTATTTCCCAGATGGCTGCCGCAACCCAACTTTTCTGAAGCAATGATAAGATCCATTATCCAATTTGTTATATAAGCAGTTTTTCCTACCACTGCCTCATTAAAACATTTGTTAAGGGAGTGAGAACGAGCTGAACTGGGTGAATCAAACATTTGGGTGAGCACTTGTGAAAGAACAACCTTATAATGATACAGTTTTTGTGCTGAAGCTCCCACAGTGAAGGAACTAAATCTGGTCATTTAAAAGTTGGCCAAACCCCACATGAGCCCTGAGAAATAAAGTAGAAAAGAAGGCAAAGTGAAAGAGAGTAGGTTTAGATATTAGGAAGAAATTATTTTCTTTGTAGGTGGTGACACCCTGGCACAGGTTGGGCAGAGAAGCTGTGGCTGCCCCATCCCTGGAAGTGTCCAAGGACAGGTTGGACAGGGGTTGGAGCAACCTGGGCTGGTGGGAGGTGAGTCCTCAAGGCAAAATGAACACTACACTTGAATGTCTAAGTTGACAGGGAAGGAAATGGCATCAGAATGTGACAATGTGACCACCTGCCACATTTCTTCTTTCTTCTGATAAAGTTCAAGGCAAGAAGAGAAATAAAACTTTCTCTCTAATTAATGAATAAAATGGGCTGGACAAGGAGTGATGAAGTCATGGAGGACTGATTTCAATAGGAAAAAGGGAAAGCATTTTGAGAAACTCCCCCAATTTGGGAGGTCACAGGCAGCCAAATAGGGATGGTAGGTAAGTTCTTATATATAACAGTATTTATTTGAGAGAAGATTGAAATCCAGTCACTGACAAAACTATGAGAAGATTCAGAAAGGGCAAAGAGTAGAAAAAATGATTGAAAAAAGTAAATTAGCAACTCCTGCAACAAAGAGAAAGTGCTCATGCCCTCACCTCACCATCCTTTGCCTGTGCAAACAGCCCTACCCCAAGTGCTGAGCTGAACCCAGCAAAGAGAACCAACCTGAGAAGGGAGGGAGCCCTGGGAATCCAGAAGCAATTGTTCAGCTTGGCTGAAAACACAGACAGTGCTTGTCAGAACTGAATCCCAGAGAACAGAGAATTTGTACCCTTTGGCTGAGTGTGGAATTGAGGGTCTGTTGGGAGATTTCTGCTCTTTATGGCTGGGCTGTTGTCAGAATTCCCCTGTACCTGCCTGAAAGCAATGATTTTAAAGCATTTGTCACAGCTGATTTTAGCAAAGGAAAGTACTGCTCTGATACCTCACCAGTAATTTGACTCCTTTATTAAACATTGTCTAAGCTCTACCCCATCCTGCATGTACCTGGAGTGTTGGAAAGGGTTATTGCTGAAGGGAAGGCTTCCTGCTGAGGCAGGGAATTAAACTGAAAGGGGAGTCCTCATTCCACTGATCAATATGAAGTGAAAATCTGCGACTGAAACTCAAGGCTGAGAGGCTCAAATTAATTCCCAGGGTAAATGGAAGACCTTCAGGTGCACTGAAGTCCTTCTGCAGGTGTTTTTCTTTCTGTGTGGACTGTAACAAGCATCCTGTGAACAGTTGCCTCAGCTGGGTGTCTACTCAGTCCCAAGTGGCTTTTGACCACTTACAAGGCTACTTGAAAGTGAAATAGATTCTAGTAACTAATTAATAATCCTGATAATCAGTGATGTACAGTTTGAATCCCTCCAGTCCAGAGTAACCAGGTCCTACCTCTGTGCACTCAGTGATGATTTGGACTGCCTGGAGAGATGTTTGGTCTGCTCTGTTGTGCTGGAAGTGGATGTTGCCTCAGGTGTTCTGACCTCCCTGGCCTTTAGCAGGGAGTCAGAATACAGCAATACATTGTGCTATAATGTGTCTGTCAAGTGGGGATGATGCCAAGTTGCATTAAGATGTGAAGGAGCTCTGAAGAGCTACCTCAGGACAGGACACATGGCACCAGGTGACTTCCCCAGTGACCAGCAGTACAATCCCCTTGTTAAAGACATACAATGAGGTGTCTTGCTGGGCAGGAACTTTAGAGAAGTTTTAGCCCAACCCTCTGCTCTGACTGGGGAGGAAAATTTCACAACCTCATTCACATTTTATTTCATTTCTGTGCTTCTCCATATAAAAATAATTGAGGAGAAGAGGTGCTAAACTCCTTTCAGTGCCCTTCTTCTCTATAAATGATTACCTGTAGGGTTTTTAACCATGGCTTGGGGCCATCTAGTCTGAAATATCCAAGCATTCAACACCCTTTTTTCTCAACAGATCTATCCCAGTAAAGAATGCTGTTACACTTCCCAGCTGACTCAGGGCTGGATGGGACAGGAACATCAAGTATTTGGGAATTTGGAATCAGCCTCTAATACATGACCTCAATGCCTCTTGCTTTAGGGGTTAGAAATGCCCATTGCTATTTCTGATGGAATACAAATTTCCTTATTTCCTAGAACTGCTCTTCTTTCCCATCCTCCTTTTCTGTCAGAAAAGGAGCAGCTGATATTATTGATGAACACAAAGAAATGGGCTGTTACATCTGCTCAGGTGGTGGGGATTTGTCTTGAAAAAATTATAGTTCTTTAGATTAAATGTCTAAGTGGGTTTTCTACCATGGTATAAAGGGAAAAAGTGAATCCAACTGAAATAAATAGAAAAATGTGAGGCCTCTTAGTGCCATGTAAAAGCTCTGACTTAAAATAGCAGCTTGAGAGACCTCTCCTTTTTGCTTTTAACAGAGTAATAATTGAGTTGCCTATTCAATTTTAAATTTTAAACCACGTTGTATTTTTAGGCTGTTAAATATATAAAAGGTTCTTTTCCTTTTTCCTCATTTTTGTTTCCTCTTCTCTTTTCCTTTGCAATATGTTTTGAATAAACCTTTTTTTCAAGCAACCAAGTGCCTCTCTTGCCCAGCCCTCATCTGCTGACTGGTGTCACTGATGCTCCAGCTCTTCTCTGCATATCTCAGACTGGGCTTAAATCAAAATGCTGTGCTAAAATACTGTGAACTGAGCTGTGACTACACTATTTTTGGTCAAAAATCTGAATTGAATGTGTGTGGATACATTTAGACATTCCATATATTTCTGGAAATGTGGCTGCTTTGAGTCTCTGAAATGATGAGGAAATGAGGAGGTTTTTTTCAGTTAGACAAATGTCTTGAAGTTGGAGCTGGGCTTAGAGCTTCACAGAAGAGGCTGTGACCTCTGCAGGCACCATGAGACAACATGCTGGAGCTGCACTGGGAAGTCAGGGATGTGAGCTCTTCATCTTTATTTAGGAGAGTAGATTCAAGGGAGTATCTAAGGCATGAAGTCAACAGTGTTTAGTGGGTAAGTTGGACCAAAATCTTGGGGGTGTGTCTAAGCATTTTAGGGCAGTACTTAAATAAATATATACATCTGAGCTGAGATATAAACCCATATGAATGTAATATATTGCAAGATTTGAGTCCACCTTCTCTAAGTGTCAAATGTGCCTTAAAACTGTTCTTTCTTTTCTGCATCACTTATGGCTGGTACATCAAAGTGTTTGCTTTTGGAGGTTGCACCACTCACTGGGAGGTCTCACTCCAGAATTCTTGTTCCCTGGTTGTTCTTGCTGCCTGTGTGGTGATGTACACCCAGTGGTAACACAGACAGTGCTCTCTTGCCTGTGCTGGACCAAAGGCATGTTCAAAATGAGTCTTCACAGAATAACCCTGAGATGAGCTCAGTTGGTTAAAACTTGGTTGTAATAATGCCAAGGCCATGGGTTCAATCCCCTCTGTGGACCATTGACTTAAGAGTTGGACTGGATGATCCTTGTGGGTCCCTTCCAGCTCAGAATAGTCTGGGATTCTGTGAAACAAAGCAGTTTGGGACCTTCAAAAGTCATCCAAGCCAAACAATTCCCTTCAATGAGCAGGGACATCTCCAACTAGACCAGGTTACTCAGAGCCTCATCCAACCTGACCTTGGATGTTCCCAGGGATGTCTTCAGTACTTTAAAGGAGCTTATAAAAGGAGGGAGAGGGACTTTTTGTACAGGCAGATAGTGACAGGAAAAGGGTCAATTGTTTTATACTGACAGAGGGCATGTTTACATCAGATGTTAGGAAGAAATTCTTTACTGTGAGGTTGGTGAAGCACTGGCACAGGTTTCCCAGAAAAGCTGTGGCTGCCCCATCCCTGGAAGTGTCCAGGACAGGGATTGGAGCAATCTTGGATAGGTTGCCCATGGCAGGTGGTTGGAACAAGATGATTTTTAAGGTCCCTTGTGAAACCATTCTGTGAGATTTGTGTATTATTTTGTTGGTGTTTTACTTCCTAGAGATGATAATTTTATACACTTTAGAACACTTCCAGGCATTGATCCTCAGACCCCTCCTAATGAAATCTGGTTCTCCTACAACATCTCAAACCTTTCCTGTTTTTACCAACACTGCAAGCATGGTCAGGCACTGAAAGTTAGGCCTGGAATGACAAATTAAACAGCAGCCATGTTAACATGCCTTGTTTTTGCTGGTGAGAGCTCATCATCACTGACCTGCTGCATTATATTTTCAAGAGGAGGATGTTCTCCATGGTGTGATCCTTGCTGTGTCTGCCTCTCATCTCATCTGTGGCTCAGTGCAGTCTCACACATAGTCTCTTCCACATGCCTGAAATTCTCTGTGTGGACATTTTTGTCCCTCCTTAAAATATGCTTCTTCCATGAAGCACAACACGAATGTCTTGCCAAAACATCCACCCATTCCCCTTTCCATCTGCTGTGTCTTTTTCCCCATTTGGACATAAACCCCTAATTTTAGATACAGCCCATCAACTCCAGGCATTCAGCTGAAATCTAAGTTAGAATCCTCGTCATCAAATGGTCCTTCTACTATGGACAAAGGGTAAAACCATTGCTATCTCTCCCTTCCTTTCCTTCTTTCTCCTTTGCACTGGCTTAAAGGGGATCTGCAGTGCTTGCCTTGCTACCAGCTGGTGCTTTAGGAGATTAATACAAACTCATCTGGTTTGCTTCTCAATTAAACAGGATTTTTTTTTTATTAGTGTATGAATAATTTTGAAATCTAATTTTTTTTAAAGTATGAAATTTGTTGTCAGAGCTTGGACTTCAGAGAAATGTCACTTGTTTTAAGTAGATTTTAACACCTTGTATATGAGCAAAACTGCACATTAAACAGGAAATAATTCAATAACTCTTCCTATATCATAGCTTTATATGATGAAATATTCCAGGATGTTTTTTCCATTGGTCAATTTTCATCTTATCTTATTTTTTGTGAGACTTTTTTTTTTTGCTCAAAGACAAACCCACTCTAAATTTCTTCCTCTGAGATTATCCAGAATATCATGTTCCTGTCACTCTCCAAGAAAAGGACAACACTGAGGTGCCACTGAGGTGCCACTGCTTCCTACACAAAGCCATAATATACAATTTAATTCCCTTCTCAGTTTAAGGAGTCTTTTCAACTTTGGCTAAAATTGTTACCATGTAAGCAAATATCTGTAGCTAAGACTTTCTCTTGGATAAATCATCTCATTAACCAAAACCTGTAGAAATCTTGACTGATGGATTGCAGAAACCAACTCATTCCATCCCAGCTCCCTCTGCCCCAGAAATGACTATTTATATAAATTTCCACAGGACCAATTCCAGTGCTTTCTCCCCTCATTTTATCTTAATTCCAGTGCTTCAGTTCTCTTGATAGGAGCTTGCAAACAGGTGAAATCAAAGTAGAACCACTTGGGTTCACAACTGCCATGCAACTGCAAATCATCCCTTTTGTGGGTTTGCTGTTTGTTGGGAGTTTTTTATTTGCTATGAAGGTTTTTTGTTCGTGGAATTTTATGTTTTGATTTGTTGGGTTTTTTTAATCACTGTGCATATGTTTTTTGCCACATGGTATCAAAGCCCTTTACTGAAGGTTTCCCCATGTCAGACGTGCTCTCTGCATGTGAAAAATCCTGGAGCTCAAAGGAAAATGTTTCAAAGCTGTCAGGAAACCATCATTTTCCAGCTGGCTAATCAAATGGGGGACACAGACACACAGGGACTGCCTCCAAAGAGATGCACTCACAGTGAATGCTGCTCATTTGTGGTGGAATGGGACAGACACCAAGCAAGGAGAATAAAGCTGATGCTGAGCACGCTGTAACTGAGGCTTTTTAAAGCTCCCTGTTCCTTCTTTGAAAGCCTGTCATTCACTCTCCCTGTGCAAATGTCTTGATAGATTATTTAAGGGGTACTTGTGTAGAACAGCAACTAAAATTGCTACCAGGTTCTGAAGCCGTGGATTTAAAGGCAGAATATGAGAAGCTTGGTTTGAACAGGGAGCTGCTTTGCTATGAGCAAAAATTCATAAATTAAGGATTATTCTCTGCTCATTCTCCTCCAGCTGAGCTCTGTAAAACCTTCTTAATGAAACGTTCACTGGAAGAAGCTTCTGCCTGGTTCAGTGCTGGGTCTTTTTTTCATTACTTTATGGAAAAAGACTTTCAAGTCCTGCATAAGGAGCTTCTTGCCAGATGCTTTGAAGCACTAGAGACCTCCATGGGCATGAAGTCCCACTGAGGTCACTCCAGGATGAAGCATCACAAGGTCCCTGGGGAGTAGGGAGGTGAAATGACCCTCAGGATAGGGCTGGATGACCCCAGAGCATTGGTTGAAGCTCACTGTGAACTTGCACTCTGCGTTGTCCTCATCTAATTATCTGTTCCTGCCTGGATATGACCATCCTCTTCACAAAGATGGGAATCCATGATTTCACCTCTACTCATAGTTTGTCATATTATAGATTTAAGCATGAAAAATAGTCAGTGCTTACAGGCCAGACTGTAAATTAATGGTATTTTTCTGCTCTCTCCTCTTATAGTCTTGGCAAACTTGTGCTTAGATAAAAAAAATCAGGCACCATAAAGTAGAGTTTAGAGAGTAGGGATCTGATGTGTGGAAAGTTTCCAAAATACATCCACAATTCCAGGCAGGAGAGGAGGTTAATCCCCTTAGGCATCCAGTAAAGTTTGTAGATGTTGAATTTTATGAATAGAAGATGCCAAGACATGTCTCTGCTTGCTTTAAGTGTCTCAGCTACCAAACCTGGCAATCTAAGAGTGAATTGGACTCTGTAAGCTCCATAGGGAGCTCCAGAATTATTTGGATTTCTACCTTATATGCTGCATTTCCCCTGTTATTGCCACCTTTCACAGCAGTGACCTTCACACTCTCAGTCACACTTCTTGATAACTTCAGAGGCAGAATCTCAACTCCAGGCCTTCTTTCCTCACTTGAAGTTAGAAACTGATATTCAGCATGAAGTTTACTCTTACTCATGATCGAGTTTTGAGGAGTCCTGGCTTATTATTTATTTTCTTCAATCTGGTCCAGACATGCCTTGAACTTCAGTGCAGCTCTGGCTTGCCCTTTGTGTCCTTTGACACCAGAAATTCTAAGTGAAATGCAGGAGGATGCAGAAATAAATGTTAATGAAGTGGTGCTGATTGGAGGAGAGAAAACTGATGTGAGTTAATGCAAGAAAGGTTCTGACTGAGTATAAAGGAAACCATTTTACCCATGAGGACAGTCTAGAAGTTAAATAGGCTGTGCAGTCCCAGGCTGTGCAGTCTCCATCCTTGGAAGGTTTCAAGACCCAGCTTGGTAGAACCTTGAGCAGCTTGTTCTGACCTCAGAGTTGACCTTGCTTTGAGCAAGAGGTTGGAGTGGAGCCATCCTGACCTCCCTTCATTCCAACTATCCTGTGATCCTGTGATAATAACCTTGAACAAAATGGGCACCATTAAAGATTTTCTAGGAAGGCTTGAGAAAGGACACCTGGATTTTATGTCACTTGAATATTGCAGTAATATTTCTTTTAATGGACTGCAGTAAATTTCTCACGAAATTCTGAATAATAAATTCCTTTTAAGACCTGTCTGATGTAAATTGTCAGGAAGTTGATGGATGTGCAGGACCAGTCTCCTGGTACAAGCACCATCCCCACGTGTTTCTGCTTTGGTCATTTCTTTCCCTTCAGGTCTCAGTCCCACAAGTAAAAGCTGTAATTCACCTGTTTCACAGAACTGTTTGCACTCAATCTGAAGTCTCATGACTCAACCACAAAGACATGAAATAAATTTTAATCAAAACGTGTGTATCAAACAAATCCTTTGTTACTTTTCTTGTCATGTTCAAAGACCTTAAAAAAACCCTGAAAGAGCTTGAAACTTAAAAGATGGATTGCAGTGAACTTAAAATGGAAAATTTTATGTTTCAGGATGAGTTGTTTCTTTTCCTTTCCTATTTTGAAATGGCAAAAAATGGAGGAAAAGATTATTTTTGTGCTTGTGATTTTGCAAATACTGACAAAAATATTTTTGTTGTTTTTTTTTCCCCACACAAATCTCTTTGTAAGCAGTAAATTCCCCACTAAATCTGCATCAGTCTGTTCCTTTGTTTAGTTATCACGGCTCTCCTCTACCTTTCCTTCCCCATTATCTGACACACTACAAGGAGAGGGGAATGCAGCATCCCCAGGGGCTGAGGATTGGCATCTCCTTGGCAAAGGCAAGGGAGAAGGGGAAGATGGTTGTGTCATTTTGGTTGCCTGTGCTTTCTGTTGTGGTGCTGCTCGTGTTTGATGAGCCTCCTTAATGAAGAACATCTTGTTAAAATTAAAGATCTGCAGTATTTAGCATAATCTTGCCAATTGTTAATTAGTGTATTGACAGGAGAACGGATTGGATTTCAGTTTTCAGCAGCATCTTCTCCCCTCCCCGGGTCCATCCTGCCAAAATAAAGATCTTTCCAGTCACAACATGTTTGAGAGCCATCTGCCATGTCTGTGCAGGCTGCCCTGGAGCACTGGTGCACAGGCAGGATACATATGTTATTGGCCAAATCCAATGGGAAACCTGAAAGCAGAGTTGATACAGGGCTGGGGAATCCTTTCTGTTACTAATTTATCACGTAGATACAGATTTCAGATCCTTTAATGCTCCTTCCCCTCTTTGGGGCAGGCTCTGCTATTCACTCCTTGTTTTAAACAGGAGCCCACTGGTAGAAAAGCTGCTTTTCTAATCTCTGTTTCAGGAGCAACTGTTTTGTTTGCCTTCTTTGTGCTGCCTGAGGTCCTCAGAATCTGATCTTTAGCCTCCCCTAGGGCAGCTTGGGGATTTTTATGGGGTTTCACACCTTCATATCTCTTGCCTGATGCTTTTCAGTGCAGAGAGATGTGATTCATGGCAGCTTCGACCTAAATTGCTGAGAGGTCTGCACGACTCCACTGTCACTGCAGGATGGCAGGAATGGGAGGTGTCACAGGGTGGTGGAGCCCTCTCAAGTCCTCTGCAACCAGCAGTGTTTCTGTTCTGCATTCAGCACAGTGGAGCTCACAGAGTTGCTCAGGAACAGGGGACAGGAACGTCTTTCCAACTGCACCAACCCTACTCTGTGCTCATTCTCTGCTCCCTCTAGTCCAACTCACCCATTAGATTGTGGGAGTACAGCAGTAAATGGTGGCAGCTAAAGACAAGGAGACACAGCTCACAGGTATCACACACAAAGTTTATTAAATCAATCCATGGAGAAAGGAAAAACAGGTAAAAATAAAAGCCAAGCTCTAACTTCAAATCACACAAATATCTCCTTAATTCCCACCCACAGTCTCCTCTTACAGGTTGAATCAGTGTCTATAAAACTCATTGCAGCTTTTAATTGGATGACACTCCTGGACAGATGTTCACTTTGCCATGAGAACCTCATCTCTCCAAAATTCCATTCTCATGGGCAGGCTGACCCCAAACCATCTTACCTTCTTTTGTTTGTGCTGGCTGTTGGTCTTTCTCACAGAACTAATTCAGCACCTGCCAGTAGGGCTTAGAAAGTGCCCACAGTTCTGAAACCTTCTCTCAACTCAAAAATCCTTCTGTGCTACCACATTAGATCATTTTAACCTGAATAATAAAAAAACTACTTCTAAGACGAAAGGACTGATTGATTGATTGATTGATTGATTGTCATTTCAGAAGAAATTTTACTGAGAGTTTGGTTTTAATTTCAGTGTAGCACTGATGGAGTTGGTACCAACGAGAGACCCAGAAAACACATTTGGGTGGAAGGAAAATAGTGGGGAAATGAAGAACCTTTTAATGACTGTAAGGTAAGGTTGTGGCAGGGTTGTTGTCATGTTCTATAAATCAGGCAGGGGCAATGTTTTGCATTGTTTTTTGGAGACAGCTGCCTCATTGCCCTGACATGAAAGATGTTTAGGTCTTTAATGCAAGCACCAAACTGCCTGAAATTAAATAGTTTATTAGATCTTCCAGCAACTGCCTCTCCTTTTAGGGTTTATAATGTCCAAGCCTGATCTTAAATTTATTTGCAAAAATTTGTTTGTCTGCTCTTAAATCAGTTAGCAAGTCACTTTATAAATAATTACATTAAAAAGAAAGAATCTTGTAACAGGCTATTTGCTTTTGCCTTTGCCCAGGATACCACTAAAATAACATGACCACTACTTTTGGCAGTTCTATCAATGTCAAATTAGACCTTGGCTCATTAATTGCTGCCCAACAGTTGGTGTTATAATGGCTCAATGATTTAGACTTTGAAGGCTTTAATTTCTGTTCAGTTTAATCATCTGCAGGCAGGAGCCTGGAGTCACCTCCTCGGTGTGTTTCTGACAGGCTCTGCTGGGCCAGGGTGTGCTCTCCAGTGAGCTGTGTGAAAACCAAGCCTTCCTTCACTGGATGGATGTTATAAGGAATTTTACCAAAGCAGCATGTGGGGGGGAAAATAAAAAAAAAATGAAAAAGATAAAAGGACACAGTGAAACTTCAAGCAGAAAGAACTCATTCTGAAATATGAGAGCCCAGAGGACAAGAATCAGTAACAAGTGAGGTGTGGGAATCCAAACTGTTGAACATTTCAGGGAGGGGTTGATGGATGTTTGCTGCTGGACTGAATAACTGATAGGTAAATAACTGGTAGATAAATAAGGCAGGTTATTTAGAAAATGATACATTTCTGAGTTGTTCAAGACATGACAGAGGTCAGGATTTCTATAGGAGAGTGTTCTCACACAGCAGTGCTCAGTGGACCATCAAGAACTTGTTCCACTTGTGAGCAAATTATTCAATCACAGAATCATAGAATGGTTTGAGTGGAAAGGACCTTAAAGATCATCCAGTTCCAACCCCCTGTCATGGGCAGGGACATCTTCCACGAGACCAGGTTGCTCAGAGTCCTGTACAACTTGGTCTTGACTCTCCTTCTTTCCTCTCTCTTTCCAAACCTCCATCTCCTAAGCAGGTAACACCTAGAGATGTAAATGTCTGATCCTTCTACTAAAGTCAGGGAGAACTTCCCATCTTCCACATCCTTAGGGCCCTCAGGAAACAAAAATCAAGTGTAAAACTGCTCCCTAGTGCCTCTGTCTCCATGTGACAATATGATCTCTGGGTTGCCAGGAAGGTTGGATGCCACAGGTGAATTTGTTGTGATTTCTCATGAATGAAATGAGGGAAACATTATGTCCTTTTTGCCACTTTCATCTCTAAGAAGGAGATCAGAAATAACAGCAGGAATGTTATTCCTATGTGAAAACATCTTTAAAACTTCAGAGTGAGCAAGAGAAAATAAACTGCTGGTAATCTCTGGGAAAAATAAAACCAATCACTGAACAAAACTGAGAAATCAACCTCCTGCACAGCTCAGTGACTTCCTTTGCAGCCTTTTTGGGATAATTCTGCAGTAAGAATGTAATTCATTGTGAACTTTAATAGGAGGGTTTAAACAAAGAAAACAAGACCAGTCAAATCAATTTTAGAAAAGCTCTTGTTTCCTGCACTGCACAGGGCTCAGAACAGAGCCAGTGAACATGTGTGAGATGTGCATTCTGTTCCCTCCAAAATTAGCTTTGGACAGGAGCTGTGAAGCACTGTGGCCTGACCCATGACTGCATCCAAAAATATCACAACATCTGGTCCTTACAATCTTCCCTTTTAACTCTGCTGAAGTGTGGACATTTCTGGCTCTCTGAGCAGCAAGAAAAACACAGGGGGAGAGTTCAATCTCTCTTCCCTTCCAGGTTTCAAGCAAAACAAAAGCTTTGGCTGCAAGTTCATGCAACTTTTATTGAAGAGCTCAACTGATAGCTTTGACTTGCTTCATCACCTCTCCTTCCTGCTCTGTCCCTGCCCTGGAGTTGTGCAGTTGATGTGGAGAGACAGGAGGGAATGAGGAAAGGCAGAGAAGGACAAGGCAATCCAGCTCTGGCTGGAGGAGGAAAACAGGTGATGGGATTGGGACAGTTCTTAGTGGATCCCATTCAGTGCTCCTTCATGACAAACTTTGCCATCAGTTCATAGAGACAGAGAATTAGAGAATTCCAGAATCATTAGGGTGGGAAAAGACCATTAAGATCATTGAGTCCAACCATTAACCCAGCACAACTCTGTTCACCACCAAACCCTGTCCCAGGTGCCACATCCCACATTTTTGAACACTTTCAAGGATGGTGAATGCACCACATCCCTCTGCAGCCTATTCCAATGCCTGATCACCCTTTTGGTGAAGCAACTTCTCCTGATATCCAATCTAAACCTTCCTTGAAGCAACTTGAGGCCATTTTGTCTGGTCCTGTCACTTGTTGCCTGGGAGAGGAGCCCAATCCCCACCTGGCTACACCCTCCTTTCAGGGAGCTGTAGAGAGTGAGAAGGTTCCCTTGAACCTCCTTTTCTCCAGGCTGAGCCTCCCCAGCTCCCTCAGCTGCTCCTCATCAGACTTGTGCTCCAGACCCTTCCCCAGCTTTGTTGTCCCTCTCTGGACACTTTCCAGCCCCTCAATGCCCTTTTTGCCTTGAAGGGCCCAAAACTGAACACAGGATTCAAGGTGCAGCCTCCCCAGTGCCGAGTGCAGGGGAACAATCCCTGCCCTGACTTCTTGCTCTTGCTCACCAAGCAGATGTACAGCAAAACACCCTGTGCAGACACAGGAGGTGCCTGGGGGGAAAGGAAGAGAGGATTTTAAATCTCTGTTAGTAATGCATGATATTTGCTCTGGGCCTGTCATCCTCTTCCTTTAGGTGGCTTGGTTTTATCCTCTTATGAGGAGAAAATAAACCTTTTCTATGCTATTATAATTCTGCCTTTAGAACTTAAACTTTCCTGGTTTTGTCAAACTGAAATTCTCTCTGTTGTGTGTGTGAGAGGTTGGTGGGGGTTCTTTTTTTTTGTTTGTTTTGTTTTATTTTGTTGTTTTGTTGGGGTTTTTTTCCCCTATTACTTCCCTTTCAAGGTGTATTCCTTGCTACAGTGGAGATCTGGGCTGGCTAGAGGTCAAATTATGTCTATGATTTTTGCATGAATCTCTGTCCTCTTCCTCCATGTTATTTATCCTTCCCACAACTCCCTGACAGGAGGCTGTAGCCAGGAGGGGGTTGGTCTGTTCTCCCAGGTAACAAGTGGCAGGACCAGAGGAAATGGAAAATGGATATCAGAAAACATTTCTCACCAAAAGAGTTGTCAAGAATTTCCAAGGACTGCCCAGGGCAGTGGTGGAGTCACCACCCCTGGAACTGTCTAAAAGATGTGTAAATGTGGCACTTGGGGACATGGTTTAGTGGTGGCCTTGGCAGTGCTGGGTTAATGGTTGGACTTGGTGATCTCAGTGGTCTTTTACAGCCCAAAGAATTCTTTGATGCCATGATTTTTAAAGGAGGCCTTTGGCATGTAATATAAGCTCCTGGTTATAAATGAAGCAAGTCTGGGAGTTGAGTGCTTTTGACTCTGTCCCTTTATCAGGCACCATTGGAAATGAGGTAGGAAAAAAGACCTTAGAATGAAATTAGGAAGGAAAGGGATCTTGATTGAGTGTCAGGGCATCTGAAAATAATGCTTTGTTATCTCATAGTCTGTGCATCCTCTGGTGGGTCTAAGGAATGAGAGTTTTTGTACCTCAGATTTCCACTCTCTGCTTTGTTTACAGGTATTATCAATATCTGTGAAAAATATACTGTATGTCAACCTGGGGGTGAGAGGTGTGAAGAAGAGGAAAGAAAAAGGGGTTGCAGGGAAGCCTTTATATCAATGCTCTGAGCTTTATACTATAAATTGCATCTCCAAGTCATTAGTTGGGACATACAATACTTAATATATATGGTACCACAGTAGTGTGTTTGCATGAAGTCTGTGTTAAAAGCAGCAGCTTCTACTTGTGGTTTGCATGTTTATTCATATTCTAATATTTGTGTTATTGATGTAATTAGTATTACTATTCCAGCAGATCGCTGGTTCACCTCAGACACTGTCTCAGAGAGGGGTAAACACATGGCCACTAAAGGAGCTGTGCATAGAATCATAGAATCATAGAATCATAGAATCGATTGGGTTGGAAAAGACCTCCAAGATCATCGAGTCCAACCCTTGGTCCAACTCCAGTCCATTTACCAGATCATGGCACCCAGCGCCACGTCCAACCTGTGTTTAAAAATCTCTAGGGATGGTGAATCCACCCCCTCTCTGGGCAGCCCATTCCAATGCCTGAGCACTCTCTCTGTAAAGAATTTTTTTCTGATATCCAACTTAAATTTCCCCTGGCAGAGTTTAAGCCCGTGCCCTCTTGTCCTATTGCTGAGTGCCTGGGAGAAGAGACCAACCCCCACCTGGCTATAACTTCCCTTCAGGTAGTTATAGACAGTGATGAGGTCACCTCTGAGCCTCCTCTTCTCCAGGCTAAACAACTCCAGCTCCCTCAGCCTCTCCCCATAGGACTTGTGCTCCAGTCCCTTCACCAGCCTTGTTGCTCTTCTCTGGACTCGCTCCAGCACCTCAATATCCTTTCTGAACTGAGGGGCCCAGAACTGAACACAACACTCAAGGTGTGGCCTCACCAATGCAGAGTCCAGGGGAAGGGTCACTGCCCTGGGCCTGCTGGTCACGCTATTTTTGATACAGGCCAGGATCCCATTGGCCTTCTTGGCCACCTGGGCACACTGTTGACTCATGTTGAGCTTCCTGTCAATTAGTACTCCAAGGTCCCTTCCTGCCTGGCTGCTCTCCAGCCACTCTGTGCCCAGCCTGGAGCGCTGCAGGGGGTTGGGGTGGCCAAAGTGCAGGACCTGCACTTGGCCTTATTGAACTCCATCCCATTGCAATCAGCCCATCTCTCAAGTCTATCCAGATCCCTCTGCAGAGCCCTCCTGCCTTCCAGCAGGTCGACACTCCCTCCCAACTTGGTGTCATCAGTAAATTTGCTGATGATGGACCCAATCCCCTCATCTAAATCATCAATAAAGATGTTAAACAGGACTGGACCCAATACAGACCCCTGGGGAACACCACTGGTGACTGGCCGCATCATTCATTCCCTCTGAATTATTCCCTGCTAATATCCAGGGAGGGTTCTGTGGAAGGGTTAGAAGGTTGGTGTTGACAAAGGAGCCAGCTCTCTCCTTCCCCTGGATAAAAAACAAGTGGAAATTTTCTGTCTTGCAGTTTGTGGAGAGTGTGTATTCCTCCCATCAGAGTTTGTAAGGACATAGGAAGCATGGGGGAAAGTCATCAGCTGGGTTCTGTTACAGATGAATAATGTTTAGAGCAAGGAGGAAAGAACAGACCATTTAGGTTGGTTTCTTACACAAGCTTGCCATAAAAAAAAATTTTATTCTGTCTGCAACTTACAGTCCAGATCTTGTTAACAAATTCCAGGCTGGGAGTGGAGATTTAATGCTCTAAAGAGCATGTGATTTCTAAGGCAAGGGTCTGAAAAACACCTGCTTGCAGTGCATGTGGCAGACTTGTTTAAGCCATATAGTTTTCCCTTACTCTAAAATATCTGTCCTGCATTTTTATAAATGGATCACAGCTGAAAAGCACCAATTGCCCAAAGAACAAGATCACAGAGCTCATTTTGTGAAACCAAGCAAAGGGTTTGCTGGTATTTAAGGTCTCATCCAAATTGCTCTAAGTGCAGGATGCAGCCAAAATCATTGCCTGGGCTTTCCACAAACACTGTAAATATCATGTGTCATTGATATTTGTGATTGTCATGCCAGAGCTGATGGAGGCTTTTTTTTTCTTTTTTTTTCTTTTTTTTTCTTTTTTTTTTCTTTTTTTTTTTTTGTTGTTTTTGCAGCTTAGCAACAAGCAGTGACTGGCAAATTCCTCTGCTCTTCACAATCAATGCCACTTTGCTGGATCATTTCCTCATCTTCACAATCATCTGCCAGAACAGCAAATTGACAATGTGTTCCCAGGGGCAACGTGGGGGTCTGTTGGAAGGTTTGATGGTTAGAGGATGAATTTAAGCTTTCCAAAGTCAAACATATCATGTTTTTGGATCCCATGTAAACATGAGGTTGCTTTTGACACTGTTAATCTGGATGCCTTTTGTACTCTATTGAGCTTTGCCTTTTGCATGCAATGGGGCACACACTGGGTGACTCACACACCAGAAATACATGTTTGTTATTATTATTATTGCCATTGATTATTGTGATACCTGTGACCCCTCAGCATGGATTGTGGTCCTGTTGTGTGAGCCCAGAACTAAAAACAGACTCTCTCCTTGGGAAGTGTGTGTGATGATACAGAGCAGAGAAGGGACACTGGTGAGAGGGAGAGCACAGGGAAACGAGGAAAATAACTGGTTGTCCTTGTGAGTGGATATGGCTGACAAAGCCACCTGAGATTAGCACTGGGGTGGGGTTAGGAGTTAAATTAGTTAAGGAGGTTTAGGAGCAACTTCAGGACAGCCAGAATTGCCACTGTGTTTTCTTGGGACCACCCCAGGCAATGGGGATGTTGGAGTCTTTTGGAAGCTCACTTGTAAAACTCCTTTTTCTAATTAAAGGTGTCAGTTGCCACTCAATCATTTAAGCATAATGAGAGGAAGGATGTTTGATTAGGACCACCTTGCTGCAGAGAAATCAGATTCAAGGCAAAACCAGAAGGCTGTACCTCAAGACAGCTGCCTGCTCCTGCAGAAAAGAGAAAAATGACCTCGGCAATTCTTCTGGGCTGCTACAACTGAAGTCCTCTGCTCTTGTTTATATGACTCTGATGACTTCAAATTGTTTTTTTTTTAAATATCCTATTCCTGTCTATCCTTTACAAACCTTCCCACTTAAATTGCTTTTGCCTGCTCTACCTTGCTTAATTATTGACACTGGAGGAGGCAAATGACTGGTTTGATAGGATGAGAAGGATCCTGCAGAAAGGGAAGATGGTGTCAGTTTGGACAATGTTGTAGGCCAACAAATGAAGAAAATTGTATTTCTCACCACTGTGAGCAAAGCTGAGTTTGGCCCAGCCAGGGAGGAGGCATTTGGAGGAGGGAGAAGATGAGGTACTGCATTTGTTGTGTGCAAATTAAAAAGAAGGTGGAGGTGTTAGAATTGCTATGCAGAAACTGACTGGGAGACACACGTGTGACAAACATGTAAAACAGGACGGGATAGTTCAAAATAAAACCCTCTGCAAAGTGCACAGTGTGGACACTGACTCTCCAACACTAATTATTTTGCTCAACAAAGCTGCTCCAGGGCTGCAGGACTTGTTAAAGTAGACACAGACTGGAGAGCAAACATGTCAAGAGAGATACTGGCAATTAAATTAGAAACAAAGCAGTGAAGTGCTGTGGTTATAAAAGAGCACCTGATTAAAAACTTTCTGACTCTTCAGAAAGTGAATGTGGGATTGACCTCTTCTATAATCAGCAGATTTGATTATGAATTTTTCACTGAACTTCTCAAGTTGTCTTTGAAGACTTGGACTAGATTAATCTTCTGAACTGAATTCCTGTCACTGGTCCAGAGGGGGAAAAATAAAAGAAAGAAAATAACTTGGAGCTTTCACTGAAGATTAAAGCACCCAGAAATATGTCTGTTCTTCTGCTTTCAAAGGGACTATTTCAGAAGCACTGGGCTGATTTCTTGCTCTCAGAGTATCACAGGTAAGTGAGAACATCTCAGCAAGGAATGGGGAGGACCTTGCTTGGGGGTCATGAGTTATTTCTGAGTAAATTAAGTGAGTTGCACACCTGTCACTTTTTATACTAATGGTTTCCCTCGTGCCTGTTGTGGCTTGTGACAGCACAAGGCCACTGCCACCCTCTAAGGGAAAACCAGGAATTCCAGCTCTTCTTTTGGGAGACACAAGGGCTGAGTGCCAGTTTAGGGACACTTCAACCAGTCCCAGTAGTGGCCCTTTCCACTGAGAAGGAGGGAAGTTGCTCAGCTTGTTCAGCTGCTCAAGCTCCTTTCAGAAGTTCTCACCTGCCACGGGGCTGATGAAAACGAGATGTGCCTTTCACTGGTTGGAAAGAGCACTGGGAACAAAGGTGGGAGTCCCTGGCATAGCCAGTGTAAGAGCATCTTCACGGGAAATTCCACAGCTCTGAACAGCCTGAAAAAGCAACACTGTGCTGTGGCTCATCTGCATGAGAAAGCAGGTATTGAATAGACATGGCCTTACTAATTAGTTAGTTACTTAAGATAATTGCTTTGATGGTTTAAACGACCTTTTCACCTTTATCATCACTTCCATAATAGATAAAAATAATTAGAATTTTTTTAGCATGATTTTTACTCAAATTTCTTTTATTTCCATGAAAATTGGGTAAATCAGGGTGAGCCCCACAGCTACAGGCTAGAGAGCCACTAATTCCTTTTGTAAAAAAAGTCACATTCAATGTAATCCTGAGTCTTCAGCAACTTTCTTTCTGCAGCTTCTTTCCCTCAAGCCCTATCCATGGTCCTGTTAATCTTTTTCATGGTATTACTGAAGTCTGCAAGTCAAACTGTGCTTTTGAACAGACAAAAAAACTGATCTAGATGCACTTACTGCTTCAGCTTCCAGCTAAGGACAAAGCAAGACGACAAGTCTGGCTTAGAAAAATGGAAGCATTTTCATTTTAACAGTTTGATTAAGAAAAAGAGAGGGGGAAAATGTTGTGAACTCCTGAGATGTGACAGAATTGTGTTTAGGAATTGAGTGGAAACATGTGCAGCTCTAAAGTCTTGCTGTTTTTTGGCTGCAGGCAAAGAGAATGCCCTGTCAAGGCTTCTGTGCTTGATAAGGCAGAGCCAGTGCTGAGCAGGTGACTGGGATGTGCTCCACACTCTGCACTGCTCTAATTATTCAAATTGTATGTCAATTTAATTTAAATTGTCAGTTTAAACAACTGACTTGATTTGACTTTGCAAACAGTACTTTATCAGGGGAGGGAGGAGAAGAGGAATGGGAAAGGAATATCATTTTACGTCCTATTTGCATATAGGATAGTAATATTTACATTCTGTAACTATTCCCAAAACAATCAACACACATACACACATTTTTCTGCAAATTAATGAGCATTTGGCCCTTTTTTCCTGGCAAGGGGCTGTTTGGGGACCAGACAGTTATTACAGTTCTACTTTTCAGGCCATCAGTCAGAGTATATTGGAATTCTTGATGCAAACAACTACCTGTGAATACTTTTGTCAGTATTTTCAAAGCTTTTGCTCTCCAGTTAAGACATTCAAACAGCAAATCTAGTTGGATTTTCAGTGTACTCTGATGGTCATCTCATCCTTTTCTCCCTCAAATGTTGCAATGGATTCCACAAGTCCCAATGGCATCTGTAAAGACCTAGACAGATAATGCCACCTGCCTGCAGGTATATTATTGTGTTGAACCACAACCTGGGGCTCTGCTGTGGTTGGAAACATGGAATTATGTTGCCCTTGTAGGTAGGAGCACAAAGGAAGGTGGTGGGCTTGCTGGATTCCATCTTAATTAAAACTGTACTGAGTAAATTCTTTGTAAAAGTGGCTTTTTATTGCCAGTCTTCTTTGATTTCAGTTCAGGTAAGTAAGAAGCATGTCCTGGGTCAAGGTGGACTTGTCTAGTTATCCATAAATTCTTAATTTGTTCTCAATTGGTTGCTTTCTTTAAATTATTTTTAACCCTCTTGCTGCTGAAGCAGATTTACCTGCCCAGATAGATTTTTTTTTTTGTCTGCAGGATCCTTTTGTCCCCAGAATTCTCTTTTTCCCAGGCCAAGTTCTTGTGAATCCTCATTAGATTCCTGGGATTTACCGTGTGAGGATGTGCTGGGCTGGGTGAGCTCCTGCTCGTGGCACTCAGGATCTTCAAAGACAGGCTGAGATCAAAGGGGAGCAAAGCCTGTCCCTGCCAGGCAATCCTGAATCCTCTTTGATGAGTTCAGTGCCCAAGAGGAACAACATCCCTCAGAGGTTGTCCCTGAGCTGCCAGCCTTGTCCTTTGGGCTGGTGAAGGGCAAGACCTCCTGTCCAGAACCACTGGAGTAATTACCTTGAGAGAGAATCCGGTCCTTGTGTGTTCTTCCTTCACAGAAAACCTGGTCAGGCTCACAACAAACTGTATCCAGCCTGGAAGTTTTGGGTTTAGTGTGGGGTTTTAACATAATTTTTTTGTAATTCACTGCCTTAACTTTAGGCTTCTTTGAAAAAGATCATGAGATGTTTGGAGGACTCTGATTAAACTGCAAATAAATCTTGCTGAGCTGCTGGTGTGTGACAAAGTGCTTGACAAGGAGGATATTGGAGAAAGAGAGAACCTGAGTTATATTTGTATCATCTATATCTATCCATATATACACACATGACATTTGAAATATGTATGAAACTACATACATGTGTATGAAAACAAACACATTTTTGTTTGTGTGAAAACAAACACCTTTTTGTTTATATATAAATAAACAAGGCTGGTTTACTTCTCATTATATGTACAGAAGAATTTCAAAGGCATTAAGGCTTCAGTTTTCAAAGCAGAAACAAAAGTGTATCTTTATCTTCTCTGCCCCACATGACATATTAAAGTAGCTTTGGGAACTAAAAAAACCCAGACACACCATTTTTGACACATTGTCCTCGCTTAGGAGTCTTATTTTGTTAACCAGAGATTATAAAAATGGTGACATTTGTGGCTTGAATCAAAATACTGAAATATTTCATGACAGATATTTTGAGGCAAGTCTTAAATACAGCAAAAATTCTTCCCTAAAACTCCAGTCATTTTAATTTGCTTATTGGCAATTTTCAACTCTGTTTAACTCTTCCAGGTAAGGTAAAAGCCATAATAGTGTGTGTTGATTTCTGTGTGCACTGTTCCTCTCCATCAGTAAAGCACTTTGCTCTTGGGTTTGTGTTATTGTGTCCTAGTTCAGCAGGAGGGAGCAGCTAACACTGTGTGGGGGTGATCAAAGCCCCCTCTATTCATTCCCCAAGGACAATGGGCCATTAGCAGCAGCTGCCCAGGGAGTCATTTGCACCTTCACACCCAGCCTGAGGGGTGTGGCTGCTCATGGGCCATCAACAGTTCAACAATACCCCCTGGCTCCCAGAGTTAATCACCCATTGTGTGAGTCCCCGCCCAGGGGGAGGGACTGGGTGCTCCCTGAGGGTACATAAGTGGTGGGTAGGAGGACCTTGGGAGTTTTTCTCATCGGATCCAGAGGAGCAGCAGGACCTCAACAGGAGGAGACCAACACTCTCAACCAGACCACAGCCCTTGCCTGCACCAAGAGGTTTTTTCACTCCTTTTGCTCGGGACTTGGGGGAGCCACAGGGGTCTCAGCACAAGGGCAAACAAACCCCCTTGGGTTTGTGCCCCAGGACACTGGGTTATACTGCTGGGTTTTGTGAGTTGGAAGCAATTTCCTTTGTGTCAGTATATTTAGTATAATATTATTATTAAATTTTAGCTCTGACTTATTATCTCTCTCGTGGTGAGTCCATTTTTCCTGCTGGTTCACCTTTAAACCAGCACATATTGCTGTGTGAAAAGTCATTTCTTTGTGCTTTTTGCATCATCTTAAACACTCTGGAGGTGCCTGAGCATATGGCACAGCTCGGAAGGGATTCCCCGGGAGGCAGATCCCATCAGGCTGCCATGAGGAGCATCATCTGAAGCACAAAGCTGCTGTTTGCTCCTGCAAGGAAGGGTGGGAGAGTTCAGCATCCCCTTTAATGCAAATATGTGGCCCAAGGATTATTCTACTGCTGCTTTGAGTGTTGATTTTGCTCCCATTCCCCAACCCCTGAAAGGCACTGCTGGGCTTTGTATCTGCAGAACTCTCCTCCCAATTCCTCCGATGATTGCAGGAGCAGATGTAGCACTTGAGGTGCTGCAGCAAATGTGTGTGATGAGAGCTCCTGTGATCTGTTCTGACAGCATGAAAAGGGTGCTGACAGTCTGGATGGCATCTTGAAGTTCCTGTGCTGGAGTAAAACAGCAGCCAATGTAGGTAGGATTGGAGAGAACAAAGCTTTCAAATACTTGGCTTCTTGCTTTCACAGGAGGGGAGTGTCAGAAAGTGAGGGGAGTGTCAGAAAGTTTGGTGATTAGGTTGGTGCTTTTGTTTAGGTTTCTTTTGTTTTTAATTGAAAAGGAGAAGGTAAAAGATATTCAGGCAAAAGAGCCTATATTTGCTACTGCTATTAATTTAATCTTTGGAAAGTTATGGAATGAATATTCCCTTTCCATGTAATATAAGGACTGTGCCATCTGGGCACAGAAACACTAAGAAGCATCCTGTGTTCAATCTGAACTACACACTCAGTTCAGATGGAGCAAATCTCCAAATGCTTTATCATATTTCTCTTGATCTTTTCTGCTGTTTGTTTCCTGCAATGACCTGGAGACAAGGGGCCAAGTCCAAGCAAGTATCCAACACACTACAGCATTGCTCTGTGTCTCCCTGGCCTTCCAGAAAAAAAGCATGGGAACAAGTTATAACCACTGGAGCTGAGTTTCTGAACAAAGGAAGGTTTGTGTGGACTGTGTTTCATGGGAGAAGAAACACCCTTTGCTGTTCACGACCTGTGCTCATGTTCTGTGCCTTGGTAGCTCCTGGAACTGGGGGAAAGGCTGCCTCTGTGTGGCATAACCGAGTTAGCAACACTCAGGATGGGCAGGAGGCTGGGCCAGCTGCTCTCAGGACCTTGGGTGTTTCACTGCCACACAGGGAGTCTAAATTCCAAGTATATCTTGGACACAGAGCACTGGGGAGGAATATTACCTTCTCCTTAACTCCAGATGGATTTTTGGAGAGGCTGGAGAAAAGGTCCTTCACATTTCTGAACAGAGTTACAAACAAGGTACAAGGATCTTGGGTCACTGATGAGTTCTGGAACCATCTCCAAATCCTCTTTGAGGGGATATTCCACTGCTAAAAACTGAGCTTCTGGACATTGGGGAGAACTTTTTAGTCATGGTGTAGGTGAAAGAAATGGCCTGGATCTTGCTAAGAGTGGCTGGAAAATGAACAGTGAGTGTGACAGGTGATGGATTATCAGTGCCTGAGCCAAGAATTCCCAGTTCCTTAGGGTGGGAATGTTTTGTCTGCCTACCTACCCTGCTCACATTGTGAAAATTAATAAAGACAGCATTAGGAACCCAAGAGTTAATATAAGAAAATGGTCTCCTGAATGTTGTAAAAAACCCTGACCCAGTGCAGTTTGGGTATTTAAAATGTCTGTCTTCTTAATGTCCTTTTTCTTTCCCCCCAAAAAAGGTAATTGAAACAAAATTGGCCTGAGAATTATAAGGAACAATACTGGGAATACATTCTCAGTCCTTGACACAGGAGCTTTTTGTTTGCTCTTTTCCCTGAGCATGACTTGGATTCATCCCTTAGGAATTTTGAGACATTGAGAGGATGTGAGGGAAACAAAATCCAGATCCTGAATTCACTGATGGGTCCCTTTGGAGCAGGGCTAAGGGAATGTTGGGCCGATGTAACAAACACTGCACAATGCACAGTTCTTTTTCTCGCCATGTTCTTGACCCTCTTTTCTTCCAGTGGGAGGAAAAAATAGGTGACTACCTTTATTTTGGTGTTAAATCCTGAGGCAGGTGTAGCTGAATGGGAATTCGAGGGAATTTAGTGACAAAGCTGCAAAACTTCCTTGTGCCTCCTGTCATGGTTGTGCATGTCAGGCCATGTATCTTGAAATAAGGAACAGGTTTCTCTTCAGGGTTCAGAGACTATGAGTGAGGAGAGGTTTAATTTTTGTCTTTCAGAAAAAAAAATATAATTTCTGTCCAGTTCTTAATCTCTGAAGAGGATCATAAATTCTCTTATTTAAAAGAAAACAACCAAACTTGCATACTTTTATTCATTTTTTTTAACATTATGTTGCTAGGGATGCATTAAAACAATTTTAAAATATTCAATATTCCTCTAAATTGTGAAATACTCAAGAACTGTGTGAGGAAGGTGCTACTGCAGCTTTCCAAAGACTTGAATGCAGTGGTTGTTGTCAGCCAGTCTGTGCAAAATGAAGCCTGGGAAGGGTTCACATAAAGGGAAACGGAGTGTGCAAACTCAAGGATCTTTATGGAAAACAAACATTTACATTTTGAATTTACCACTGAAATCGATTTTCTCCCAAAATGGCACCCATAGAAATTCTGGGGGGTTTTTTCAGACAAGGAAAATTCTTTGTGCCCAAAGGTTGTAATAAATTATTTGTGGATGTGAAACATCATTTCTCTGTGTGTGTACACAGAAATCAGTATGAAATCAGTTCCTACCTTCTGCCCACATTATTTCTAGTTTTCAGGGAAAATTGGTCTATGCTAATAGAGCTCTGGGGTATCCAGCAGGTCTGGAGGAGGGAATATGTTTGCCTTCCACGATGAAGTTTTTAACAGTTTCATAAAATTAAACATAAATGTTTCTGAGCTTTGCCATTAGATCTTTAAATAAAGTCACTTTTACAAAGAGAAAATTGACACAATACAGGAATTTTCTACCTGAGACAAGGGTAGTTTCTTTAGGAACTGTTTCATTTCTGTTATCTTTTGCTTTAAGTAAGGGTAGAAAACTCTGTAGCTTTCCCAAAACCTCTTATTTCTCTTTTGAGATAACATCTATTTCTTATAATGCTGTCATTGTTTTTGCACAATTATTTTGGAAGATCTTGCCCATCCATTTTAAGCTCATTTTTAACATATATTGTAAGTCTGTCCTTCACTGACTTCCATGTCATTTACCATTCTTTGACTCATCCCAATAACTACAATTACTATTTTATTGCCTTGAATTTTCTGTAAATATGGACATTTACTGCTGACAGTTAAATATTCCCACCTTCACTGAGCAGTGAGTTCTGTAAAATTATAGTAACATCTCATATTTTGGACATCAATACCAAGGGAAATGTTGGCATTTCAGGCTTCAGCCTTTCAGTTCCTGAATTAGGACAACAAAATTCCATCAAATGCCTCCATTTCCTCCTGTGCTTTTCTGCTGGTCTTAATTTTTACTTTTTCTTTTCCATTTTCCTCTTTGTTCATTTCCCACTATTACTGTTATTTCCTACAATTCTTTTTCCATCCTTCCTCTCATGTTCTTTATTTTCCTGCCCTACCTCTAATAGCAAGTTTTAGTCCATGTTTGATTTATGAAAGTTTCTTCAGATGACTCAGTAGTGGGTAAACATCATTCCCACCCAATGACAGGACATCTGATGTGAGGTTGACACATCACATTTTTATAACCCTTCTCACCTGTTTCATCCATACAGAGGTTACTTCCTTCAGTACCTGAGGACTCTGTGCTACTTTGAATAATGCTTTCTTGCAATTGCTCAACTCCTGGTTGAAGCACTTTGGCCTAGAGAGAAATTCTGGTTCAAAATTCATGTTAAAAAAATCACCTTAAAGCCCATCTTTAATGACAGACCTCCAGATAATCTTCTGAAGGATGAAGGAATTTTCTTGCCTATTTTTCTACTGCTGTTTGGAATAAAACTTTCCCTTCTCTGAAATTATTCATGTGGATTCCCCAGTTATTTAATGAATCCTTATCTGTACCTTTCAGTAAAATATTTTATTGTGGTCCCATCCACTTTCTGCTTTAATCCTTTTCTTCATAAAATATCTGTATGATACATCAAAATGATTTTTTCATATAATAATTTTTAATGAGAAGTAAAGAAGAAGAGACCTGTTTGAAATGGAAAAGCTCTTTGAATATCAAAGATAATTCAAAACGAAGGCTCCTAAGAAAGCAGCCAGGAATTCAGACACAAGCACAGGGACCCTGAGATTGGCTCAGGTGGATAAAACTTGGTTGTAATAATGCCAAGGTCATGGGTTCAATCCCCTGTGTGGGCATTGACTTAAGAGTTGGACTCGATGATCCTTGTGGGTCCCTTCCAGCTCAGAACAGTCTGTGAACAGGGAAATGTTGAAGAAGTCATGTTGGGAAGAAGGAAATGCACAAGGAAGTGACAAACACAGTTATTGTGCTCCTGAGTTTCAGCCTCTCAACATCTTGGCCATGAGGAAAATGCTAATTTAATGTTTTCAGTGCTTCTCATTTTCTTCAGCATAGCAACGAATGAAACACCACCAGCTTTTTACAGCCCTTCCAGTCTTCACACTGAACCCCTGAGGATCTTTCTTGACATTCCCAAAGTGCCCTGGGGGACATCTGCAGTCTCTGGAACCACCAGATATTAGAGACTTCCTGAGTTAAAGTGCCATCTTGGAATTTTATCTCCACTTTTGTAATTTCAGTCAAGTAGACTCTGAGCTTACCCACAGGATATTGTCTTGGTGGGGACATGGAGCTGACTCTGTTCTTAGGCAGTGTAAAATCTCCTTTTTTTTTTTTTCCCAACAATAAACAAACTCATTTCTGATTCAAACACTCACTTTTTGTTCTCCTTGTTTAGGCCTCCTACTGCATTTTTGGGCCTCTATTAATCACGTTCTTGTCATTTTCTCTTCCTCTACCTGTGCACTTGGAGAGCTCAAGAGCTGTTCCATCCTGTGCCTCCCTGGGCAGAGCTTCTGTCACCCACTCTGCTCAAAAATGACCTTTGCAATCCTGAGGCTACTTCCTTTCTTTTGCAATCAATGCTCGTTATTAAGATCCCTCTTTTCCTGTTGCTCCCAGCAACATCCTCTAGAAGGGAACACACTGTCCAGAGCCCAGAAAACAGGGAGGCTTTGCCTTTGTTCTTTTCATGTGTTTGTGTCACAGGGAGAACAGAGAGATGCTCCAGTCCCCTCCTAATCATCACCTTGGCTCTCCAGGGGATCCTCCTCAGTCTGTCTTGAGCTGGGGAGCCCAGAACTGGGCATGGAATTCTGGATGTGGCTTCATCAGGGCAGAATAGAGGGACAGGATCCCCTCCCTCCCACACTCTTCCTAATAAACCCTGAGATACCACTGGATTTCTTTGCTTCAAAGGCACATTGCTGGATCATGGTTAAATTGGTGGTCACCATGACCCCCAGGACCTGCTTTTTATCAGCTCAACCCCTAAGCTGTCCTGCTGGATCTTATTCCTCCCCAGGTGCAGGACCTCACACCTACAACAGGCAGCAAGACTGTCTGATGATCCCATTTACCAGTTTTGCTTTGTTTTAATTTTTTTATCATACCTTCATTATTCTTAATGTTTATCAAAATTATTGTTCCTTTTCAAGGCATATTAAATGCGTAGAATAGGATCTTTATTTTACTTTTAATTTCAGCTACATAGTGTTTGTTTCATGGCCTAGAAAGAATTGTTTGATTTATTTTTTCCTTCTTTTTATTCTTAATATGCATTCTGATCATGAGTAATGAAAGGATTCTCAAGCTGTCTTTAGCATAACTAAATCTGTCAGACAAATTCCTTAAAGTTAATGTTGTTTATTTGTATTTCTTTTGACATGGCACCATTTTCTTGCATTAGTGGAAGTGCCCTCCAGTTTCTAGTGTTGTAAAGAAGTAGAATAGCCCTTGATCTACTGGGGAGTCACCAATGTTGCAAAATATCAGTTTATTCAGCTGAGATTTTTACATCAACCTTTTTTTAAAGGGTTACAACAGTAACAGAAAACTATTTGGTGTGAAATGCATCCACTTGAGTACCAAGGGCTGAAAGGCAGATGAATCTGAAACAACGTGATCATGAACATGAAAATGCACTTTGAATTCTTAACAACCCTGAGAATAAAACTGGCAGATTGAATCTTGATTATGTTTTGTGCGACACATAAATGTGCCGTGTCAGCTTTTGTTGGGAGCAGATGTTTGCATCTGGGGCTTGCTTTTTATTCTGAAGTTACTCTTGTAATTGCATGGAACTGTTGTTGTCCATCCCTTGGGTAGTTCTTGCTGTAAATCTTAATGTTCTTTTTAAATGTGAGGCAGAAGATACTCGTGTGCAGTTTCCTATTTTATCTGTGGTAACTGGTTTGTGGTGAGCCTTGTACTAAATCAGCCTAAACCAGAGGTGGGTTTTATTGCCCATGGTGGTCTGAGGCTTTCTCAGGAGGGGATGAGGGGCAGGCACTGATCTCTGCTCTCTGACCAGTGACAGACCCAAGGGAATGGCACAAAGTTGTGTCAGGGGAGGTTTAGGTTGGGTATTAGGAAAAGGCTCTTCCCCCAGAGGGTGGTGGGCACTGACCAGGCTCCCCAGGGCAGTGGGCACGGCCCCAAGGCTGCCAGAGCTCCAGGAGTGTTTGAACATCGCTCTCAAGCACCTGGAGGGATTCCTGGGACTGTTCTGTGCAGTGCCAGGAGCTGGACTTGATGATCCTTGTGGGTCCCTTCCAAGTCAGGATATTCTATGATTCTGTTCTCATGGAATATGAGTTAATTTACAGTGATGACACAATCCCATCTTTCCTTGGGATGTCTCATCATTTAAAGAGCTGAAAACAACACCAAGTCTGTCCTTTCACAAAAATGGGATGATCTTACCCTTCTAGTTTCAATCCTGAGGGCTGAAGCCTCCTTAGAGTCATTGTTTATTGAAATCAGATAATTTCCAAAGCTCTAACCATGCTGGGAGCTCTACAGCTCCAATTTTAATCTAGGGGGACTCGTGTCACCCTTGAGGAACATTGCTCAGAACCAGTCACCACTCAGACTTTGAACTACTAATGCCTCTGTTTCCAGTCTGATGATCTGGTCAGCTTTCCAGTCCCCTGGAAGTCCATTGGCAAGAAAGAAAGGGGTTATTTTTCTTCAGGCTTCTGGGCTTTAATTTTAGGAGACACCAGAAACTCCCTGCAAAAAAATTTTGGTGGTTTCTCTCTCCAATATGGAGTTTCCAGCAACAGAGATACCACTCCAAGGGCAAAGAGTTATCACAAAAAAAAGTCTTCCAAGTCTTTACTCCAGCAGCACAGCAGTGTAGTGATAAATAACAAACCTCCTTCCAGCTTTGGGAGAGGCTCTTCTCCTCCTTCCTGTATTTGGATTTTAAAAGATGCTATCAGAACTAATTTACAGAAAACTTAGCTGACACCAGCCACACAGTTTCCCCTGGTGTCTGACTTGCTGTACTCCCCAGCACATCGGATAAGAGTCCTTCTGATTTGGGGTTGCTGTTGTTGCTAAGTTACAGCCTGAGGTAGAAGTTTGCATGCATATTCACATCATTGCCTGAATTGCTTTTCCCACTCAAGAAAACAAAGAGGTCTCACAAAACATGAAGTTCTGTAGATGCTGTCAGTGTATTTCCTTTTGCTTGCAGAGGGAATTATGCCATGAAAATCAGATGGCACAATCTGCAAGGTGTCTGAGCTGTTTTCCTTCACTGTAGTAGCAATGCAGGCTGCAGAGTCTTATGTCTGAAAAGCATAAGATCCATAAGAAAAACATGGATACAACTGCCTGACACAGCAGCCAGGCTGTGGGGGGACAGTCTCATAGAATCATAGGAGGGTTTGGGTTGGAAAGGACTTCAAAGATCATCACGTTCCACCTCCCTGCCATGGGAAACCTTCCACTAGCCCAGGTTTCTCCAAGCCCCATCCAACCCTGCCTTGGACATTTCCAGGGATGGGGCACCCACAGCTTCTCTGCCAGGGCCTGCCCACCCTCATGGTGAAGAATTTCTTCCTAAAATCTTAAAATTTCTTCTTGGCATCTGATCTAAACCTCTTCTCTTTAAGTATTTTTAGTTTCCAGAGCGACTTGATTTTATTTTATTCTTTTTATTTAGTTTAAATTTTGTCTTTCAGAAACCAGCTTTTACAAATCATCTGTTTCTTCTTCCCTTTCTTCCTTGGGCTTGTTGAACCAGTGGATCAATGTCATAAACAGTACATTATAAAGGCTATTCTTCAATATGAGCTTTGATAGTCTATAGATTATTCCTGTGGCAACAGTGACTGGGTGTTTTTGGAAAGTCTCTGGTTATGTGGGGCACAACATGAGAGAAAGAATGAGGTAGAACTGGGGGGTGAGAGCCAGGTGGGCTCCAACTTTGACAACAGCCATTTCTGTGCCCCAAGGAGTTTTCCACAGTTTCTTCCTTCATCTCTAAAGTGAGGAAAAAAGAGAAAGCTTCATCTCACAACCCTCTCTCGAGCTGGCAGCCTCAGTCACCAAAAAGCAACATATGCAGAGGAAAATCTGCTGGCAGTGACTGCAACACTTGCTCTTTTCAGAGGTTTGTATCTCGCAAGAATCATCTCACATGTTGGTTACTGATCAGGGTCTGTAGATGCCAAACTCCATTGCCATGCAGTGGTGAGTGTAAGAGTTTACAGGTTCTTTGGCCAGTGCCTAAATGAATCTCTTTGCAATGTTTATTCCAGTTTTTCTCCTCTCTCCAACTCACTTTAAATCTTTTCCATTTTTCTATCCATGGTCATTTTTCACTGTTCTCATCCTGGACTACTGCTCAGCTCTTGTTTGATTGTCATTCAGCTTTTCCTTCTCCTCTTCACTCTATTTTTCTTCCAATTTCCCAAGTGACAGCCTTCAACTTCTCCAGTTACAGGAGGATGACAGAGCCTGTGCTGAGCTTCACTGGCAAGTTTTTGCTTTGTCACTGTGTGGTGACAAGGTTAACTTTTCCCCAAAGGTAATTCAGTCTTTCAGGAGCCCTGTGGGCTGCTGAATCGATATGTGCAGGTAGATATTTTCAGTTTTAAAGTGGGGCTCCCAACAGAGTTGTGTTAACAGGGTCAGTTATCTTCAAATGCCAGGAATTCACTGGGAGAAAGAATGATACACAGGCTGAAATCTGGAATAAAAACCTGCTCTTCTTGCTATTATTTTTTTAGTGAGAATATTTATGCTACTGCCTATGATTATTATTAAACAATAATCTAAAAAAGCTATCAGACATGACAAGGAGAACAAAAAAAAACCTTTAAAATGTTGGGAGTTATTATCAGATTCATTGTGCTGTACAACTGGATGGAATAATGAACCATGAAAGCTATTACAGTATATTGCAAAATTTCAAATAGAGTTGATGAAAAATAAAAGTACTGGAGGAATATCTGCAGTGTCATTTTACAGAAGATGATTCCTGCCTGCCTGTAAAGTTGTTCTCAAGGCTTTCTAACAAGTTAAGAAGAGGTTTCCATGAAGGAGACAAGTCTATTCCAGAGCTGCAACCATGTCTAAGCAGTGTCTGGTGAGCAGAGGACATGAAATGCAGGTTGATGGGAAGATCATCCTCCTGCTTGTAAGAAACTTCTCTCTTTGGTCCACTGTACTCTGGATACCACAGGATCAGAGAATATCCCAAATTGGAATTGATCCACAGGGAACATCAAAGTCAACTCCTGCCCCTGCACAGGACAGTGTCAAGAATCACACCATGTATAAATGTGTATATTTATGTATATGTAGTAAATGAAAATGATGCATTTTTTTTTTCTTTTTCTGGTCACTGTGTGGGTAGAATAGATCCAGGCAGGTGTTGTAATTTCCAGATCCCTGTTGGAGATGAGCAGGTTTATGAGAGCATGGATCAATGGAGGAAGGAGAGAGACAAGAAGGTTGACTTTGATGTGTGGAAGGCACAAAAGGAGGACCGCTGAACCGGATTGTGACACATAACTAAGAACAGTGACTGTTGTTTCCCCATTTCTTTTTGAAAAGGTTTTTCTCTGTTTCTAAGGTTGGCCAAGGCAGTCCTGGGCTACCAGCCTGGTTGCAGCTGCCATTGGTTGGTTTCCCTGAGGGGTCATCCACTCACGTTAGCCCTTAGTTCTCTCCTCCCCAGTTTCCACCTACCCCAGTTCTTGCCCAATGGGTGGCGGCAGATTTGCATGCTCCGCCCTATCTCCTCCCCTGTTCCAGAGAGTTCTCCCCCTGAGGGTATAAAAAGTCCTCCATTTTGTTAATAAACTGGATCGGCTCTGGCTTCTCAAGTGTTCACACCGTCTCCGCGTCTTTCTTGTGGGCTGCGGGTGGGTGAACCCAACTTGAGGCTGCTGTAGCATCAATCCACCCTTGCTCAGCAGGTAGCGCAAGGACCCCCATCGCTGGTCTGATCCTTCTCCTGAAGATCAAGACTGCGACAGATCCCCTCTTTTACACTGTGGAACCTGAGAGTCCTCTCCACAGAGATGTGGATTTCCCTGGCTGGATGCTGTAGGACACTATACAGGCTAATGTCCCAGCAAAGGTGAGAGAAGAACCACAGCTTGGTGCCACTCCCTCCTAAGGAATGCAAAGAGTGGGAACCATCACTCTCATCAGGGACCTCTGAAACACTAATTTTCCTGAGTCCAGAGAAGCCACTACTTCATTCCTGGAGGAGAACAACTGGCCTCGGGAGATGGTGGACAGGGAGAGGGAGCTGAATACCCCTCCTGTATTCCAGGAGGATATAGTGACCGACTTACTGAGCCAGCTGGTTCCTAACAAGTCTATGGGACCAGATGGGATCCATCCCAGGGTGATGAAGGAGCTGGCAGAAGAGCTTGCCAAACCGCTCTCCATCATCTTCCAACAGTCCTGGCTCTCTGGGGAGGTCCCAGATGATTGGAGGTTGGCGAATGTCACCCCAATCCACAAAAAGGGCTGCAAGCAGGACCCTGGCAACTACAGGCCTGTCAGCCTGACCTCTGTGCCTGGCAGGGTTATGGAGCAGTTCATCCTGAGTGCAATCACACAGCACCTTTAGGATGGACAAGGGATTAGACCCAGCCAGCATGGGTTTAGGAGGGGCAGGTCCTGTCTGACCAACCTGATCTCTTTCTACGATCAGGTGACCCACCTGGTGGATGAGGGGAAGGCTGGGGATGTGCCTATCTGGACTTCAGCAAGGCCTTTGACACTGTCTCCCATAATATACTCCTGGAAAAGCTGGTAGCCCATGGCCTGGACAAGTGTCCCCTCTCCTGGATTAAGAGCTGGCTGGAGGGTCGGGCCCAGGGAGTTCTGGTGAACGGAGCTGCATCCAGCTGGCGGCCAGTGACTAGTGGTTTTCCCCAGGGGTCTGTGTTGGGTCCAGTCCTGTTTAACATCTTTATTGATGATTTAGATGAGGGGATTGAGTCCATCATCAGCAAATTTGCTGATGACACCAAGTTGGGAGGGAGTGTCGACCTGCTGGAAGGCAGGAGGGCTCTGCAGAGGGATCTGGACAGACTTGAGAGATGGGCTGATTGCAATGGGATGGAGTTCAATAAGGCCAAGTGCAGGTCCTGCCCTTTGGCCACCCCAACCCCCTGCAGCGCTCCAGGCTGGGCACAGAGTGGCTGGAGAGCAGCCAGGCAGAAAGGGACCTTGGAGTACTAATTGACAGGAAGCTCAACAGGAGCCACCAGTGTGCCCAGGTGGCCAAGAAGGCCAATGGCATCCTGGCCTGTATCAAAAATAGCGTGGCCAGCAGGACCAGGGCAGTGACCCTTCCCCTGGACTCTGCATTGGTGAGGCCACACCTTGAGTGTTGTGTTCAGTTCTGGGCCCCTCAGTTCAGAAAGGATATTGAGGTGCTGGAGCGAGTCCAGAGAAGAGCAAGGAGGCTGGTGAAGGGACTGGAGCACAAGTCCTATGGGGAGAGGCTGAGGGAGCTGGGGTTGTTTAGCCTGGAGAAGAGGAGGCTCAGAGGTGACCTCATCACTGTCTATAACTACCTGAAGGGAAGTTATAGCCAGGTGGGGGTTAGTCTCTTCTCCCAGGCACTCAGCAATAGGACAAGGGGGCACGATGGGCTCAAGCTCTGCCAGGGGAAATTTAAGTTGGATATCAGAAAAAAATTCTTTCCAGAGAGAGTAATCAGGCATTGGAATGGTCTGCCCAGAGAGGGGGTGGATTCACCATCCCTAGAGATTTTTAAACACAGATTGGACGTGGCACTGAGTGCCATGATCTGGTAAATGGGCTGGAGTTGGACCAAGGGTTGGACTTGATGATCTTGGAGGTCTTTTCCAACCCAATCGATTCTATGATTCTATGATTCTAAGATGGTGTGTCCAGAGTGGCCTTTATTCTTATAGTTTTTCTTTACCAAGAACTAAATATAGTTCAAACTTAAGCAGTTTGTTGCAAAAAATGTGTGTGTAATTTGTTCATTTCACTTCAAGACAGTGGAGATGTCCTTATTCTATTGCCTCTCAATTCCCTAAAGAGCAGATCTGATGTAAATTCAAATTTCAGTACATGAAACAGCCCTTAAGAAGCCCAAAATTAAAACATTAGCCAGTTTCTGAATCTGCTCCTGGTATTCACTGTTTTTAAGGCCTGAGGGGGAGCATTAACAGCCTCCAGTCTGTCCTCTGGTTTACACCAGGTCACCTCATTTTGCCCAGAGCTACAAATTTTTATGAAGCTTTGAAAAACTAAACTCAGATTTCAAAATTACAAGGAAAAAAAAATTCCTTGTAAAAGCATCTATGGTATTTCTGCCTATTATTTTAAGAAAATAAAAGTCTGCAAATGGACTGATTATAGCAGAGAGGTTCCTGAGGATGAGGGATCTGACAGGTTGGGAAATGGAACCTTTAGCTTTGAAAGGCAAGAGAGCAGACCTGGGGGGGAATTGTTGGGTCACAAAGTGCTGGTCTAGAGACAGACCAGCCAGGACCAGAGGGAGGTGAGATGTACTTTTTTAAAGTACACTTTCTTGTCTTCTTTTTCTTCTCAGTAATGCACAGGAAATGGATGAAGAAGTGCATTTTACATAAAATAGCCAGAATGGTTGGTGCCATTACCTGAGAGGACCTGGGCCCTCCTCTGGAAATACATGTGCAGTCAGGGACAGCAGGATCACCAACACATGGGAATGTTCTGCTGACCCTTGGCTGGAACAAGGGGGAAGGGTCAGAAGGAGGAGAAAGGAAGAGGGGAGAAAAATGAAAATGTGTATTGCTGGTGAGAGAACAGGCCAGTGGTGTGGTTATGGTGTGGGCACAAGGACAAAGTTTCTGCAGGGGAAGGAGAAGGTACCAATGAGTTCATTTGGTTCCTGAACTGGTGATCCCTGTCCTTGTACCATCCTGCAGGAAGGGGCAGGGCTGGCCCTGCTTTTTATCAGCTCAACCCCTAAGCTGTCCTGGTGCTGGGCTATTCCTCCCCAGGTGCAGGACCTCACACCTACAACAGGCAGCAAGACTGTCTGATGATCCCATTTATCAGTTTTGCTTTGTTTTAATTTTTTTATCATACCTTCATTATTCATTACCTCAGCTGGCCTGCCCAGCTGAGGAGAACACAAAGGAAATGGGATTTTGCCCTAAAGTACAAACTGAGCTGTGCTTGTCAAACAAGGACAATATTCACAGCCACTCTGTGCTGGGCTTAGCAATTAAGTTGTCACAGCACATTTAATGCAGTGCTGGGTTAACAGTTGGACTGGATGATCTTAGAGGCCTTTTCCATCCTAAATGATTCCTGATTCTGTTGACCCTCATTCTTTTCAGTCCTGTTTCTCCATGAAGCACAAAGAGAGAAGACCACATGGGAAGCATTAGAGCCTCCATTATTATAAATGCAGGACAGATTTAATTATGAAATAAATCACATTTTATGAGCAATAGAAATAAAGGTGGCTGAAAGGCATTTAGGAGGGGCTGGGCACACAGAGCTGGTACTGAGCATGACCTAGAAAGAGAGGCAGCAATATTTTCCAGTGCCTTGGTATGACCTGTGCATGTGCCAGAATTCCCTGTGGGTGGTAGGAGCCACCTTGGTCGTGACATATTGCCAAGATTTTAAACTCATTCTAAGCTGAGACACTCATGGTGATCCTCAAGTGGATCATAACTCTGTAAGTCAAGTTCTTCCAGCTTTTACTCTATCCTGCAGGATTTCAGCTGCATGGGAACTTGTCCATGGTTTTGGATGTTTCCTTTGGTATAAACTGCTACCTGCACCTTTTTCAAATGGCTGAAGTTACTGGAATAGGGTCTCTGTTTTATTGATAGTGTTATAAAATTGAGTCATTTGATAACAAGCATCATGAGCTGTAACAAACTGTAACATGCAGAGCTCTATTACTGGCAAACTTAATAGACTGGAAATTCTCTCACCTCTGATTTGATAATGGCTTTACTATTACATAGTTGAATATGCTGCTGTCAACAAAATGCTACTGTATATGAGGCCCTTCATTGTTTTCTCTTTGTGATCCAAAACCCCATTAATTTATCAAGTTTTTAGGCATGAGCCTTGTAAAGACACAGCATGGCTTGCTGCAGTTTTGGCAGGTGAAGGAGGTTGTGTCCCATCTTGTTCCAGGACACTTGTTCTTCTGTGATAATGGATTGAGTGAATGGGAGATCCCAGACTGCCTGCACAGACACACAAGTGCAGGAGATTTCTAACAGCATCAAGCCTTCAGTTAGGCTGGGAAGGCTGCAGGTGTATTTCTTGCAGTTCTATCTGAATCTGCCCAGCTACAGAATTACATTAACTCAATCGTGATGTATTGACATCCCAGAATCTTTCCAGTCTTTTGAGCTCATCTGTTGACCATTATTCTCCCAAGGATTTATATAACAGCATGAGAAATGAGGTACCAGGGTAGTTATCACAGCATGAGCTGTCACCTTCCTGCTCATGGAAGTCGATGATGTTTGCATCCTGGAGTGCCTGAGCCATGATCCTGTTATCCCAGCTGACAGCAAACAACTGCACAGCTTCCCTGGGAAAGCAGACACACGTGTTTGTTAGCAGAGTGCCTGTGCCTCCTGCTCCCCACCCTCTGACACCCAGAGCTCAGCACTTCTGCTACTGCAGTGGTGGCTACCAGCTGCTTCTGACTGCAAAGCTGCAAAATTTCAATCAATGCAGCAGTTAAAAGGGCAGGGAAAGAAACTGAGCAGCTTCCAAAATGTTTGCAGAAGCGATAGATCCATTTGACACCTCTCCTCCATTTTTCTTCACTCCAAAGTAGGAAAATCTTTAAGGATGTTTTAAAAAATTGGGGGGTTTAACTCACTTTTGAATGCTCAGTTTCTTTCATGCCATACCTGTGTTACCTCTTTCAGTGTGTGCTGAGCAGCTGCAGTATTGTTGCCTGCATGGCTGCTCAGAGCACTGGGGAATGTTTGGGATTAAAGCTTTCTGAGCAGGGCAGAGTCATCAGAGCCCTTGCACTGAGCTCGCCGTGGGCTCAGCTGCCCTTCACTTATTCAAAAACACTGCAGGAATTCTCATGATGCATCCAGGACAATGTGGTTCCTCTGTGGAACCACAGCCCTGTCTCTCTGATCACCTGGCAGCTTGTCTGGCTGATGTTTTCTTTAAATTAGGAAAGCAGAAGAAACACTGAGAGCTGAGATGGAGCACAGAGAGAGCCACGCAACGTGATTGATGTGCTTCCAGCCATACCTCATATTACAGTGGTTTGCCATGATGAGCTATGCTACAGACCTTGGGAATCAGCTGGACACATTCTGAAAATCAAAGAGGAGATATCAAAGTGTGGCTAATAGGAAGTTTTCCCAATGTCCTTTCATCCACAGAGCATATAACTTCCCTGGAAATGTTGAAGAGGTGTTTGGATATGGCACTTTGGGACATGGTTTAGTGGTGAACAGGGCAGTGCTGAGTTAACAGCTGGACTCAATCCAGCTTGGAGGGCTTTCCTGATTTTATGATTCTATAATCAGTTTTGAGATTACTCTCTGACCTACCCACTGTGCTACACCTTTACCTTTTCTTAACACAAATTAGATTTTGTCCTGACAAGTGCAAGTCAAGGATGTTCAGACATGGTAAAGGCTCTGTCAAACTGACAGAACACAGACACCTCTTTATTTTGTAACATCTATAGTATTTATCTGAGGTATGTTGCATGTAGGTGCCTTGTGTTTTGGGGTACATCTTTAATAGAATCATAGAATCGATTGGGTTGGAAAAGACCTCCAAGATCATCGAGTCCAACCCTTTCTACACAAGGTACCCCAAAACACAAGGTAATTGAACTCTGTTTCCCAGATTTATGAGGTTATGTTTGCTTTTACACTCTGAGTGAAAAGAAACAGTATTTTATCTCTGACTTTTATTATAAGTGTAGCTCTCTTGCTTATGGAATTCCCGTGTCACAGGTTTGGCTTAGCTGTTGCCAACCCTGGACTGGCCCCCCTTCCCCCTCCCAGAACTTTCCCAGCAAAGGAAAGGGAAAAAAACTGAAAAGAAATGCACTCAAAAGAAACTGAACTGAATAAAAAGGACAAATTATATTTTCTAACATTCACAACCACACTGTATACACAGTACGCAGGATCCCACCCCCAGGGGAAAGGGAAAAGGGGAAAAGGGGAGTGATCACCCAGAAAATTGAGAAGAAAACAAAACCAAACCAAAAGAAACAAATGAATCAGACAAACACAATTAAAAACCTCAAGGAAGGGGAACAAGCATGAAACAATCTCACCCAGGACAGGAGAACCACCAACAACCGGAGGGATCAGACTCCAACACCTCCCACCAGCTCCCCGGCCAAGGCAGGAAAACCCAAACCACTCCCCGCCCTGCTACGTGGAAGACACGTGTGGAATACTTGTAAATTCCTTGGATACAATGGTTACTGAGGAAGCCATGGGCCAAACCATTACACCCTGTGAGCAGATGCATCAGTGCCCAAATGCCCTTGAAAGGTGTTTGCTCAGAACAAGGATTTTGATGCAAACAGCTGCATAAAAGGATCCCAAAATCTTTCACTTAAAGTGAATCTCATTGCCTGGCAGATTTCACAGCTGCTTCCCTACTGGTTTTGCAGTCCCACTGGAGAGCTGAGGAGCAAGAACCCAGGTTCTCAGTGTCTCCAGAAGCAGCTTTGTTCCTTGTCATGGCCACTGGTACAAGCAGAGCTTCTAAAGCCCTGTGTGCAGGAGGCACCATCAGCCTCCAGAGCTGCCACCACTGTTCAGTGAATACCCGTGGGGTAAGGAGAGGTGGGGGATTCTCTGGAGGAGCTGTCAGTGTTTCCCAGGCAATGCTGACAAAAACCTGCTGCCTCTAATTGGCTCCACTACAAATATTTACAGCTGTGAAAAGCAGTTTGCTGATGCCACCACGGTAGCCATGGTTGCCTATCTTTTCAGCTGCTGCTGTGCTGGTGAGAAACATGAATACGTTGCAAGAATCCCTCTCTGGCTTTGTAGCAGGAACACTTGCTGACCCAAATGTAGAAGCCTATTAGGCTCTAAAGCTTCTGTGTGTTTTTTCTGGTAAGACTTGCCATTTGTTCTGTGTATTCGCAGAAAAAACAACCTAAAACCAACCAACAAACCCATGGTGAGGGGCTGTGACAAATCCAAGGCTTGTAATCATTTATATTGGCTGTGTGTATATAAATAAAATAGTTTTTAAGTATATTATCGATGTATGAACGAATTCCCAGGCTGACAGTGTCTGTTTTCAGGCCTGTGTACTCAATCAGCCCCTCAAAGTAGAAATGTTGATGTAATATGTTCTAATATTTGTTCTGAAATTACCTCTCAGATTGAATGTGTACTTACTCCTGATGGGAGGAAGGGAAGAAGATGGAGCCAGGCTCTTCCCAGAGGAGTCAGTGACAGGACAAGGTGAAAGGGACACAAATAGAAATCCTGGAAGTAGCTTTTAAATCTAAAAAACTATTTCCTACTTTGTGGGTGGTCTAAGAGTGTAACAGGTTTCCCAGGGAGGTTGTGGAATCCTCATCCTTGGAGATATTCAAAACCTTACTGGCCACTGTCCTGGGACACCTGCTGTGTGAAAGTGTTTACTGTGAGGGTGGGCAGGCCCTGGCACAGGTTGTCCAGAGAACTTCTGGATGACCCATCCCTGGAAGTGTTCAGGCTAAGGATGAACGGGGCTTGGAGTAACCTGGTCTGGTGGAAGGTTTCCCTCCCCACAACAGGGGAGTTGTAACTGGGTGATCTTTAAGGGCCTTTCCAACCCAAAGCTTTCTATCATTATATGATTCTATGAAATTACTTCATCTGCTTTCAAGACTCTGAAATAACGCCCCATTTTCCAACAGGTGAGTGTGCCCAGAGGTTGTTATTCCTTCCATGCTTCAGACTTCAACAAAATGCCATTTTTGGGGGGTGAAAATCCAGGCTGCACAGCAGCTTATCAAACTCAGGAGCTTTGCTTGCTAGTCAAGGACCAGCAGTTGAATGTTTGCAGGAGCTTGTCATAGGCCCTGTGAAAGGCATTGACATTTAGTGCTGACTGTGTTTCTGCTCAACCAGATAAAACAAGGGCTCCTGCATTATTGTGCTGGTATTTCTTCTCCCTTTCCCAGCCAGTTCTTGGAAGTGGCTCATGACTGCACAGTGAATTATTAACATCTGCTTACTTTCCGTTTAGCTTGAGAAGTTTCCCATGAGGTTTGCTCCTTCTTGTGTGTCCCTTCCAACTCAGCATATTCTGTGATTCTCTGTGATTCTTGCCTAATGTCCTGCTTGGATGGGCTTTTAGTTAGAAGTTGGTGCTGTCAGTGTTGAGTCTTGAGCTGTGACTGGTGCTGTTGACACCTTCATACATGGTATAAGGTGGCCACTCATGAAAGCTTTCTGCAAATATGCAGAATAGCCTTACACAGTAAATTAAAGATGAAGCTGAAGTGTTGGGTTTGTGTGCCAGCAATCTGCCAGGAGACAATTCAGGAGTGATTTAGGATGCATGTACTTGGGGAAATTGTGGATTAGGGTTTAACTGGTGATGAATTATCCCAAAGGGGCATGTTTAAACAAACATGATTTTGGTGGTGACTCAGAGCATGAACAGATGATGGTATCTCACTGACAAATTAACAAGTTTGCACTCCATCTTTCTCTAAAGTCCTGGTAAGCTTTTAGAATGCCTAATGGCACTGGAAGACTTGTGCATTTTCTCACAGAACCACAATTTTGACTCCACTACAAAGGATTGCATTTAGTTGCAAGAGTTGATTCTGCCCATTGTCTCTTTGGCCATATATTCAATGAGCAGCAAGCAGAGAACTTTGGGGACATACAAAACCCCTAAGTTTCTTACTTAATTTCTTTCATTGTTCTTGTGATCCTTTTACTAACTCTGTGCCATGTTCTAGACTCTTTCTTACTCTGTGTTGAATTCTTTCCATTCCGTTCCAACACGTCTTAAATGGTATTTTTAACCAGAGGTTCTCCAAATGATTCTTGCTGCTGGAAGCACTAACTCTTCCTGTACGTTGTAAATGGAAAAAGAAACCGGTTTAACTTAAGGAAGGACATGTCCTGATACAAACTTTGCTGGTCTTAAATTGGTTGTTGTACTCCCTGGTGCAGGAGAATGAGACATCATCTCTTTCAGGTGCATTTGGCTGCGTGTTCTGTGTGAGGAACATCCCATCTCCCTGCTTAAAGTATTTCCCTTTCTGTCCCATTTCATTTGCTCTGGCTCTGAAGTATTTAATCACTATTTAGTAATTCAAATTTGATTGACAAATCTACCAAATATGTTTAACAGACACCCTGACTTGATGACCACTAGAAGGTGCATATGAGAAGACTACATGAACTGCCTTCCATCACTAACTTATTTTTAATTTTCTCCTGATATTTGTGGCAAATGCCCTGTGGTGCTGAGCTGGGCTCTACATTCTGCTGCCTTTTTTATGGTAGTACCTGTTTTACAGTTACACAGGAAAGTTCCAGCCCTGGTAGCACTGTATTATTTAGGTTGCCTTTCCACCAGACCAAGTCATTATTCCTTCACCTGTTCCTTGATGTCCCTCTGTCATGTTTTGGTGTCATTAGCTCATGTCCCACAAGCCCAGACAAGCTCTGTCACCTCCTATTTCTTTTGTTCCTTTTTCTTCTAATTGGGTAGCTGAACTGCTTCCTCCACAATGAGTTCTTAGACCCTGTTTCAATTCTGCACCAGTTTCTTGCAAGTACATCTCACCATCCTCCATGCCTTGTGTAGTGTTTGACTGATCTCACTCCTAACTCCTAATAAATAATAACCAACACTGCTTCTTTTTGTCAGTCACCACTCCATTCCAGGGGAAATCTCCTTTTCTGATTTTGGACTTTTGGCTTCACTCTGCTGTTTTATAGGGTTGTTTTGTAGTGTTTTTTCCTAGGCTGTAGCTGCCTCAATGTCACACCACAACATGCTGCTCAAGCTTTCACCCATCCATGAGTCCCATGTTTATATTTCCCCTACAATGAGATCAGGTGACTCTCTGGAAAGCCCAGATGGACTCCAAGTGGAAAGGAATGCTGTGGGTGATGACAATTTCTTTCAGCTCCACAGGCACATCTGGCAATCCTGCAGCAATGCAGCTCTGCAGCCTCTGCAGATCTGCAACCCTCACTGTGCAGGGTGAGCACGATGTGAGCCTGCTGGATTTACCTCACAGATTCAGCAAGAAGGCAAGACCAGTTTCAGGTTTCCTTTTAACACACCGTAACAATCCAGTCAGAAATTCAGCACCCAATTTCCTTTCTCTAGGAAGGTGATATTTGCTCTTTAGAAAGGGGCACTTGTGGAGTTGCCAGAAAACTCTATATATGGTTGTGAGAAACCTCCTTGGGGATGTTTAGGAGCTACATTTAAGCTCAGGCCCTTGTCCTACATCCTTGAGACTAATAACCTTGTGCCCAGCCTTCTACCCTGGTTTGATCTTGACTCTGCCACATCCTTACAGATTTCCCTGGTCATCCAGGTGCTTGGATGGTGATGGTTCCTGCTATTGCACCTGCTTTGCTGTCCTTGCTCAAGAAGGGACTGTGTTTTGGGGAGGGCAGTCCCTTGTCTGCCTCCCTGCCACCCCCAGGTCCTGCCTCACCTTCCTGTGTGGGTTCCCCCACTAATGTTGCTCCCTGAGAATGGGACAGTGGGTGGACCATCTCTCCTTTTTGCTTGGAAATCAGGAATCAGTGGAGTTAGATGCCACATTACAGAATAATTGCCCACCTACTGCTGTCATTTTTCCCAGTAGGAAGCTCCCATAAAAACAACTCACTGACACATTGCAAAGTACTGTGAGATAAGGAAAATGTTACTGGCCTGTTCCATGATGTGAATGCTTCTTATATAATCTGTATAAATGATTAATATTTTTTTCCTACATAATATCATGTACTGGTGTTGTTCCCAAATCAGTTTCTATCTCTTGAACTTCCACCACAGCAATGAGATGGACCTTAAATAAGAAGTGAGAGCGTTTGAGGAGTAGAGTTCTCCAGCTCCTTTCCTTTGGTGACTGATAAAGGAAATTATTTTCATATTTGGAGCAACATTTTCAGCATTGCCTAATTCATCCTGAGAAGTATTTTGGGGTAGTGGCACCACAAATTAGGGAAAGCTCAGGAAATAACTGCATTCCTGTTTTTTGAGGATTTTACTCTCCTTTATAATTTGCAAACAATTCAATATGGTCTCAGCAAATTGAATTGTTTGCTTCTTTGCCTTGTTTATTTTTTAGTGGTTATGTGTGAGAACATGATCCACACAGACTGGCTCACTTATCCTTTTAGTGGATCAGATATACTATTTAAGGCATGTCCAAAAGGGAAAAACAGATATTGAAGAACAGAACATTACCCAGAAGTGACAACACGGAGGTATTGCCTCAAATCAGCTTGAAACATTTAGGATGGAGCTTCCTTCCTCTCACAGCTGTCACACAGTGTTAAGAAACTGCTCAGAGTGCTGTCTTAGGAATGACCTTACTCAATGCCAGTTAATTAAGGGCTGGCTGGCCCACAATATCTGACTCCTTTGCTGACAAAATATGAGCTCTGTGTGTAGAATTTATTTCAATGAATATTCCCTGGTGTTCCACAGAGTTAATTGTAAGACTAAATCTCTTCTCAGATAGTACTTCCCTGAAGATAAATATAGCTCAGTAGCCAATCTTCTAAAGAGCCACACTCTTGGACTTAACTCTTTTTAAAAGCCAAAGTTCATATGATGATTTGCCCTCTAAAACTGCTTCTCTCTTTTTCTATTACAAAGGAAATACAGAGACTTAGCTCAAACCAGGCTTTTGAATGGCTGAATTAAGGGGAAGTGAACCCAGATTTATATGCACCCAAATACCCATAATTGCAACAGGAGATCCATAAACTTTGATTTAGACAGATAGAGAAAATGTCTTAGTTGTGAAAGAAATGGAGTACTCAGACTCTGAACTCCTGGCTCAGGTGGGTGCAGGACCCTCACACTGTCTGCCTTCTCCATGATCTATTGTTGTTGTCACTTTTCCTGTGGTATGTCCTTTGTTCCACAACAGTCTTGAAGAAGAAAGAGATGGCAAACCATAGAATGGTTTGGTTTGGAAGGGACCTTAACAATGATCCAGTGCCACCCCCTGTCATGGGTAGGGACACCTTCCACTATCCCAGGTTGCTCCAAGCCCTGCCCAACCTGGCCTTGGACACTCCCAGGGATGGGGCAGCCACAGCTTCTCTGCCCAACCTGTGCCAGGGCTTGCCCACCCTCACAGCCAAGAATTTCTTCACAATATTCACTTAAAATCTACCCTCTGTCTGTTTAAGGCCATTACATCACTGTAGGGAAGTTTGTGAATTTTTATCCTTTCAGCATTTATTTATAAAATGCAGAGTTGTGCCAGCATTTTTCCAAAGGACAGGTACACATGGATAGTCAGCCCTTCCCAGATCCACAGCTTGTTTGTGAGACCAGTGACGGATGGGAGAAGGAAAGTCATGAAGTGAGACAGATTTTCACATGTTGCAACTTGATATTTCTGTTGTGGTTGTGATTTTGGCTTGAATTAGATGTGCTAGAAACCTCTAAAATTCATCTGAGGTCCAACCACGTGGAGTTGTAGAGGAATTTAATAGCTTGTAGAGGAATTTAATGTTCTCTGAAGACAATTCTGGATTATTCTGAGTTTGATGAAGATCATCTGATCTCACACCATGAGAGCTTCTCTGTCTTATTTATGAGACATCCAAATAAACACACTTTAGGGCACACTTGGCTCTTAGTAACTTTTCAAGCAACATGATCTTGTAAAATCATCTTTTTTTCTTTCCTTTTTTTCTCTTTTAAGAAAACTTTATGAGTGTGTGATTGAAACTAAAACAGATTTTGGGTCTTCAGAAAGCAGAAAGAAAAGCTTTTGCAAAGCCAATGCCAAGTGGAGGCATTTGACAGAAACACAGAGAGGCCTTTGCAATGGAGCTTTGCTTCCTGCAGCGAAGCAATCCTGGGAGCCAGTGAAAAGGAGCATGTTTGACAAACCACAGGAGAGAAATCAATACAGGAGTCAGTGTGAAAACCAACAGCAAATTTTTTTTCTGGCTCAGTTATCCAAGCAAGGCCAACAACAATATTAGCAGAGAGACACGATGGGGGATGAACAGAGATGGGATTTTCCACCTAATGAAACCAAATTGTGTTGCTGCTCCTGCAGCTGAATTTGTACAAACACACAGGAAAAAGGGAGCCTGGATGGAGAATGCACAACCAGGTCCTGAGCTTTTTAAAAGACTTAAAAACAGTAACCATGGAGTAGGAACAACTTCCTTGTCAGGGTAGAATCACTGATGTAAAACAGGTCTGGCTCTTCTCTTTGCCACCCCCTCTGTGTGCCCAGGCCCACAGTGCTGGTGTGCCAAGCTGGGCTGCACAGCTCTGCACAGAAGCAGTGTCATTATTTCATTTGTGAATCATTTAGTCTCATCATTCAGACTAATCATCTTTCCAGCTATTTATAGAGTGCAGCTGCCAACTGCAAAAGCAGTAAACATGGGAATGGGACAGAAAAGAACAGATTTTCTTAAGTGCCTGTGGGGTAAAACTGAATGTTTGAACTGACCTTGAGACAGAGGTAGCTCTTCCTTTGAGGCAGAGTTTTCTGGCCAAGGAAGAGTTTGTGGTAACACCACAATAATTCCCACTCCAAAAGACAATTTTTAGGTTATCTCTCCTTTGATATTATATATTTTCTTACTTTTTTTGCGTGAATCTTCATTTAAGGAGAATTTTTACTGTTCTGAAAAGAATCCCACAGAGGTGCAGTAATTAAAGAATTTTCCTCCATCAGTAAAGATGATGGGAAAATGCAAGACAAAGAGGATTTTTCCCCCTCTGACTGTTTCAAGACTACTTTTGTGTTTGGCAGGAAGGTATTGGAATCTATACATCCAAAGGCATTGTATGCTACAACCTCTTGATCAAACTGTAAGAGAGTTCCTCTGTTTTTAGCTGTGGGAAAGTAACTTCAGGATCAGGGCCTGAAAATTGCAGGTTTTAACCTCGAAACATTGAAGCATAAAAAATCATGGAATGGTTTGGATGGGAAGAAACCTTAAAGATCATCCAGTTCCAACCCCCTGCCATGGGCAGGGCACCTTCCACCAGCCCACGTTGCTCCAAGCCCTGTCCAACCTGGCCTTGGACACTTCCAGGGATGGGACAGCCACAGTTTCTCTGCCCAACCTGTTCCAGGGCCTGCCCACCCTCACAAGAAAAATTCTTCCTGATATCTAATCTAACCCTGCCCTCTGTCAATTTGAAGTCATTCCTCCTTGCCTTATCATTCCATGTCCTTGGAAAAAGTCCAAGGTGCTCTGAGGTCTCCCCAGAGTTTTCCCTTCTCCAGGCTGAGCAGCCTCCACTCACAATCCAGAATGTTGGTTTGAAAAATTGCCTTTTCTCTTCTCTGAAGTCTCTGCCAGCAGTTCACAAGTTCCTTGGTGAGCCACAGAAGCTCTGCCCTACGCACTAAGTGAGCACTAGACCTTATTTTTAACCTTTGCTTCCAAAACTGGGAGGAACAATCAACATTATTTCTATTGTTTGTGTTGCTTCAACAACTAGTAAGAGAACAGACCCAGTTGTCTTTCTTTGCTTGACTGGCCATTCCTTTCATTGCTGTGTGACAAGGCGAGAAATCACCAAATCTGCACGTACTTTAGTTAGTAGATCAGACCAAAAGTGGTTTCAGATATTCTAGAAACTTCTTTGTTCTTTCCTCCACAAGTGCTTGGTACAGAATCACAGAATATGCCAAGTTGGAAGGGACCCACAAGGATCATCAAGTCCAGCTGCCTAATTACATGTGTCTTTGTTTGCCAGATAAGGTGGCTAAGACTGAGACTGACCCTGGGATCAGGATTTCTTGGCAAGGCAGTCCTAGAGGAGCTATAGCTGCAAGAAATTCACCTTTTTTTGTTTGAGGTGATGCCTTGCCTAAAGCAGAACTCAGGTTTCTCTGTTCTCTGCTTCTCCCCAAGGATTTGTCATGGTAGTAGACAGGACTCACTTATTACCAGTCAGTGTGGGCAGCTTCAGCTCTCTGCTGACATCACCAGCATTTCTATTTGTCCCTTGAGACTCTGCCACTGGGCTGATGAGTCAAACCAAGAGAGAGGTGAACCAAATTCCTCTGAAATCCTGGGAGAGGCAAAATCTTGTACCCAGCCCTGTAACCTGGCCCTTCTCCTGCTGCTGCTTTCATTTCTGCCTCTGCAAGGAGCCTGCTCATGTTGGGCTGGAGCAGCTGATGGTTTTCCAGGCACTGACCAGTGACCTCCTGCCTGACTGGGGGTGCAGGAAAGTCATTTACTCTGCTAATTGAAAATCCAAGGCTGTGCCACAACACCTCCTGTGGTCTCCCTTCCCTTAGGAGCTGTTTAGAAGTTGTCACAACCCTTGAGCTCAGTGTTCTGACTGTGGAACATGCAGAGTGGGATCCATTTATTCCAAATTTAGGAACTTAAAAGGTAAATGTCAATTTTTAAGCTCCCTTTAGAGTTAGAGAAGCAAATACTTCTTGTGTTTGTTTTTTTGGGTGGGGTTTGTTTGTTGGTTTGTTTGGTTTTTGGGTATTTTTGTTTTGTGTTGAGGAGGCAGTTTCTCTTCTTCTAAGACAGGTGATTTTTGAGAAAACAACCAAATCATTTATAAATGCAACTATTCATTCTAATGATTATAAATTAAGTCTGTGGAAAAAAAAATTTAAAAAATCAGTTATTTTGATATTTTTCCTTGCTTATCACATCTGAATCCTTCAGGAAAGACATGTGGAAAAAGATCTTTTTTTGCCTAAAACCTGCTAGGTAGGCATTGGAGATAAATGTGCTTTTTGCTCATCTCTTTTCCAACAAAAGATGGTCACAATTTTATCTACTCCTCCTGCAGACCAAGACTCTCTCTCACCATCTGAACAGGGAATAACACAGTAGGGGACTGCAGGAAATTTGATTGATTTCTTTCCTCTATGTGCATGAACATGGAATAAGATCCACAAGCTCTAACAATGCTCCCAAAATTTCTCTTCCTGTGTGATGCTCAGTAGTTTTCTGCTTCATTGCTTATTCATGGCAAGGAGCATATGTTCAAAATGCAAGATAAAAATACATCAACATATTTATAAATTAATAATTAAATGACATCTTGAAACAAATCAACAAAAATAAATGTAAAAATAATTTAATCCCCCCCCCCAACAGTTGCAAAATGTGTATTTATTTTTAAAGGCATTGTGGCTCAATGGCTTTCACATAGTCATGTTGCTGTGCCAACTTATGGGGCTGTTGAAGGTGATTTATCTGCTTCCAATATTATTCCTGAGTTACTGTGAGTAGTTGTACTCATGAGAGAGAACTAACACAGGCAAGTGGTGGTTGGTTGTACAGTGAGGGATGGGAATGAGCACAGACATGTGGTTCTCAGTGAGCAAAGGCTTCTGTCTCTGCATGGGACACAAATGAGACCTTGAAGGTGCTCAGTGAAGGGTCTGACTGGAAGGATTGTCCATCCAACATCCCACCAACCACCTCCATGTCCTTAAAGCCAGTAGCCATGCCCAAAGGATGTTCAAGAGAGACCAGGGATGAGTGTGACACCAAACTTAGTGATCCAGCTACCCCTGGCAATGGTTTTGAGCTTGTACAAGGTGGTTTTTATTCTTGAGTGTAGTGAGAACACGTTCACTCTTCACACCTTCACAAGGCTGAACACCATCCAGAGTATCCTGAGCCATGTGCCAGCTTTCTGCCACGTGTCTGCCAACAGCCTGATCCAGGGGCCTGCAGCAGTGCTTGTTGCTGAAGATCCAGCTCATTCCTTGCTTTTGTGGAAGCTCTGGATTGGGATTCTCACTAAATTCAGGTGTCCCTGACTCAGAGATTCACGTTCCTTAACAGTAAAGGACTGATCACCATCACCAGTGAATTCCAGCTCTGAGTTTTCTCTTCTTAGTGTAGATGTACAAAACAAATCAACAAAATTGCTCTATAAATGTTTCACTATAAACTCACTACCTGTCCAGTTATCTGCTCAATGTGCTGTGAAAGATGAGCTGCAAGTACACATGTTTATCCCAGAGGAGGTGGGATAAATGGACTTGTACCCATGTCCCTCAGGTAGGCAGCAAACCAGAGACTGATCCTGATCCAGACAAAGAAAGACAAAGAACATTAAATATTAATTACATTTTATGACAAAGGTTAACATATGAAAAACTGGAAAAAATTACAATTTAGCTCCTAATTTGAGTAACCAGTCCATGCAAACTGTGGTTGGTATTTGCTGCTCTGTTGGCTCTTTTATATCTGACTCTTACGAGTTAACAGCCTTCCTGTTGGGTTGCAAAATTTGATTCTCACTGACATTATTATCAGGGGCTTCTGTGGCATTTTCTTGCTCATGTCCTGTCCCTTTGGTTTGCTCTCTGCAGCAGCCAAGTGTGTCCTTCCCTCCAGGGATGCCGAGAAACTGCAGGGAAAGAAAAACAGTGGGAAGCAGCTCCAGTGGAAAAAGGCTTTCTGAGGAATTACATTCCAGGGGAGGTTCTGGTCTGTACTGGGCATGTAGGAAGGTTTACAAACAGAGGGCAGGGAGGGACATCCTCAGCAGAACTCCTGTGGCTTACTCAGATGTGTCCCTACCTTGGTTTCCACAGTGCAATTGAATAGTCACTGAGAGATTAATGAGGTGAAAAAAATTGTCAATAGCACAAAAGTGTTTCTTGCACTTTCATAGGTCTTGTGTGCCGTGGCTTTTAATGTGGGTTTGCCCACCACTTGAAGTGCTCACAAAGCTGGCACACTCCAAAAGGTTATTATTAAAGATTTTCTTCTCATTTAAAGAAAAAAAAAAAGGTCAAACATGAGTTTAACTGAATTGTGGTAGAAATTTAATTAATCTTATTTTAGATATCCAAAAATTCCTCAGCTCTTTCTTAACTGGTCCATTATTTACAGCAGAGAGAAACAGGTTCTTTCCAGATGGTCCATGAGATCATTTCAAAGCAGGCATCTAAAATCAGATGAGCTGCTCTCCCAAAATGCTTGTTTGACTCCTCTGACTGGTGACAGCATGAGGGTGGCACAGCCTGTCACAGATCACCCACATGGCTGGTTCAGGACAGTGGCATCACTTCCTAAACTCTGCTGTCAGTCTATACTGTATGCATGACACAGGATTTAAGGGACAGTCAAAACCTTTCCTATGGAAGCCAGATGTCAGGCAGGAACAGAGCACAACACTTAAACCAGAGCCTAAGCTTAAGTGTAACTGTCCCATCCATTGATTCTGACTCATAAAATGAAGGACAAACCCAGGATGGTCTTGTCTTATCTTCTCTTGGGCAATTAAAACAATTAGTCCTTCCATGCAGTCATAGCAGAGTCCAGGGCAGTGAAGTCAATGCTAGGCCAAAATATTTATAAATATTGCTAAATATTTTTAAATCACTGTTGATGTCTTATTTATGCTTTGACCACAGATGTTTTTGTGTAGCCAGCTAAGATTAGGCTGATGATGATCGAAAGAAGTTTAGAGTGAGCATTACTGCTCCTGGAACAGTTTTGGTGTATTCATTCATATTTTTATAGGATTCATGGGAAATTTACTCCCTTTGCACTGCTGAAGGAGCTCTTAAAACTCAGAAAAGGTTGTTTCCTTCACACTGTTTATGGTAGTTCTTTTTCATGGGAAACTATGAATTGGGATCGCTGTAGATTGTGGCAAAGAGAGATTAATGTCTGCATTGGTTTGACAGGTGGGACAGGTCCAAATATGAAACCAATGGGATTGCACTACAGTTTCAAAAAAAAAATTATTATCATTGTAAACCATCACTTTTCCTCGACTCTCCAAGCACTGGGTATTACATGGGAGCATTTTAAGTTATTTGGCACATCCACACACACAGAAGGACTAAAGAAGTGAAACAAATTTTCTGGACAACACATTTCCCCACCAATAGTGAGCAGGAAGGTTCCTCAAAGAAAACCACTGTGTGCCCCAGCAGTGATTAACTGGTTCTACAGTGCCCTGGAGGAAATTTGAGCCTGGAGGAGAGAAGGCTTTGGGGTGAGTTACTGCTGTTTCCAGCTGCCTTATTGGAGGCTCCAGAGAAGGCAGAACCAGGCTCTTCCTGGAAGTAAATGCCAAAAGGAAAAGAGGCAATGGACATACAATATTTCTTGGTGTCATTTTCTGGTATGTTTTCCTCTGAATTTCACATATTTGGAGTTTTTCAGTCCATTTCCAGGAGCATTCCATAAATATGTTTTCCTTCTTTCCTTTCCCATGTCTGCGATTTAAAGTAATTTAAAAGTAATTTGAAAACTGAAGGTTCTGTGTGTGACACCCACTTTGAAAATGTCTGAAATAATAGGTTTGTTTGCAATCACAGATCTTACTATGATTAATGCATCAAAGCATTGCTGGGAATTTCCTCAGTAGTATTTAAGTACTCTTCAAAGCAAAGGTACAGACTAAAAGTTTAGAGGTTTCTCTCTCTTTGTACATCTTTGTATGTGTTTATCTAATTCCAATGGAAAGGGTTTAGTGGGTTTGTTTTTCTCATCCACTCATGCATTGTCAGCTAAATAAAAATTCTCCTGGGGAAACATCTTTTGATATTTGTGAAAGATAAATTTGTCTTGCAAAGAAATGAGCATTGTAAACATCCGTATAAATGTTTGCTGTGTGATACTACTGAAGGTGTTGTGATCTAAACCAGCATTATGTCAGGATCCTAAACCTGCTTGCAGGCTGTATGGGATGTGCAGAGCAAGGGCTTGGAAAAGACCACCCAAGTAAGGACTGAGAAATGCTACACATGATTTGGGAACGACTCCTACAAACAGGGGGTTGAAGAGATGCTTTACATCCAGCAAGAATACAAATAACAAAATTACTGGATAAGTCCCCCATCTGCTGGGGGAGGCGAGAAAGGGGCATCTCCATCAAACTGCAGGGATCTGAAAAGGAGGGAGAGAGTCAGATCTCTGATATCCTCCTTTTAGAGAAGCTCCAAAGGCATCCTTTTTGATCTCTTGCTTTGTGGCTTCATCCACACCTTAACGTCTGGCTCAGTGGCTTTTGGGTCTAACAGCAGATCCTAAAATATAAATCTTTTGTTTCCAGTGTCTCTCATTGTATGAGTGAAGGTTGGTCTCAGAGTAGATGACAGAACACACGATTGATTGACATCTGGTGACACATCTAACATATCTTCGGGGCATGCTTAGCACATCAAGTGTTCCTTCCTCAGTCTAATCCAATTTTTCACCCCTTAGCTAAATTGCTGTATAATGCCTCACAACTGCAGCTGCAGTAGGAAATTCTCTTTGTATTATTATTGATACATTGATGCAAATAATAAATAAACACATCATTCCAAGGGTAAGATACTATCCTGGAAAAGAAATTGAATCCCTTGTTTGCTTCAGACATCACAAAGAATAATTGTGGGTGTGGAAACAAAACTAGAAGGTTTTATTTTGGAGAGAGAAACCAAATTTGAAGGGAAGAATCTGCTCAGACGTCATGATATGGTCCATAATCCAGACATCAGTCCCAGGGGCTCAGTGGTTTGATCACATGTGTGTTAACACAGCATGGGCATGATTGAGGCTTTATTTACCGTGGAAGCCTAAGCCAGCCTGCTTGTGCTTTAGTTCAAAAACTGGGCTTACATTCCCTTTGGTCTGTGGATTCCTCCTGTGCTATTTCAGCACCACAAATGCCTTGCTGAGCAGCAGAATATGATCTGTCTCCATGCAAGGAACCAGCAGGAGGGGCTAACAGCAGAACACACAGTGTGGGGAAGAGCAAACAAACCTGGGCACATAAAGCCCAGCTTACTCACCACATGCCACTCCAAAGAGTACCTTCTTCTCTTCAATTCATCAGGGGGACCAGAAGAATGAAAATACTGCTCCAGGAATATAGAAGTCAAGTTGTTCCTTCTTCTGCTCCTTCCCCTGCACACTGCCTGGAAGAGAAAAAGAGCTGGAATGCTGCCAGGTGTCAGTGCAGAGAGGAGTCCTAAGCTGGCACAGAGCCTGCAGAATATTTCCTACAACCTGCTTGTTCCTAATGGGATTCATCTTCCCTAACCTTCACCAGCCAATAATTGGGCATGTGCTCTCAGCCAGTCATTATGTCTCTCTGGAGTTGGTGCAGAGAGGTTGGATGAATCGCCCTCTGGGGTTACTTGTCTCTGTGTGTTGACAACAGAGTCAGCCTAAAAGACTGGCTTAGAACAGACAGCAAACTTCTCGGCAGCTAAAATTAAATTAGATGAGTCCCAGCATCAGCTGCACTCCAGTGACTGACAGGCTGACTCACAGTAAGGCACAGCTCACTGTGGCACTTTAAATGTTCCACAGGAGCTGTGTGTTTCTGGCTCTGGCATCACTGTGGACATCCTTAGCTCTGGAAAGGCTGGATTTTGTTTGGCTGCACTAGCACAGGTTGCCCAGAGAAGCTGTGGCTGACCCATCTCTGGAAGTGTTCAAGGCCAGGATGGATGGGGCATTGAGCAACCTGGGCTGGTGGAAGATGCCCACTGCAGTGGGGGTTGGAATGGATGATCTTTGAGATTCCTTCTAACCCAAACAATTCTACTATCCTATTATTTTATGCACTTTGGGGGCAGCAAATCAGATCCAGAAGCAAACCAGGAAAAACCAATGCATGGATTATGATCATAGGAATATATAACATAAATGCAGATGAGGTGAGTTGAAAACAGGCTGAAATACTGAGATAGAGGAAAGTCAACAAAGGGATATGCTAATCCTTCACCTGAAGAGGAATGAATCAGTGCACCAGCATGGACTGATGGGCTGGAAAGGAGCTTTGCAGAGAAGACCTGAGGGGTCCCAGTGGACACTAAGCTGGTCATGAAACAAGTGTGTCCTCAGAGAGTAGTAAATTAAAAGCATCTTGGGCTGCATTATGAACAGTATCACCACCCTCTGCTCACCCTCAGTGAGATGGATCTGGGGGGTTGTGTCCTTGTGCTGGGCTACCCAGTGCAAGAGAGCCTTGAACACATTGGAGTCATTCTATGCAGTGTCACAAGGGTGATTAAAGCCTCAGTCTCACAGGGAGAGGCCGAGAGAGCTGGGATAGAAGAGAAGGGAAAGATCCTACCAATGGGTATAAATACCTGAGGAGGGAGCAAAGACATCCAGGGTACTCTCAACGACACCAAGTAAAAGGGCAAGAGGTTGTAGGTGCAATCTGAAGTAGAGGAAATCCCACTGGACTTTTTTCTATAGCATATTTACCCTCAGAGTGTTCAAGCACAGGAACAGTTTGTCCAGAGAGCTTGTGTAGCCTCCACCCGTGGAGATATTCAAAACCCAGCTAGGCAAAATCCTGAGCAACCTCTCTCTGAGGAGATGGGTTGGAATGGATATTCTCCAGAAGACCCTGGCAACTTCAACCATCCTATTTCATTATCTGTATAGCAAATCTGCTTTAAAAAATCAGAGCTCCAGAATGATTTGGGTTGGAAGGGACCTTAAAATCACCCAGTTCCAACCCCCTGCCATGGGCAGGGACACCTTCCATTAGACCAAGTTGCTTCAAGGCCTGTCCAGCCTGGCCTTGAGCACTTCCAGGAATGAAGAACCAACTGAATCTGATATAGTTCACACTTTTTAAAAGATCCCTGGTTTTGATGTCAGTTTTATAGAGTGTAGACAAAAATATGCTCACACCCACTGCTTCCTTTGAGACAATGTCTGATCTCATCTCATTGCTCAAAGCTGGTACAGCTCTGGAGCAGGAAAACCTGATGTATATGACCATAAAACTAATGAATCGCATCTAGAACAGATGCAAAAGGCATCACAGCCACTTTGGCAGAAGAAAAACCAGAATTCATGCTGACAGGTCCTTGTACATATTTGAAATGTTTTTCCTTTCAGATCTTAAATTCATGATGTGGAAATTCCTGTCTGAATTCAGTCCTGCTCCTAGCATGAAATTTAAATATCCTGTGCCTCTCCAGAATCAAAATGTTCATCTCAGACAGTCAGGTAATTGTAGACACCACTTTTAAGTGTGGCTTCCTTAAGCATTTGCAGTCAGTAGATGGACAGTTTGACCCACAGAGGCTCCAGCCAGTACTGGACATTGGGAAGACTTGTTGACACACACGGTTCACATTCTCCCCAGGGCCTTTTGTAGTCCACAGTATGGGTTGGAGCACAAACCTGTACAGAGAATCCCTTCAGGGGACCTATTTCTCCAAGACCAGCTTGGACAGGGCTTGGAGCAACCTGGTCTAGTGGGAGGAGACCCTGCCCATGGCAGGAGGTTGGAACTGGATCGTCTTTAAGGTCCCTTCCAGCCCAAACCATTCCATGATTCTCTGAAACACTCAGTTCTGTGTTTCTCTCTCACTGGATGTAGAATATACTCCAAGACAGTAGAGGTGTAATGTCCATGTTCTCTTCATTCAGTGATCATTTAAGATCTTAAAACCTGGCCTGAGGAGTTTTCCCCAAAACAAGACTCAGAAATACTTTCTTTTCTCTGTCAATGTTTAAGCATTCACTTAAATTCATTAAATCTTGTAGAAATGAATATATTAAACAGGTTAATGATGAATCATTTTTTCTAAGGATAGCACTGGCTCTCATGTTTGAATTCTTATTTTTAAATTGTAAGAATAGTCTTAATTACATATTGCTGCATGTATAATTTTGAGATAATTATAGAGCAAGTAGATTAAGCTCTTATTTGCTTATCATGCCTGAAGATCTCATTTAGTAATTATTTAATGCTCACCTAATGTAAAACTACCTTATTAAATCAGTGCTGAACAGCCAAGACCTTTCTTTAAAAGAAAACATTGTCAACTTTTTAAGAGAAGAATAGACTTGTCAGACAGGTATGAAGCACCCAGTCTTTATCTCTTACCATTAAGCTTGGGTTTACTTCAGAAAATGCATTTATTGATCCTGAGTCTGAACAAAGGGATCTCAGAACGTCTCCCTGCCCACTCTCACAGTGAGTGTGGTGTGTGGGCTCCCAGCCACAGGATGGAGACACATCCCCCAGCACTTAGAGACAAGGAGGTGACAAACTTTGCCCCTTTGACTCATCCAAAAATTCTCCTTTGAAGGAATTTTCCACTGATATAAGGAGCACAGTTTTCCTTGTAATCACCTGAACAGGGTAAACTATCTCAGATGGAATTCTCTTCTGGTGAGGCAAACTCCAAATGCAGGAGGTAATGTAGGTAATCAGTCAGAAATAAAGGTGACCACCATTTCTCCTCAATAGCTGATCTTCTTAACAAACCATCCTGCAGGCTGTGCCTGAAAGGGGCCTCAAAGTCTGGAGGGGAGGATAAAAAGGACTGGAGGGGGAATAAAAAGTAGCTCAGTAATATAAATTTCCAGTCATTTCTCCCTGAAAAATTAGTGCCTGCAGCAAAAAGAAAAGGAAACTGAACCCCTGAAGTATCTTTGGGGCATCAAATGCTCAAGTGATGAGCAGAATGCCATAGTTTGGGGTCCAGATGATCTATAGGTAAATAAAATCATATTGTGATTAACAGAGTATTCATATCTCCCATTTGCCCCTCTGTTTTGGGTTTCCTGGTAGTGATCATTGTGCTCTTAAACAAGTACATTTGTAGTTTCTTTGAAACCTAAAATTGCTTGTTGTCTACATGAGGATTACACAGTTGTTCATGTCTAAGTCTTGATGACTGTGGTAAATGTCTTGAGCCATCTCCTTATTCCCTAAGAGCAGGTATAATGTTCATACAAATATGTCTGTGTGGGCAAGGTGAGGTCTGAGTGTTTCAGAATTGCACTGATGTCTATTAAGCACCTTAATATTTCTGTGAAACGTAGATGTGCCCTTTTACAAAGTCACAGACATGTATCAGAGGGTTCAAGCACATATGCTTAAAAAAATAAAGGACAAATTAGTTGTTAGCACAAATGAGATGCAGATTTTGCACCTTAATTGTATTTTGACAGGAGCCAGTCCCTGATGTGATAAAATATCCTCACTTATTTTTAGGATTTATTTGCTTTTTCTGCAAGTTAGAAAGTTGAATGAATCCTTTAACCAGATGACATGTATGAAGAAGGTCTATGAGCATCAGGACCTTTTTTCTTATTAAACTGCAGTTCTGATGTGTGTTTTACATACAGATAATCTACTGAACCATAACTCACTGACAGAGACTAAAGAGAAACAACTTAATCAACCAATTAATTCAAACTTTATCTTTTCAAAGTGGAATTTCAATTCTGGTGATCTATGAACACAGTTTTAAACCTTGAGTAAAGAGCCATGAATCAGTACAAACCAGAGCTGGCCTGTTTGTTTTTTTCTTTCCTGGAGGCACAGGGCTTGTTGACTTGGGGTTTTGTGCATGCTAAGCTTTCCAAATCATGTTTTCTAGAAACAAAGAGGGTAACCCAAGCATTCAGAGTAGGAAGCACAAGCTAATTTATAATAGGATTAACCTTGCTCCATCACCCTCCCCGTGGCTTTGCTGGGTTTTCTGTGTTAAGATCTCCCCTACAGCTGCTCCATTTGATTGCAATTCTGTCCATGTTGCCTCTTTGCTGCAAGGCAGGGACTGGTTTTGTGTTTCTTTAGGTTGTTTTGTTTCCCCAGTCACCACACACAGCCACCTCTACAATGGGTGAATGTCTCTTAGCGATGCTGTAGAAAATGGGTGATATTCAACCAGGTTTCTTTGGGAGGCACAAGTGTTGCTTTCCTTATTTGCCATGCCTGTCACTGAGCTAAGGAAGTGCCTCTGTGCCAAAGGAATGCCCTGGGAGCTGCTGAGTGTGCTGTGCTGGATCTGCCTGTGTGACCTTCCCTACGGGCACAGTGTGTGGAGTAGGAGTCAACCAAAGATTAGGCAACTGAATGTGACTGAATATTCAGGTGTGTGAGTTCTCTCTGTGCTCAGTAGAAATCTCAGTCTGGTTTAATTGCTCACACTCTGGTGTCTGTTTGCAATACCACACGTTATCCTGCCTGAACTTTCCTTGAATTCAAGAGGATATGGGTGTCCCACAGTTGTGGTGTCACACCTGTCACCACCTCTGTGTGGGCATCTCAGCTCTCCCAGTCCATAAAGCTGCTGCCTGGCTGTGAATAAATAAACTACACCCTCATTAAAGGAGTCTTGAGAGTAGCTCAGCTGCCCAAATGGCACTGCCTGCTTTGGGATTGTTGTTCCTCTTTAGCACCTGTGTGGCAGGATGGCCCACTCTGATAAAACCTAAAACCCACTCAGAGAATGCAATGCCAGCCAGCATGAAAGACATCATGGAAACCAGCATGAATGCTCAGCTGCTGGCCCAGGGTGCTGTTGTGGTGTTGAATGATGCCAAAACCAGCCTGTTTCACCAGACTTCTGCACATCCTGTGTTTGGGACAGGATTTGACAGATAAACTGCCAGTCCATCACTTTATACTATACAAGCCCAGTCCCCTTTCACACAGGCAGGTCCTTCTGACATAGCCCTGCTTGGGGTTTTGTGTGGAGATTCCTCCTTTGGGTGGGAACACCCTCCAAGGACACTCCTGAGGTTGAGAGCAGAGATGTCCCCACGAGCCTTGGTCTGAGCGAGCTACAGAAAATCTCTACTTAATAATCCTTTCTTTTTGCCAGCTTTAATAGATTTGCTTCAATAATTGCTGTCTTATACTATGCAACTACTGGGTTTAGCTATTGCATTTTGTAGTAAATGATTCTGATTAAAATATTTTGTCTAATTATTTGTAATAATAAATTATTCATTTATATGATTATGCTCATTTTGCCAACCATTAAAACCTGTGGGACAAAACTGGCTCAATCCCACCTCTGTCATTCCTTAAATTCAAACCACTGACATAATTCAAGGCTAAGACTGGATTCAGCTGCTCCTGGATTCCTCTTTGAGAAGGGTTTAGAAAGCCAGGAGTCCTTTCTGCATCTCATGACTCAATGGCAGGGGTTTTTTCTTAAATTTTGTCTAAGCCTTCCACTCTCACCCTCAACAACCTGTCATTCTGCTGCTGGTGACTGAAGGAGAGTCACATTCCAAAAAATAATGTTGAGTGTCTGCAGCCTGTCAAGTCCATGACAGGTGTTTTTTAACCTTTGAGCATCTGGTGCTGAAAGCTTTTCTGGAAAAAACTGCACAAGAAAAATTGGAATTCCACTGTATTTCACAGCATTTACAGCAGAATCTTACCATGAGTGAAATTATAAATAATCTGTTTGGTTAAAAAAATCAGTGATGTGCTTAGTAAAATTTCAAACCCCTGGATAATAAAGACACAGTATGGTCTTACTTCAGATATTTATTCATTTTGACTATTGGATCATAAAAAAATTATGATAGGGAGGGTATGTTTTTACTTTTTTCGTAGCCAGAGAGGTTAATTTTTGGTTCACCAAACCTAAGTCCCTACAAAACACTCCATGTTATGTTATATGTGGTATTTAATGCTGCCATAAAGCAGTTGTCAGTCTATACCCTTAACTCTTAGCAAGAGTTTTTCTGTAATGGCCTTAAAAGAAGAGTGAAAAAACTGTACTGATAGAAAATGTCTAAATAAAGGTTTTGCCAGAGTCTTTAACCACCACATTAGTCACATCTCATCCTAACCCCCATCTCATCCAAGCGCATGGCTGTTACAAGAAGGGTTTCCATGGCCTTTTGTCACTGCCACCTGTGTTTCAGGGCTTGTTTGAGGCACTACATGAATATTTGCTCTGCTCAGATGGAAGTTCTGCCTTACTCAGCATTGTGTCTGACGAAATTTAAAAGAAACAGGGCAAATATAACCTTGTCCTTGCCTTGACATGTTCTTTCAGCCATTTAGGGAAGTTGGTGTGTCTTTTTAGACAAGAAAAACAAATATGTGTTGTTTGAATTCTGCAGTTCAGAGGCTGTGACCTTCCCCTGTCTCTACTCTGAAAAGGCATTTTCAGAGAAGAAAATATAAGCTCCCTTTGGCTATGTCTTGAAACTACCAGGAACCCAAAGATTCAAAGAAAATTCTAATGTCAAGTGTTTGCTGTCTATTTTTTCCCCGCAAAAGAAGTTACAACTAAGCCTGTCTATAGCTGGTTATCATAGAAAAATAGTTATTTTCATTGCACCTCTATCAGCATTATCACTGTGATTCCACAGACAGAATTTCTAATTAAACTGTAACGTGGATGAATTTTAGTAACCTTTCTATATTTTTTTCCCAATGCTGGTACTGGAAACTATACTCAAAATTATTGCGCCAAAAGACACAAACAAGACATGGGCTCGTCTCATTTCACCAATTCTCAGTCATAATATTGGGTAGGACCAAGAAATAAATATGAAAGTTAAACAATTGAAGATGATAGAATCATCTTATAGTTAAATAATCACCAACAGAAACTAATTAAGGTCATGCTAACCTCAGTATCCAAGACAGGCACCAACAGGCTTTTAGATCTTCTCCATATCTCCTTTTATTGATTAAAAGAGAGTCAAGACTGATCAGCTCCAAATTAGATCTGTGCTTTTTAGGAGTCCATGTTACAGCAGCTATTCTCACTTTTGGTATCATGGCAACACATAATTAAAAGGGCACTTTGACCCCCAAGGTGGTTAATCAGAGAATCACCTGAGTGTATGAGTGGGGATAATAGAAGGGAAAGTTTCTTCTCAGTCACTGTGCAGAGAGAATTAATCTAAAAAGAGCCTTAAAAGAGGAATTGTTTTAAGGCAAGAAGAAAGGAGCAGATGCTCCCAGGGGATGATGCCATGGAGAGCAGCTTCCAAGACTTCCACTTGGAGCTGGTTCTTTCCAGAGCAAGCAGAGACAGCCCCATGCCAGCCACCAGCACCTCATCTCCTGATCCCACAGGCACAAATCCATCGATTTGGGGACACAGAGTCTTCCTCTTGGCACATGATAGACTGATCCTGCTCTAGTCTTCAGCAGAACTCATCCCTGACGCGGTTGAAAAGCACATTTTCGGGTTTCCCAGACTGGGATGAGTGGGAGATACCTGAAACCTACTGGCATGGCCAGGGCACCACACAGGACCCCAATGGAAACAGCTGATCTGTGTAACAGAGACTGCCTTGTCAAAAATACTCTTTGCTGTGTTTCTAGGGCAACATATCTGCTGCTGAGGCAAGACATGAAGCACACAGCTCCTCCTCTTCCACAGAATTTGTCATTTAAAAAGATATTCTGTTTTGGGCCCTAAGGGCAATCTCAGAGTTACCTAAAATTAGTTATATGTGGAAAAAAAAAGTTTCTTTGTAATTGTTTCTTATTTATTTTTTTGTCCATAAAACTTAGCAAAACCTTTAGATTCAACCCACCTTCAGTGTCAGAGCTGCAGCTCCCAAAAAGCTGAAGATCAGACCCAACACATCCTGGTGCTCATTGGTTTGAATATGAGACAATGCCCAGCAAAGCAAACCCAGGGCTGTGCCAGCTGTGCTGTCCCAGTTCTCTGGGCAAACCTGCCCAGTCTGTTGTCTGCAATGATCACTCTTGCAGCATCACTTCAGCCACTCTCCCTCAGCTCTGTCTTGTGTGATATTGTCCTGTACTCATGATGAATAATCAAATTAATTTTAAATAACCTTTCATAGAATCATAGAATGGTTTGGGTGGGAAGGGACACCTTCCACCAGCCCAGGTTGCTTCAAGCCCTGTCCAGCCTGGCCTTGGACACTTCCAGGGATGGGTCAGCCACAGCTTCTCCGGACAACATACATTAGTAACTCAATTTATGGATTTCAGGCATTTCACAGGTATAAAGTATTCTATTTTAATTGAGTGCTATCTATGAGGCTCATTAAAATAATGGCTCAGGAGAATCTTTTGATCATTGAAGGTGAGAAGGGACACCAAATTCTTTTGATTTTGATGGCAAGAAAGCACAACCAGCCCTCCACAGAATCAGACCCTTCAGATTATGCAATGGTTCAAGACTGATATGCTGAAGCTCATTTGCTTCAGAGGGATTTTTGTGACTTTTACTATTCAGAAAGTATTGAGACAGATTCCTGAGATGAGAGACCTGTAGACCAGTAATATTTTTATTTTTCTATTCCTCTTTCCTTCTGTTTAGCCAAATGGACATTAGAACTAATTTGTAATAACAAAGAGATACAGGGACTGCAATTAACATCTTGATAGTTGTTGTCCCTAGTAATTGCTTTTAGCAGAGTATTCCAAGCAATCTTGTTTCTAAACACAGTAAATGCAGTCAGTGGGTCAGGTAAATGATTCAGTAAATACTGAGGGTTTCATGGTACCTATGGCAGCATAAGGAGCATGTGGGGAGAAGGCACAAACAGCTCATGTTTTATCCAGGACATAAATAAAGGCTTATTTTTCATTTGCAGCTCAGCTCCCTTTATGTTCCTTATCAATAGTGTGTGAGGAAAGGCAGCACTTTGATCCCAAGGTTTGCTCAGGAACAGTTGTTTGGGAACAGAGCTCAGCTTGAGAAGGCAGACCAAGCAGGGAGTGGTCGGGTTAATTAATGGATTGACATAATTATAAATATCTGGACAGGTATTACAGTAGGATGTGTTTGACAAGACCAAACTAATATTCACCTTCCAAGCACTGAAGGAAGAATATCCCTTGCTGTCTTAGCAAGGTGTATTGATGTCTTTGCTTCACAGTCAATCACAACTTGGGCAAAGCAAAATCACAAGACAAAACAATAGGCAGAAAAACTGTCACTGCAGTCGATACATGGAGAGATCTTTTTTGACAAATTCCAAGTTATTTGATTCCTGCAGATCACCCTTGGGCTGGGAGTTTGCTGACTGACAAGTTTCTCAGCTTTGATGGTGAGTGTATACAAAGAACATTTTGTGGCAGATTCCTTAGCTGGAAAATGGGTTTTATGATAATTTTTTCTCTCTCTTCCTTCAGTTCTGGTAATTAAATGTTTATATCAGGGTTCATATCCTGAAAGTATATACATAAAAATACATTTTTACCTATATGGACATAAATTTATATGTTTTCTATGGAATTTTTGAATCCTGAAACAAATTAAGGTTGGAAAAAACCTCCAAGATCACTGTCTCCAACCATCAGCCCACACAGCCAAGTCCACCCCTAACCCATGTCTCTAAGTGCCACCTCTACAAACATGGCCATATATATTTACAAACACATTACTGCACTTCATATTTTGCTTTCACTGGCTCTTTGAACATGTCAAATGAATCTCTTGCAGTTGTGAAAGTGGAAAAAAACTATCAGCTTAGATGGCATTTGTGTTGCACAGCTTTGGATAACCAACATGTTGACATTCAGGCCTGCACCCTTTGTCCAACACTCTCCTTCTAACAAATAGAGGCACTTGAAGGGAATAATTCATGTTTCCTATTAGAGATATTTTATGTCCCCAAACTGTCTTTTGCTTCCCTTCAATTCAAAGGGCCCCAGGAGTCACCAAACCAAATGTCTGCACCTGCCCTGCACATCTCTGTGTTCAGCCAGAGGAGTCCCATCCCCTGAAATCCTAAATTGTGGAGAAGAGGCTTTGGAGAGATCTTTTTGCAGCCTTCCAGTACCTTAAGGGGCCTTTTAGAGAGGAGGGAGAGGTTTTATATGGGCAGATTGTGATAGGACAAGGGGTGATGGTTTTAGGCTGAAAGAGAGCAGGTTTAGATTGGATATTGGGAAGAAATTCTTGGCTGTGAGGGTGGGCAGGCCCTGGCACAGGGTGCCCAGAGAAGCTGTGGCTGCCTCAACCCTGGGAGTGTCCAAGGCCAGGTTGGACAGGGCTTGGAGCAACCTGGGATAGTGAGGGGCATCCCTGCCCATGACAGGGGAGTTGGAACTATGAGACCTTCGAGGTCCCTTTCAACACAAACCTTCCTGTAACTCTGTGATCTCAGAGGTCTTTTCCAACCTCAATGATTCTATGATTATATGACACATGGGACAGTGAGCTCTGATGTCTTGCTGTACATGACATGGGAAGTTAATGACAAAACCGGGGGGAAAATCAACATTTTCCCAAATCACCCTCCAGGGTTTCATTTACAAACCACTCTTACTATGAGTGTAATTAAAGTAGCGTTGAATACCAAAGGAGAAACCTTAAATAACTTGACCTAAGCAAATCACTGAGTCATTATTCTGGTTTGATATTTGTCTTGTTTAGTTTGGAGGAGGAATTACTTGGATACCATCTGTTTCCTGTGAGCTGCATTCTAAGAAAAAAAAAATTACTAAAATATTATTCTGAGAAAAATCTATTTCAAATGAGTGTTCAGGAAATGTAAAGCACAAGGACTACAATGAAAAATGGAGATGCAACCTGTGACTTACAAGGTACTGGCAACAGAAAGTTGAGATTTTCCATACCTTTATAGGTATTCTTTTATCTTTGCCCCTAGAAAAGATCAAAGGAAGTTCATGTTATTTCTGTTCTTGCTCAGTGCCCTTTAAGTTGTACAAATATTTTGCCTAATTCAGTGTTAGAGCCCTTTGGGAACTGGACTGAGTCCACTCAACACTGTTCATGATAATTTTGCCTGTGCCTTTTAATCTCTTTACAAAACAGTTCTTGGTCCTCAGGACAAGTATTTAAACTTATTATTGTACAGAGCCAGTAGGCAAAAAACCCAGTAATTAAGCAGGAAATGAGTGCACTTATTTAGAATGCTTTTACATAAGGTTTTTAAGAAATAAGAGCCTAAAAATTAAGTCCAAATATTCATGTCTTGAGTATTGCAAAAGCTCTTCCTATCATGACATTCAAGACTCAGACGACGATACTCCTGGAAGTTTATAAGACAGTCAGGTCCTGATTCCTGTCTTGAATTAATTAAAGATCCTCAAATGAACTTCTTCTTGGAATGTCCTTGAGATCCACGCTGGTTTCATGCTGACAGTGGGTACCTTCAATCTTCACAAGGTGTTGCACAGCAAGGGGAGAAATGCAACCTGAAATGTTTCATCCTTGCAGTCAGAGGGAATGAATAACAGTTGTGCAAAGAAGCTGAAGAATCACATGTATTTAACATGGTAAAAACTACCAGAGCACTGTTGGCTGTGTCTGTCCCCTCTTCTGTGACATGGAGAACCAGTTCAAGAGAGAGTGAGAAAATTGCTACTGCACTTCTTTGCTGTGCATCCCCCTTAGCACAGCTGTTCATTTGTGCTTGGAAAGGATTATTTTTGTCCATTGGCCTCCTGCATCTCCATGGGAGAAACATCAAATCTTGAAAGCTCATCCACCCCTGATATAGAAAGGGTTGCTTAATGAAAGCCTGTAAAACACTAATTATCTAGTGAGATTTCTAAGTGTTGTCCTTGAAGTTCAGCTGCAAGAGGTTGAAAACCTGCACAGAACTGAATATGTGACTCGAGTTCTGAAAAAAATAATAATAATCTAAGGAGTTTATGCTTGAAGTGCAACCCTGCACACAGGTTGTGGTGCTGTGCTGAATCCCAGGTGGAAAGCAATGCCTTCCTCATTTAATTCCTTGATCCAGCCAATGGAAATATTTCTTACATTCTTGTCACTGGGAATAGCAGTTTAAAAAATGCACTATCACCAACTTTCTTTTTAAATGAAGAAATCCTTTGTTTAACAGTTTTCTATTAGGTTAAACAATGCAGCTTATTAAATTTATGGTAATTTTTACTTAGATGGCCACACTACTACCTCTCAAACTAAAATATAAATTCCAGGAAGAAATGGAGTTCATGTAATTTCCAACTATGGCTTTTTAAATCTTTTTCGTTCCAAATGTCTTTGGTATCAACTTTGACAGCATTTTGAATGAGCTTTAGATATTCCATAACAATTACAGAGGATTCATTCCCATGCTGCAAATAAAAGGAAGATTAGGTAGTGATAGAAACAGGGAAAGCCCTTCAGGGAATTCTGATTTCTGTGCCTACATCGGAGGAATTTAACCCCAGACAAAGATCAAGTCCTAAATGTGAACATTGTAAGCTTTAACTAACTGCTTCAGTTTAATGAAATTCAGAATATAATATACAAAGAAACAAAAAGTATCTTGATGTAGTTTTAACAACTGGAGGGAACAGAGTCATTGACCAATCATATTTATACAAAATGAAGAACAACAATAAGGTTAACCATATAAATGTTCACCAGAGTGTGCTGGTTGCCCAAGGGATTTAGAAAGAAAAGAGTAAAGATCTTCATTAGCAGAAGACCTTCCAAAATCTTTTCCATTTCTTTTTCATTCTGCAGATTCTCTGGTGTCAAATATTATGATTAAAATCCTGAGTAGCCAATTCTTATAATTGCAACATCAGCTGTAGCCCATCTCCTCTTTCTTCCTGACTATCCTTAATATCCTTCAAAGATGCACCTCTTGTCTAATGATAATTGGAACTGGATAATGTATTTAATGGAGAGTGGGGACTGGCAGACATGCAGTGGGGTTGCAGAAGCTTCCCTTCCTTAGGAAATCAATTAAAAAATTATGAAATCTTCTTCTGTGTCTTGCAGATTTGTAAGTTAGTGGTGTGGGGCAGGTCAAAATTGAACTGAAAGCACAGTTTGATTTGGCATTTAAGAGAGAAGAGGAGGATAAGATTGTATTTCCATCCCTGCAAGTGCTCAAGGCCAGGTTGGACAGGGCTTGGAGCACCCTGGTGGAGTGGAAGGTGTCCCTGCCCAGGGCAGGGGGTTGGAACTGGATGGTGTTTAAGGTCCCTTCCAACCCAAACCATTCTGTGATTCCATGACATGGTTCTACTTACAAGCAAATACACACCTGGAAGTCCAGGGGCTTTCTGGAGTATCTGCAATATCTCACCTGACTTAGAACTGCTTCCTGAAGGCCCAGTGAGGGCACAGCTGGGAAACCAAGCAGATGTTGTTGAGTCTCTGCCACCTCCCTTGAGCTTTGTTTTCAGAACCTCACCCAGCCTTGGTGCTGGTCAGCCTTAGAGCAGCTGCTCTGTGCAGCCTCCCTGGGGCACAAACACCGGCAGAAGGTTCTGTTTAATTGGCATCCAACATGAAAAGGAGTGGAGAACCAAAACCTGGCAGTCTCATCTGCTGCTCCTTTCTCCTCCTCAGCTACTTGACACTTCTCAAAGTTTCCTCTCAGTGCAGGAACTGTGTCAAAGTGCCATGATCTAGCAATCAAAGTGGGGTTGGATTAAGGGTTGGACTTGATGATCTCAGAGGTCTCTTCCAACCCAACTATGATTCTATAACAGGGAGAGAGATTTGGAAGTGTTATCTGATATCCAGATGGTTCCCATCATTCACCATGTAAACACATATCCTGGGATGTTTGTGGGACAATCTTTCCATTAAAATTTCTATCTTACTGTTTCAAACTCCTTACAGAGAACCATTTGTGTTCCCCTGGCTAGTCCAAGTGGGGATGGTGCTTCCATGCTACTAACTCCAAAAATCCCCCAGAAGCAGAGAGTTTGGCTCATGCTATAGCCAGAGATAAAGATCTCCTGCTGTTTGAGACTCCTTTAGCTCCCTGCATGTAAACAACTGTAATGATCTTGAAGGGTTGATAGCTTAATCTTCTGGGAATAGTAAAGGTGAAAGGAAAATGTCATACTCTGACAGTAATTGCATAAGTATGATTAAGCTAAACTACTGCCTACAAACTTTGATTGTGGTACAGCAAAGGAAAGAGAAAATTATTTCCTGCTGCAGAGGAGCACAGAGGAGAAAATACATCCTAATTTTTAATATATCAAATGACAGAGCAATGATACCTCAGCAGCTTATTTATACAAATACATTGGGAGATTTAGAATCATAGCTCAAGGAGAGTATTTTCATCGTGCATTACCCAGAGCCATCAGAGCTGTAATTTAATTTGTGATAATGGAAAGAGGAGAAAAATGTGGATTAAAATGGTGCTGTGTGTGTGTAAATAAGGCAGCTCCTAGTGCTCAAATACAGCAGTATATAGAAAATGATTATTTTGGAAGCTGTGGAAAGACAGCAGAAACATGACCTGTTTTTTTCTTTTCTTCTTTACTCTGTAGGGAGATGGGAATTATTAATTCTGCTTAGCAGTGTTTTCATCTGCCTTTGATTCAGCCGTGCTGTCACATCCTTGGCCTCCTGGGGCCACATCCACAAAAAGCATAACCTGCCCCAGGACTGCTGACTTTACTGAAATCCCACCAATTTGCTGTTCTGGAGAACTGGGCCTGCCCTGATTTCTTCTTCCTGTTGCACTTTGTGGTTGCTTGGTTGTTGCCTTGGCCTTTTTTTAATTAAATATGTTCTGTCACAGCTTAATAAACCCTGTTGTTTGCAGACAGTCAGGGCAACAAAGGTTAATGTGTCAGGTTTTGTTTCCTAATCTAAGTGTTCAGGCTTGACTGAGGCCACCAGGGAATGACTTTACAGAGCTACAAATTGCTCATTGGTTTTGTGAAAAAAAAACCCTGGTAACTTCAGAAGAATTCAGCTGATACATATCAAATAAATTCCCAGTGGTTGATAAAAACCAGAACACACTCCCTACAACTGGAAGATCATATTTGTCCTCAGTTATGCCCATTCTGATCAGCTTGGTGTGTGCTGTAAAGCTCAGAACCAAATATTTCAGACTAAGGGGCAAGAAAAGCTGAAGCTGACAAATGTAGAACAGTTCCAAGTCTCCAAAGAGGTCTTGACCTTTTTCCTGGAACACCCATATCTGAAACATTGTCCTTATCTTACTCAGCTCCTTCTAAACCTGGAAAGGGCAGCTGGGCTGATATAGAGCTGAGAACGGGCAGAAGCATTTTCTAATTTGTTTATAATTACCCAAATGGATCTTTTTGATTGTGTTTTTACAAGAAAGAGAAATTTTACAGAAGGGAAGATAGAAAATTGTGAAAATATATCCAAGAAGGAACAATCACAAGGCCTGACTCAAGGAGAAAAGATGAAAAGATCTTTTGTTGAGGCAGAGAAGAAGAGAAGGAGACAGTTCTGTCCTGGGAAGGAATAGTCCTCCTTTCCCTTTGTCTTTTGGGTCTTGTTTAGGACCCAAAAGCCCTGGAATGAAAAACTATTTCCTTGGGCCAGTTTCTGTTCAAAATTAAACAATTTTTTGACAGTGGTCATTTTTTTCAGCAACCTTTCACAGGGCTTTGAGCAACCAGGTCAAGTGGAAGGTGTCCTTGCCCACGATGGGGGTGGAATTAGATGATCATTAAGGTCCCTTCGAAATCAGCCATTCTGTGACTCTCACATCCTCAGCTGTATTGGAACAATCTTATTCCTTCATTCAAGCTGCATCTCAAGACATATTCCTGTATATGAGCTGTAGCCCAGGCTGTGAATTCCAGCACTCCTTTGTTGGCCAGGGTCTATGTTTCTGTTATGCAGACACAAGGATACGTTACTTTTCATCAGTTTGTCCCAAGACAGACACATCAGCCTCTTTCTGCCCAGTTTAGAGGAGAAAATTGTTCTCCTCCCTTGCTGGAAGGATTGGATTTTACAGGTCAAGATACATCACTGTCTGTGGCTTTGGGTTGGGCACTGCACAGCTCAGTTCCCAGATGGCTGGTCATGATGGTGACCCTTCCCCAACCTTTGACCATGTTGCCAAGTTTCTACCTGAATGATCGTGGATGGTAGGAGGGTAACATTGCTGTGCTTTATAGATGGCTCCTTCAAGCACAGAGCCCTGCCAAGGGGTGGTTTTTCTGTGATTTCTATGTTATGCCACCATCTACAGTCTTTCCAGGGATCTTTTCTATCAAATCCTTTTTTTTTCCACTGGTGTTGTAGCAGCTGGGGCTGCCACGTGACACATGGAGGAGAATTTTTTCCCTGCTCCATGAGCCATGTCCATTGCAACCAGCATGGACTTGTCCGTGGGTCCAAGGAGGCCATGAAGATGCTCCAAGGGCTGAAGCCCCTCTGCTCTGGAGTCCCACTGAGAGAGTTGGGATTATTCAGCCTGGAGAAGAGAAGGTTCCAGAGAGACCTTATTGGGGCCTTTCAGCATTTATAGGGAGTTCACGAAAAGGAAGAGAGTTTTTCCCACGGGCAGTTAGTGATAGGACAAGAGGGAAGGGCTTTAAACTGAAAGAGGAGAGCAGGTCTAGATCAGATGTTTGGAAGAAGTTATTTAACTGAAGGGTGATGAGACACTGGCACAGGTTGCCCAGAGAAGCTGTGGCTGCCCCATCCCTGCAAGTGTCCAAGGCCAGGTTGGATGGGGCTTGGAACAACCTGGGCTAGTGGAAGGTGTCCTTGCCCATGGCAGGAGGTTGGAACTGGGTCATCTTGAAGGTCCCTTCCAACCATACCATCCTGTGATTCTATGAAACATGAGGCACAGTGAGAAGTGGCATCAGATAACCTGGTCACATGAAGGGTTGGAGCTACTGGCTCTGCTGTCTTTCCCATGGGTGGGATTTCCTTCACCTCTCCTCTGCAGACCAGACTTCCCCAGAGGACAGAGGCAGGCAGCGGTGCAGCAGGGCCCCTCTCACCTACATTGGATGTCTAACTGTGGAGGAGAGGAACTGAAGCTTCCCATCCATTGACTGAATTGATTAGATCTCCTGAAGGAGCCCCAGGAGGACCAGCTCAGGCACAAATGCCTGATTTGCAGGTATTTTTCTAGAATCAGTTTTCAGCCCAGAAACTTCCATTTACTCCTCTTTTTTTTTTTAATTTCTCTCTCTCTTTTTGTTTTTTTTTATTATTTCAAAATCTGTACACAAGTTCTCTGTCGCTCTGGGAATTTCTCTCTCTTGCTCTGGGAATTCCTTTGTTGTTCTGGGAATTTCTCTCTTCCTCTTTTGAATTGCTGGGGTTTTTTTTTCTCCCCAGGACTCATCAATATTTTCACAGCCACTAATGAGGATTATCAAAAAAAAATTCTTATTTCAGCTGAAAAATAAGCAGCAGAAGGAGCTACATGACTGTAACAGCAGAGGTGCTGCCTGTCTGCTTTTCAGAGGTTTTGAGCATCCCTTGCCCTGTTTTATTCAGAAGATAGGACTCCAGTGTCAGCTTGAGAGCAGAGATGTTTTCTTACATATCCTTGCTACTAAAAATGAATAATTCAGCAGACATTGGGAAAAAAAAAAGCTCTGGAATCCTAAAATATTAACTTGAAATTTAAATGTGATGTTGCTCAAACAACAAAAAAACTAAAGACAATCCACCATTAGTATGGAATTGTTTCCAACCAGTTTATTTTCTGATATGGTCTGGAAGTGGGAAGTTGGGAAGATGATGCCCAACAGTTATTAGACATGGAAGGGAAAAATCTCATTCTAACATTTCATCAGAATGACAAAGAAGTAAAAAGTGTGGAGGAACCAGAATACTCCCAGTTGTCATGACATGTTTCTAACACATTTTATGTCTTAGAAAGAAGGGTAATATTCATTTCACTGAGCTATATAAAAGCACCCCAAGTACCTACCTCAGCAACCTCCATGGTCAGTGAAACAAAAAATGGCATGTCCAGTGTGTGATTTTGCCTGGACACCTCAGATCTAATCTCAAATTACCCTGTAAGATGAAAGACTAAATTTAAATGAACCCCCCAATATTATTTTCCTTAAAGCTCCAGGTTTATGTGAATACGAATAGAGAAAAAACAACCATATCCCAACCAAAAAGTGACAGGACAAGAGGATGTGGCTTCAAGTTGAGTCAGGGGAGGTTTAGATTTGATATTGGGGAAAATTTATTGACTGAAAGGGTGCTCAGACATTGGCACAGGCTGTGCAGGAAAGTGGTGGAGTCACCATCCCTGGAAGTGTTCAAAAAAAGTGTAGATGTGGCACTTGGGGACATGGTTTGGTGGAGGATTCATCACTGCTGGGTTGGATTTGAATATCTCAGAGGGCTTTTCTGACTAACCTGAACAATTCTGTTCTAATGTGTTTAGACATCTGAGTCAGAAAATAGTGACTTTGTGAAACCAGTGAAGAGAGAGAAAGTATTCAGACTCCAAATGGTTGCCCAACCTGCCCCTGTCACAGCAGGTCTGAGTGAGCAGCTCCCCACAGCTCAGGGGACTGGTGGAGCAGCTGAATGGAGACCTCCCACACTGGTGGTATTGATGGACCTTACCCAGTGCCACTGGAGGAAACCCTACACTCTTTCCAACTGCAATTTGTCAGACTTCTCCCAGGGGCTCAGTTTGCTGGAATGGCTCCCTGTTCATCAGGGTCACCTGGCTGGGGACACAAGTGACATAACACATAAAGGTTATAGGGGTCACCTATTTTGTCAGGAAAAACAATTATTTATTTTTTTATAGTTGTGGTCATGGCAGTGGCCAATTAAATAAACAGCTGCTGAGATGCAGCTTTCCTGGAGCTTTGCCCAGGATGAAATTGGACATACAGTGACCTTGGACCATCCTGCTCTAAGGCACAGCCAGAGGACCACGAGTGTTTAGAGAAGTCACTGTGTTTGCTGCCACAGTGTCACAGCTGACTCTGTGCTCACTGCTGTTCCACTGACCTGCAGCCAAAGTCAGTCATGTCACTGCTGAGGTCCCATTTCACCTCGAATTTCCAGGAACTAGGGCTGTACACATCTCCCACAGTCCCATCTCAGCTGCCTGGGGGAGCTCATCAGCCCAGATTTTGGGCAGATCTGTGACCAGAGACCACGTCTCTTGAGATTCCTCATTTCTCAGCTCCCACACTTTCCACCCATGTTATTACCAAGGCAACCTCATGAGCCTGACAGATCAAGAAAATGACCTCTGGAAACCCCACACACCTCTCCCGAGTTGCTGTAGAAAGTTTGGCAGAGTGAAGACAAGGTGTAGTTGATTTCAAAACACTCAGAAGCCTTAATATAGTGAGGTCAAGGAGAAAGAAAACAAAAATGAAACAGAAACAGGTTCCATCAGTGCTGGGACTGTCCAGTGCAAGAAAGGGTAAATCAGGTGGCCAGATCATGTCTCTTTGGATCACAAATCAGGTGGGTTTTGTAGTCTATGCATATTGTAGGACACGAAAACTTGGAGAAACAAGCATTTCCCAGGAGGAAAGGGGTGAACTAGAGACATGGAGCTCCTGGAACAGGTCCAGTGGAGGCTACAAAGATGATGAAGGGACTGGAGCATCTCTGTAACAAGGAAAGGCTGAGGGAATTGGGTCTCAAGAAGAGAAAACTGAGAGGGGACCTTATCAATGTCGGTGTCTGCAGGGAGGGGTCAGAGGATGGACCAGGCTTTGCCTGAGGGTGGCCAGAAGTAGGACAAGGGGTGACAGGCAGAACATGATGCTCAGGAAGTTCCACCTGAACATGAGGAAGAATTTCTTTCCTGTGTGGGTACCATGTGGGGGTTTGCTTCCCTCACAGGGATTGTGGTAAGGTAAGTGCTCTATAGCTCTCTAAACCTTCCTTGCCTTTTTGTAAGGATTATCACAGCTTGTTTTATTTATTTTATTTTATTTTATTTTCTATTTTACTTTATTTTCACTGGGGAGATCTCTCAATCACTGCAAACTTGCAGCAAAGATGGAGAGTGGCAGCATTTTCTCAGCCAGGTCCCTGCTGGATACATCCCATCTGGCTCCAGGACTTGTACATGACCAATTTACCAGGTCCAGGAGTTTACCAGAGTCCCAAATCCCCAACCCAGTGCTTAAATTTCTTTCTCTCTGAGAAGAGAGATATTTTTTTTGTTCCTCTCTGAATACATCAACCTAATTATTATGAACAGCTACAGCTGAGGCAAACAGCATCTACAACATTTCAATTAATGTTCTATTGAAAACACTTAGGACTAAATGTGTTCACTCCAGCCCTTCCACCCAGTCTCATTTTCCCCCTCCCAGTCTGAAAACAAGCCAGATGGAAGAAAAATTGTGTGCAGCAAACCATAGGTTTCCTTCAGGTCACCACAGTGGGGCATGTAAAAGGGATTGACACCACACACAGCACAACAGAAGTTAATTCTACGTGTCTGTTTAGTCCCTGCTGAGCAGCTGGATCTGGGCTTGGCAGAAAATGGTTTATGGTGAGAAGTGGCTTTGTCTGTCAGTGCCAGGTTGTTCAGCTCAGCCTTCATGGTCCAAATATTTACCTGAGAACAGCGTGTGTTGTGGATACTGCTGGTGGTGAAGATTAGAGGATTTCCAGGCATCCACCTGGCATGTTGCTCTCAAAGGCTGTTGGAGACCCAAGGACAGCCCTAAAGTACAGCTTGGGCTGCAAAGAAGGTTTCTCATCTGCCTGAAAGGAGGTTGTAGTGGGGTGAGGGTTGGTCTCTCAAGAAACAAAAGACAGGATGAGAGGAACTGGCCTCAAGTTGCACCAGCTGAGGTTTGGTTTGGATATCAGGAAACATTTCTTCACTGAAAGGGTGGTCAGGCATTGGAACCGGCTACCCAGGGAAGGGGTGGAGTCTCCATCCCTGCAGGGCTTTAAAAGCCATGTAGATGTGGCCCTTGGGGACATGGGTTAGCATTGAACATGGCAAGGTTTTACTGTTGGACTCAGTGATCTTATAGGTCCTGTCCAACACAAACAATTCTTTGAGTCCATGAAGTCACATCCCTTCTGGCTTGGGACACCAAGAAGGAAGTAAGAATTCCATCCTGAGATGGAGGGAAAGAGAAGCACAGGAGCACAGGACATTTATTTCACACCAGACAAGGGAAGAATTCACAGCTGAACTGTCCTCATTCTCTGTAAAAATGCTACAGACTGAAAGGGCCAAAGTTAAAAGGAATTTAGTCAATGGAGATGTAGGAGAGGATTCTGATTCCTAAACAAAATTGCTGGTACCCTCAACAGCTGAGCATCCCTAATGCCAACAGGCACTTCCACATAGGTAGGGGAATCTCTCCCCTGAAGTTCAGCATGATAAATCTCCCCCACATGGACTAATTCCCTCCTGTTCCTGGCTGGACCTTTAAATGGTCCCCACACGGTTAGAATAAGATTCCTGTTTTGTCAGAGGGGAAAAAAACTTGCTCCATGTTTAAGATGTTATTTTATTCCATTCTCAAAGGGTTTCCCAAATGGCATGGGGAACAAGCTGAAATTTTAACAGTGACAAATGTGATTAATATGTTGAAAGAGCTGGTAATTCTTTTCTTCTAGTGAAAAGGCTTTTTTCATCCAAATAATGGAATGCATTTTGAGTTACATTTTTGGTGAAAAATTAGTCAGTACTATAATTCTAAGCAGCTTTCTTTTCCTTCCTAGAAACACTTTTTCCCAAAAAATAGGGGAAGGGAGGAATTATTTGTTTGATTGCCTTTCTAGGTCATAATTTTATATTGTTAAAGCACCCCTATCACACTGAATTATGTCCTTATCATGGAAATGAGATATTCAGTGTATTTCAGGAAAAAAACCTTGCAAGCAGCATCTCCTGATTCAGATATTATGAACTTTAGTGAACATCTCACAATAACCTCACAGGAAGATGAAATCAAAGAGTTTATTAAAAGAACTCCTCTGTAGAATGAGTAGGGCCTAGGCAGCATTTTTCTTGGCGATCACTAAATAAATCACTAGGATTTATGTCCCAGTTCAGCAGGTGGGACCAGTTTATCCCTGTGTGGGTGTGACCAAAGCTGTGGATTCTTCACCCTCTATTCATTTCCCATGAACTGTTACCAATGGACCGTGTGCAGCAGCTGCCCAGGGCACACCCAACCCCTCAGGGTGTCATCTGGGTGTTAAAAAAGCCTGTGAGAGAGGAACTGGGAGAACTCCCCTCCAGGAAGTTGTTTGCACCTCCACACCCACCTGAGGGGTCAGCTCTGCTCATGGGCCAGCAACGATTCCAAAATCCCCCCTGACTCCCAGAGTCAGATCCCCCAGTGTGGAACTCCCTGCCCTGGGGGAGGTACTGGGTGCTCCCACCTGCACCTGAGGGGATATAATCTTGGGGTTTGGGACTGGGGTACCACTCGTGGGATCCAGAGGAGGAGCAGAACCTGGACAGGAGGAGCCCACCACTCTTCACCAGGCTGCAACATCATCTGCACCAACAGGTTTGTCCCTTCCTTTTATTTTGGACTCAGGGGAACCACGTGGGGCTCAGCACAGGGACTAATGAACACCATTCTGTTCATGCCCCAGAGGGCTGGGTTTTGTGTGTTAAAGCCAATTTCTCTTTGTGCCATTGCATTCATTGTAATATTGTTATTAAATTGTAGCTCTGACTTCTAATCTCTTTTGTCTTGGGTTCATTTCTCCTGCAGGTTTCCCTTTAAACCAGCACAATTTATCTGTATTAATTTTGTTCCTTTGGGTCTCATTATGTGACTAGAGCCTGTCCACCCCCCTGGCTGTGCCAGATGTGAGTGCACATGTGGATGTGAATGCCCCTCAAATGCATGGCAGGACAAAACTGGCCCATGATGCCCTTTGGCTTCTTCTGGCTGGAAGCCCAGGCATGTTCACAGGAAAAGAGGGTCTGGAGGCACTGGAGGAACTCAGGGGGGCTGGTTAGAACCATGAAATCAGTGGGGTTGGAAAAAACCTCCAAGATCATCAAGTCTAACCTTTGGCCAAACCCCACCATGCCCACTAAACCAGATCCCAGAGTGCCACATATACTTGCAAGGCTGGAGATTCCTTCAGTTCCCTGGGCAGCCTGTTCCAATGCTTGACCACTCTAGGTGAAGAAATATTTCCTAATATCCAACCTGAACCTCCTTCCCTGGCACAACTTGAGGGCATTTCCCCTTGTCCTATAGCGATTTGCTTGGGAGAAGAGGCAGGTTGATGGATCTGATTGTCCCAGAATGACCAGGATGGTGACCTTCCCAGCAGTTTAAACAAAGTTATCCCTGATAAGCAGCAAAACACAGTCAGTGAAATTCACTCTTCACTTGAGAATCATTTAGATTTTACCAAACAGCCAAATTGCCTTTCCTTTTCCTGCAATAATTTCAAGAAGGGTTGTGACTTTTTGAAATATTTTTTTTCTGCCTAACATACACCATTAACAGTGGTGAAAAGAACGTGAAAAGCCTGGCCAGGAAGTCTTTCAAGGCAGGGTTGTATAAGAACTTACCTCTTTTCCCATCTCACCTGGGAGTTGCAGCTTTGAAGGCAGCTGCTGTTTCACAGACAGATCATTCTGCTCTGAAATATTTAGTCTTTGAGGTCAGCCAGTTGTCCTGCACTGCATCCTATCACCATGGTTTATGCAGCTTTGTGTTGTGCTGAATTTAAAGAGCCTGCCTGAATGTCCCTTTGGAAAATCTATCCCTGTCTGTTCAGTGGGAAAGGAATATAAGGTGGTTTTCCTGGGTATGGACACCAGGAACAGGAGACAGTTGCCTGAACACCACCCTCTTGAACATTAAATATTTGTACAGTGAGGTTGGTCTTGCTGCAGGACCTATAGAAAACCTGTCCCTTCATGTTCTTGTAGGTGAGGGCCAAGCAGAGAAACATAAATGTCACTTTTAGCAACTCATTCTTCCCTTAATATCTTCTTGGTGTCCTAAGGGGTGTTCCAATGTCCTCCAGCTGCTGATCTGGAAGGCCTTGGCCTCCTGTAGTTGCTGGGTGGCATCTGCCAGTCCCATGTGGATGTACATCCCATGCAACCAAGGATAGCTGAAAAGCCATTAGAATTTTGCATTAAGAACAAAGCTCTGAGAGTTTAATGTCATATATTAAATTGCTTGACTGTCTAATTAAAAGACCAGTTGGAGAGGATTAAGAAAAAGGTCAGTAAAAACTAAAAATGATGGAAAAGTTAAAAAACAAAATTAAGTCAGAGTGCAAAAGTGAATTGAAAGAGGACAATGACTAAGGCCTCTGTGGACTATCCAAACCTCCTGAAAATCTGTTTTTCCTCCAGCACAGGACTTGGGTTTTAAAAGGAGACAGAAATAAGAGGAAGTTCTTCAAGGGAAAGCAATAAAAATGACAACCTGCCAGAAGGTAGAGATGGGAATCATTGTGATGGCAATAAAAACTTCCTGTGCATGGGGGAAAGTTGGCAACATAAATGTTCCTTACAGAGCAAAAAGTGTCTGGAGGACTGACCATCTCTAAGCACTGTGCTGCCAAATAATTGGAATTTAAGGAAGAAAGGAAGTAAGAAAACCCCAGAAGAGGCCAATTTCTTCCAACAAACTTTCAGCTCATTTGTTTGAGGGAATATCTCTGGACTTCTGTCCAAAGCAAGAGCCTGACCTGACATCAGCAGGGGCATAAAACCTCAAAGATTGGTTAAATCCAAGATGGGGTTTTCCGGTGTGTTTTTTTCTGTTGTTGTTGTTTTTGTTGTTTGGGGTTGGTTGTGGGTTTTTTTTTTGGGGGGGTGGGGGGTGTTGTTGTTTGGGTTTTTTTATTTTTTAAAGAAGAGCATCTTAAATACCAGAAAATATTTTGAGGAAAATTTTATTTTAGAGGGAAAATGGAGTTGACAGGCACAATCTGAATTTTTCATGAAAGAAAAATATATGAAAAATTAGGAAAGTTCCACAAAAGTGTGACCAAAAGTATTTTTTTCTGGACCAGAAAAGCAGAGGAAGAAAGAGAGGAGGAATAGGAGAAAATGTGAGCAGGAGCTCTTGTTAAATAGTCATAGTTATAAATCAAAACTAGGACAGTAAAGTCATAAGATTGGCCAATTTGTTCTGCAAAGGGAGTTGAAAGTCTGGTCTTTGAAGAAAAGGAGTGACTCTAATCTCCAAATTTCACATGTAGGAACCATAAAGTGATGCTTTTAAATTAGTTCTCATGTGATCTTTTGCTTGAGCTCTCCCTTGTGCTTGGAAGGAAGTTCTTGTAAGAATCCAGAGTACCTCATTATTGTGTTCTTTTCATACACACCTGCCAATATTTTGTTAGTCTGGTCAGCTGAGGGTCATGAACTTACCTACAAATTTGTAATACTGACCAAGGGCTTCTTTGGAAATTTCTGTAGAAATTCAATTACCTACAAATAACATTCTCTCTGTGTTTGCATCTCTCTTTCCAGGTGTATTCCACAGGTAGGCTAATTTTAGGGATGGGTGTTCAGAAGAACAACCAGTCCAGGGATAGATGATGTAAAAAAAAAAAAAAAGAAAAAAGAAAAAAAAAGAGCTAAAATCAGCTTAAATGTCTTCTTGTCAGTTTGTCCCAAACCAGCAGCAGCTGTCAGTGTTCTGCATGATCTCCAGACAGGTCAGGTTTGGTGTGACCTGAGGGAGCTGAAAGAGCAGTGTCATGGCAGCCGGTCACCAGTGGTGTGTCCCCAGGGGTCTGTGTTGGGTCCAGTCCTGTTTAACGTCTTTATTGATGATTTAGATGAGGGGATTGAGTCCATCATCAGCAAATTTGCTGCTGACACCAAGTTGGGAGGGAGTGTCGACCTGCTGGAAGGCAGGAGGGCTCTGCAGAGGGATCTGGAGAGACTGGAGAGATGGGCTGATTGCAATGGGATGGAGTTCAACAAGGCCAAGTGCAGGTGCTGCCCTTTGGCCACCCCAACCCCCTGCAGCGCTCCAGGCTGGGCACAGAGTGGCTGGAGAGCAGCCAGGCAGGAAGGGACCTGGGGGGACTGAGGGACAGGAAGCTCAACAGGAGCCACCAGTGTGCCCAGGTGGCCAAGAAGGCCAATGGGATCCTGGCCTGGATCAAAAGTAGCGTGGCCAGCAGGCCCAGGGCAGTGACCCTTCCCCTGGACTCTGCCTTGGGGAGGCCACACCTTGAGTGTTGTGTTCAGTTCTGGGCCCCTCAGTTGAGGAAAGACCTTGAGGGGCTGGAGCGGGTCCAGAGAAGAGCAACGAGGCTGGAGAAGGGACTGGAGCACAAGTGCTGTGGGGAGAGGCTGAGGGAGCTGGGGGTGTTCAGCCTGGAGAAGAGGAGGCTCAGAGGTGACCTCAGCACTGTCTGGAACTGCCTGGAGGGAAGTTCTGGCCAGCTGGGGGTTGGTCTCTTCTCCCAGGCACTCAGCAATAGGACAAGGGGGCACGATGGGCTCAAGCTCTGCCAGGGGAAATTGAAGTTGGAGATGAGAAAGAAATTCTTTGCAGAGAGAGTGCTCAGGGATTGGAATGGGCTGCCCAGAGAGGGGGTGGATTCACCATCCCTGGAGGTTTTTAAACGCAGATTGGCCGTGGCACTGAGTGCCATGATCTGGTAAAGGGACTGGAGTTGGACCAAGGGTTGGACTTGATGATCTCGGAGGTCTTTTCCAACCCAGTTGACTTTATGATTCTATAATTCTGTGGGAACTGAGGTGCCCAGGTAGCTCAAATCTGAACTACGTGTTTGCACAAGGCTTTTAAGAAAGACTCAGCTCTCACCAGTGAGGAAAAAAAAAAGTAAAATATTCCTGCAGGCAAGGGGCAGATAACCTCGTTTATACTGATGTTATAGTTTGCTGGATAATGGGATGAAACAAGCACACACCTCTAACAAGGTTAATGGGTCTGACAAAATGGCAACAACAGCCTTGTCAGACTTGAGATTGTTTTCCTAATTAATAATTTGTTGCAGGTTATAGCAGATTTAATAACACTGGAGAGTGACAGAGGGGAGAAGCCAGGCTACACCTGCTAGATCTTAAACTGGGGCACTGAGATGCACATAAGCAGGATGGATATGACCCAAAGAGGATGCTTTAATTAGTCTAAAATATTTTGTGAATCTCTACAGTCTCTGAGGATAAATAGGCAAGGCTGAGTTATGGGGACTATTTAAGTTCCTTTCCTGAAGCTCAGGGAAGATGTAGAGGAGGAGCTTCTTCTCCAGACCCAACAATGCCTGAAGTTTGACCAGAGTTTGTGGCAATCTCTGTATCTGCCAAACACAGGATATAGGAGGTTCATATTGTCCATCACCCTCTCAAAATCTTTCTGAGTCATGTAGAGAATAAGAACCTGCTGAAGTGAAGAGACTGAGTTCACTCAATCACCATAAAATCTCTTAATTTGGTTTAGTTCCTTCTGAGTATTGTTACATCCCACAGTTTATTATAGAGATCAAAACAAAACAAAACAAAAAACAAACCCTCACAAAAAAACCCCCAACAAAGCCAAAAGTAAAACAACTGAAAAACTGTTGAGGAAAACTTCATGTAAACCAGGAGAAAATGTTTTCGATGAATAAACAAAATTATTTGACCCACTTCTGTTGCACATTATGGAAATAAAGAGAGAAAGAGAGAAACAGAATAAGAGAGACCAGGAGAAAAAGAAAGATTCAATTATCTGTATTTGACAAAGGTAGAGATAAATTAAAGAGTAAATGTAACACTTTGATTTTAACCTTGGCTACAGGAGAATGATGGAGAAAAGGAGGCTCAGTGGGGACTTTATTGTTCTCTACAACTCCCTCCAGCCAGGTGGGGGTCGGTCCCTTCCCACAAGTAACAAGAGGTGCAACAACAGCAAATGGCCCTAAATTGCACCACAGGATGTTTAATTTGGATGCTAGGAAAAATTCCTCCATGGAAAGAGTTGAATTCTTTCTAATATGAAGTAACCTGACTTCAACTTCCAGCCCCTCCTCTTATGTCTTTTACAATTAGGATAAAGAGCTTATTAGAAGGCCTTATTTCCTTCCAATATATTATATGCTCATTATCAGTCCCCTCTAAGTCAGTTTGTGATAACCAGACCCTTTTTTTTTTTTTGTCTTTCTCTAATTTATACAACTACATACAATTTTAATACAAATCTCTCTACTGGTGTTATTTCCTCTTGACTCTTGGCAGTCACTGCTGAGCCAATGAAAACAGGCAGTGAAAACCAGGACACGATTTATCTCACCCTAAAATAAATATCTGAAGTGTGCCATGTGACTTGCACCTGAAAAGTGCCTGTTTCTTCCCACTGACTATAAAATGAGCTGGGTCTGACCTGCTCAGCAGCAAATGTTGGTTTTGCAGATAAATAATGTCAAGAATTTGCTGTAAGCTTTAATAAGTTTTCTATTTTTCCAGCAGCAGTTCACAAGGATGTGCAGCTTTCCTGGAGGAATTCCACAGAAACAGTATGGAGAGCAAAAATAACACATTATTCTCCTCTTCATACAGCCAAAAACTGCTCCAACTCTTTTTTTGCATAGACAGACAAAGAGGATCACATAGAATTGTATGTTCTCTCCCTCTGCAACCTTTTTTAAATAACACACAGATACCCCCCTCTGTTCTTCCATTCCTTTCTCAGGAGTGGAACCCTCCAAATCACAAGAATCATTGCACTGGTCCTCTTGGATTTAAGTGCCTCATTTGCTGTTATTGGATTATTTGCTGGAAAAGAAACCACATCCAGAAGTAACTGTTTTTTCCCCCTCTCTCCATGAAAGCACAGATTTAATAATGGTCAGCATCCCTGTTAATGCTGGTCATTTGAGTTATCTTGTTCTATCTATCTCTGGGCCTGCATTTCATCTTCCAGCAGCTCTTATCAGGATGCTGCAGCTGTCAATTAACCTCATTATCTGCAAGGAAAAGCAGACCCAGAACTGCTGGCTCATGTGGTATCTGCAGGGGTGACTAAAAGAAGACTTGGCCATCTGAAAACAACTCTGTTTACCAATGGAGAGATGCACTTTGTATTACAGTCCTGAGCTCCCTTCCTAATCAATCCCTTTGTGTGAGACTGAAGAGGTCTCCTCTGCACTGTTTGAAATCATGTTTACATTTATCATCACTGACAGGATAGAACCTTGGAGTCAGCTTCCAACTCTCCCTTTTAAAGCTCTTACATTCATTGGCTTATGAACTAAAATGCTTTCCAGCTCCTTAATCTCCTTTAATAGATTTTTAAGGCTGTCTGTTGCCAGTCAGACAGTTGCAGTATTTTAATATTACTCTTTATTATATATAGAAAACCTCCCCCTTTTGCTTTGATGGGAATGACGTCTTTGATTCCTTCCAGACGTCACCTTTACATCACTGGGCCTCTGTACCACAGTCAATGTTCCTCCTGCTCATGAGTGATGTGGAAAAGGAAAAACACCACCAAACCCACAAGCCAAACCTGTGTGGGGCTTGGGGACCCCAGGCAGCACTTCTGAGCCATTAGTGCTTTGCCCTTGCTCGTGTTGCTCTGCACAGGCTCCCCCTGTGCAGCTCAGGGACGTGGCAAGGCAGAGATAACAAGCCCAGCTCCAAAGCTGCCAGAAAGCAGAAGGCAAAACACTCTGTAACAAATTCCAGGCACTCAGGGGCGGCCCGGCTTTGATTTGCTGTGTGTCACAATTGTTTGCTGTTCCACTGTCATCACAGGCATCGTTTCCTGATTCTGAGGAAGGCATTTTTTACCATGGGGGTGGTGAGGCATTGGAGCATGGCCAGAGAAAGTGAGGCTGCCTCATCCCTGGAAGTGTCCAAGGCCAGGTTGGATGGGGCTTGGAGTAACCTGGGCTAGTGGAAGGTGTCCCTGCCCATGGCAGGGATGGTTGGACAAGATGACCTTTAGAGGTCCCTTCCAGCCCAAGCCATTCCATGATTCCATCATTCTTTCTTCATCCATCAGTTGCCTGAGATAAAAGAGACTCTTGTGGTACTGGACATGTTCACATGATGTTGGACATGTTTACAAGGCCCTTGGAGAACCCCTGGATGTTTTTTCATATTCTCTCAATGCAGATGCAGGTGCACATTTTTGTCCTTGACTTACAGTCACTGCGCACCTCAGGATGAGTTTAGTTGTGGATCAGTAATTATTGCCCAGGAAGGTACAGCTGGATGTGATGAGTGATTAAGATCAAATCTTACTGGGAAGAGGTGAAGAATTCTCAGCCCCTGACTGGGAGACCTTGGTGAGAAACATCCACTCCTTGAAACGACACTTGCCAGAGTGAGAGGAAGTTTAGAATCATAGAATCATTGAAATATTAAGGTTGGAAAAGACCTCTGAAATCATCAAGTGGAACAGTTAACCCAACACCACCGTGTTCATCCCCAAAACAAATCTCCAGGTACCATACCCACAAGCCTTTTGAACACTTCCAGGGATTGTGACTTCACCACTTCCCTGAGCAGCCTGTTCCAATTCCTGGCTACCCTTTCAGTGAAGACATTTTTCTTAATATCCAATGTAAACCTCCTCTGATGTAACCTGAGGCCATTTCCTCTCATCCTGTCACTTGTAACCTGGGAGAAGAGACCAAACCTCCCTTAGCTACACCCTCCTGTCAGTTTATTTACATACTAGGAAATTAATCCTATTTGGCTGACATTTCTTTGAGATCAGAGGTGTTCTGAACACCCACAATGTGTTAAGCAGACCTCAGAAAGCAGAGGCTGTATGAAAATATGATTGGATGTATCTGGTTTGAGGATGAAGAGGTAAAGTTGGGTCCTTAAGTTACACCACTGAGACAGCTTTCCATGATGAGATGTTTGTTTCCCAGAGGAAACTTGATATGCTCAAATTTTATATCAGATCCCCACAATGGCTTGGGCTCTGGAGTTTCCTCCCTCCCCACCATCTTTAATTAGCTAATATTCAGGTTATGTTCCTCCTTCCTCACAGTCTGAGTGTGATTCATTTGGGAATGTGGCTTAATTGTCCCTTGGACACCCTGGCCATAAACATTATGATGTACAGGGGCTGTTTGAGCCCAGGGGATTTGTCACCACAGATCCAGCACAAAGATAGTGATGTTGCCTTCAGGGTCACCTCTGGTCCAGAAGGAGATTATTGGAACCCCTTTGGAGGACCAAAGCTGAGCATGGCAAACCTGTACAGGACCTTTTCTCAGCAAGTTTGCAGCAGGGGGATGGCTGAGATTGCTGACTCCACTTTGGAATTCCAAACCATGTCTGACTCCTGAAAACCAGAGGAGGTGACCCTACCCTAAGGTTTTTGTGGATACAATCCTCCTGTTATTTGGGAGAAAAACACCCCAAAACTAGACAGTTCTTTCCTGTCCTTTCCTTTCAGTATTTCCCCTGAAAAAAAATTGTACTCAACTGTACAAGCCTAAGGGAGAGCAGCCCCATGCTGAGAAAATAAGAGCAAAGCAACACTGTGGAAGGCACAGTACAAACCTCTAAAGGTGGAAGGGCCAAGAGCATCACCAGAAACAAAGATGCCTTTTTCAGACCAGAAAATGTCTCTGTGTCAAGCAGGTCTGTCCACAATTCTCCAGCTGAAGGTGTGTTTGCCATGCACATGGACCTGAGAGACCTTCAAAGGGGCTGGCCCAGGGGCTGATACCATCATTTACAGGTCTAGTCTTCATCTCTTTCAGATTTTCCACTTATTAATTTCCTGCTTCTTCCACTCTCTGCTCTGCTTTGTGCAGCCATGAATGTGCATTCACCAAGTTCCACACAGATGTGCCTTTGCTTTGGAACAGAGTTAAATCCTCCTCTGCCTTGTTGGCACCCCAAGGCCCTGCCATGAAGTTGGGGTTGAGGTCATTCCACTCTTCCTTTCCCGCCTGTTCAGCTTTTCAGTGGCCAGGAAAGTCATAATTTTGAATCAATCTGAACTGATATTTCCCCCATTTTCCCTGATTGTGGTAATTACACAGCTGAGATGTTTGTAGGCTTAAATTTGCTTTATAGCACCAGAGAGGGACAAAACCCCAGAGGTTCACAGATGTTTTTT
>JAJPCS010000152.1:1034816-1069112 GCA_021164005.1 Willisornis vidua nigrigula | reverse complement strand
TGAAGGGAACATGAAAATTGACAAACTGCTTAGTTGGGTTTTCTGGCTCCTTCATGATGAACAGTGACCATGGGCAATACTACTCCTGGTTTCCAAGGCCAGGCTACTTAGGAAATTCCCTGTAGGAAATGTAGGCACTTAAATGCCTTTTCCAAGAAGAAATGGCCTGAAAGGTTGTCAGGGTAAGTTCAGGTTGGACATCAGGAAGAATTTTGTCCCTGAAAAGGTGCTCAGGCATTGGAATGGCAGCCCAGGGAGGTGGTGGAGTCACCATCCCTGGAACTGTTCAAGAAACAACTGGATGTGGCGCTCAGTGCTGTGGTCTGGTTGCCAAGGCTGTGTTCAGTCAAAGGTTGGACTCAATGATCTTGGTGGTCTTTTCCAAGCGTGAGGATTCTGTGATTTTATTCTGTGATTCTTTAAAATCCTTGTGTGATCATCATAAAATACTCCCCTTTCCTTCTATTTTCATTCTCTAACATGTCAACATTTTACTCACCTGTGCAGGAAAAATACTTTTATGTTTGGAATGAGTCTAAATACAAAAGAAAGAGGGCATGAGGCTGTCTGGGTATCTCTGTGACCACCTATCCCTTCTCTAACAGTGAATCATCCAGGGGGTGATGTGCTCTTTGCAGGTACTGCACTCCTCTCCCGAGCCACATTGGGGATGCAGAACACCAACCCTGTTCTCGCTGCCTGACAGCACTGCAGGGCTCTGTGACAAACCACGGAGGATAATTATTATTTCATCAACACTTTGTTTGTTTTTCAGGAACCCCCAGGCTCTTTGCTCCCCCCACGGAGTTAATTCCGATTCAAACTGCGAATTTCTGCCTGTGATTCCTTCGGAGATGCCCTGAAGTGCTTCAAATGGGAATGATCACTGGCAATTTTGCTTGGAGACAATTCTGTGCAATCTGAATGATTGTGTTAAGCCAGCCTGCTCACCTGTCATGATTTGGAAAGCTCTTTAAAAAAAAAAACAAACAAAAAAAACAATCCAAAACCAACAAAACCTGAAAGAGATGTTCACAAAAATCACAGCTCTAAAGCTTATAAAGTCTTTACTGCTACTGATGACATTTTGGTTTGTGGGTTGGGCTTTTTTTCCTAGATTTCCAATCCCTGTTCATTCAGAGCATTTCATTATGGCCCTCAGTGTAAAAGAGCAGAATTCATGGAATGATGTGCTTTATTGCTCATGAAAAAAAGAACTGGGAATGAATAAAAGGAACATTTGGAGTTGGAGGCACTGCAGCTGGATTGTGTTTTCATGCTCAGTGCAGAAAACTGCAACATGCTCTGATGTGACTGCTCCATGGCTCACTGGAACACTGATCAGCAGAGGAGATGCTTCACAATCAGCTGTGATAGTCACAACTACACGGAAAACCAACTTTCGTTTGGGCCTCTTCATGTTGATGGCAAAGTTTTCATGGAATGTGGGTTACCCTGGAATGAAGTGCCCCAAGAAAACAGCTGTATCCAGGGGTTCTGCAGGTACAACTCATGTGTGTGTGTCATCAAGTGCTTCCATGAGATGGAGGAAAAACACCCTGTGGTCCACAGTTGTTTTGGTGGTACCATAATTGCCATTTTTAACTGGGTAGACTGAGATAGAGAAGGAGAAATAGGCCAATAGTCACTGTCACAACTTCAGCTGAGATCTTCTGTACATCAGACACAGCCATCACCTCAGAAAAGTAATAACCTCAGCTTAATCCTTAATGCATTTGCAGGATGTATATTTATTGCTTAAAAAATTACGTGGAGAAGTTGTTTTGAAAGGCTGACTGGTGCTATAGCAATCTGCAATATGTGAATTTATACTGCCTGGAGATCTAATGGTATTAAGTCTGCACGTACTTGGGGCAAAGCCAAGGATCTCATGGGAGACATCTGAGGGCTGTGCTTTGTCTTTGGCTGTGAAAGCACTGGGAATCAGCAGGAGCAATGTGTATTAGAACAGAAATTATTGACCTCATTTGCACTGGGTGTATGTACATATGGAAGAGGAGGGTGGTGATAGTCCCTCCACATTTAAATGTGTAAACATTTATACTGCAGACATCTTCACTTGGTGGAATAAACTCATCTTTTACTTTCAGTGGAGAGAACCTATTTTAAGAATTTCTTTACTGAGAAGAAATGGGTTGAATGATTTGTATCTGTGCCAGTGTTTCAAAACCCTTTCATTCACCACTTCTTGTAGGGATGGTGGTAGGTTTGCTCCTGAGGGTTGTGAGACACTCAGATATCACAGATCATGGAAACCTGGAAATATAGAATGGTTTGGGTTGGAAGGGACCTTAAAGAACATCTAATTCCAAACCCAAATGGCACTGCAGGGGCTGCAGGAGCTTCTCGAATAATGTGAATCAGAGGAACAACTGACTGAGCGTCTTCTTTGGAAAGGTCTAGAGAACAAGCAGGAGGTGACAGAAAGAAGTGGAATACAACACACAGGCAGATCATAGAATGACTTGGGTTGGAAGGGCTCTCACAGATCACCTCATTTCACGCCTCTGCCATGGGCAGGGACACCTCCCACCAGCCCAGGTTGCTCCAAGACCTGTCCAACCTGGCCTTGGACACTTCCAGGGATGGGGCAGCCACAGCTGCTCTGGGCAACCTGTGCCAGGGCCTGCCCACCCTCAGAGGGAATTTCTTCCTAACCTCTAATGTAAATCCCTTCTCTTTCAGTTTAAAATCATTCCCTCTTGACCTGTCACTATCTGCCTGTGTCCAATCTCACTTTAATGAAATCACAGAATCATAGAATTGATGGGGTTGGAAAAGACCTCCGAGATCATCAAGTCCAACCCTCGGTCCAACTCCAGTCCCTTTACCAGATCATGGCACTCAGTGCCACGGCCAATCTGCGTTTAAAAACCCCCAGGGATGGGGAATTCACCCCCTCTCTGGGCAGCCCATTCCAATGCCTGAGCACTCTCTCTGGAAAGAATTGTTTTCTGCTCTCCAACTTCAATTTCCCCTGGCAGAGCTTGAGCCCATCATGCCCCCTTGTCCTATGACCAAACCAGCATCTGTAAAGCAGCAGCACAGGTGGACAGAAGGCAGAGAAATGACAAACAGAAGAGAAATGCAAACAGCTACAATTGGATAGAGTGCAAAGATCAGAACTGATGGAAGAAAAGATGCTGTAACCTTTATACAAGGGTTTAGACTAAATTGAGTAAAGAAGGAATTAGGTTTTAAGGCAGACATTCATTGTATGTTGATTAAGAAAAAAAAAAGGACAAAAAAAGACAAAAAAGGATTTGCCCTGGGCAGAGGTAGCATCTGATTCTTGCTAATCTTGCTATTGCAGGGGAAAAAAAAGCCTTCATAAGCCACCAATTTTTTAGGATGAGGATGTGTTATATCTACCTTCTGTTGTGTCAGATTGCTACAGTCAGACAATGCTTTGAGTGAACAGAGAGCAGAAACAAAGCTGGTATTTAAAATAAGCAGCATGTGAAGAACTCTCTATTTCAAATTTAAAATATATGCAGAGTTACTCTAAATTCTGAGATAGTGTCGCTCTGCCAAAAATACAAAAGAAGTTATATCAAACCTGTTGACTTTGTGCACTGTTTATTGTTAGACTATGTAAAGCAAGTATAAATGATTAATAAAAATGGAAGTGAGACATCTCAGGGATAAAAGAGAGTGCTAAAGAACCACTTTTGGAGCTTCCCCATAAAGAGCCACTCCGTGTCTTTCTGCCATGTGATGTGTGAGGCCTTTTGTTCTGCATGACTTTGAGTTCTGTAATTAACTCACTCTCTGCTTTGCTTTCTGCCACATGCATTTCCCTGTATAACTCCAATATTAAATAATCCTTGTTTCTGTTGAAGGGCAACTGACAAAATCAGGAAATTCAGCACCTACTTAAAGGAAACATAAGAAATTCAAAGTGGTAAATCCCAGCATAGATTAGAACTCCAGATCCAAGTAAGAATAGAGGGTGGTGGCTTTGTCTATTTATCTGTATGTTTGGATATTATTAATTACCTCAGAAAATCAAATTAATGGGGTTTTTTTCCAGGATATTTTGAGATTCCATCAGATCCCTTGTCTGTCTCCTCCATTTACTTTTCCCAGACAAGGTATATTAAGTGAAAATGGAAGAATATGATGTTTAGGGTAATATATTTTGTTCTTTGCCTTGACCTTTAGTAAACAAAGACTGATTAAAGCTCTCAAGCTGTAACAGATCCTACTGAATTTATTTCATTATTAAAAGTGTTTCTTCTGGATAATATTGGTGGGGTTTTTGTTTGGTTTGTTTTTTGTTTTTGCTTTTTTTTTTTTAATTTATTTTCCAGTTTCTTCCATTCCAAACTGTACTCTTGCTCTCTCTCAGTTTTTATGGAAATATGTTCCATGGCTGACAATTTATCTTACAAAGTATTTCCTTTTATCAGGGATAAGTTCCACACCTTTCCACTCATCTATCATCATAAGACACTAAAATTTATTCAGTTATTGAAGTCAGTGATTTATACTTGGATAAAGCATCTCCTTTGACAAACAGACTTGTCTTGATGACACTCAGAGTGGGATTCATCTCACCCACCCTTAGATGTTGACAACACAAGTTCCTTTGAGTTACTGGAGAGAAATAGCACTTTTAGGATATGATTTTTCTCATTTATTTGACATGCCTCCTTTAGGTTGATGTGATTCATGCACTGGTTTCTGGTGACTGTGAACTGGATTTCTCTGACTAGAAAGGGAAACAAGGATTGGTTCAGCTACAGGCACCTACAGTGCAGAAACATCTAACCATGATTAGATGAATCCTTTAGATATTAAAACCCTTCCTCTTTCTCTGGCACATTATTGCAGTGGTTACTTTCCTACTTCTTTAAGAGAGCATTTTTTATTATTTCTGAAGTGAATTTGTCTGCCTTCTGTTTCCAATCACTACCTTTTCTTTTTCTTTTCTCTGCTAGTTTTGACTGACCCCAAGGACAAAGTATGTTCTTGTTGTGAATATTTAATCTAATTTAATGTTTTCATATGTTCACATTACATGAGATGAAGACAGAAATATGGGATGAACCTGTCTTTGATTGTTTCCAGAGTATTTTGGGGCACAGGTTGGGCAGAGAAGCTGTGGCTGCCCCAGCCCTGGAAGTGTCCAAGGCCAGGTTGGACAGGGCTTGGAGCAACCTGGGCTGGTGGAAGGGGTCCCTGCCCATGGCAGGGGGTGGGACTGGATGATCCTTAATGTCCCTTCCAACCCAAAACATTCTGGGATTCCATGATGATTCCATGATTTTCATGCTGAGAGAAGCTGAGTGGATTGTCAGGGAGGGTTCAGCCTCCTGTAGGAGATGAGATTTCATGTCAGTGGACACTTGACTGCAAAGAGTTCCACACAGCAAGGGAGCAGCAGAAGAGAACTCCATCAGAAGGCAGAGGGAAAAGATTCTCAGCTTTGTTATATTTGATTTAAGAAAACTGGCCTTCAGCCAAATGGAAAATTTACACAGAAAATAAAAAATATAGGGAAAAAAACAGGAGAAAAAAGAACATATCTGAATGTAATCAGTAGCCATGCCCCAGTGACAAAGCATATCCATTATTTCTCAGTCTGCCTCACTAAATGATGATGAAATACTGCCAGCAATAGTCACAGCTATTCCCTTTGTGCAAGCACAAGGAGAAGATACTTTGTAATGGTTAAAGTAGCATTTTTGTTCCCTGACTCACCTTGGAAGGTGCAATTTGACATATAAATGCTATGCAGGGCTTTGGACCCAAGAGAGTGTATTAAGAAAAAACTGAATATATGTAATAAAAAGAATGAGAAATTGAGATAGTGAGGAAGTTCTGAGAGAAACATGAACAAACACATTTTATTCTCTAGATAAAAGAAGATTTCCTCATCCCACATACAGAATGGCATCAAGTAAAACAGCCTGGAGCATCAGTTCCTCAAGAGAGTTCTCCAGGAGTGGCATTTGCAGATGTTGCCATAAAACCTTCCCACAGGGGTGTGGCCCACACAGGTTTGATGGTCAGGCCAACCACAGACCTTCTGCAGTCCTCACCAGAGTGTTATTTGCTTCCATTTTCTCTTCTTCTGAAGGAAAAGAGATTTGTTGGTCTTCTATAGCTGAACATTTTTCCAGTTGTTCTCCTTCAACGGTGGAGAAGAATCTCCCTCCAAAGGTGTTTCATGCAAGAAGAGAAGACAACATTGGACTGGAGTTATTTTGGGAGCCAGAATCAAAAATGTTGAGCACCACTGGATGATCCTCACCTCACAGAGAGGAGACCAGCAGGGAATTTAACTCAAGGCATCCTGTCAGAGAAATTAGAAGAAAAACCCTTGACTGCAGGGTTAGGGGAGCAAATCTGTCTGTGCCTCAAGATAAAGGAAGGCAGAATCATTCCAAGTGACCAAATCAGCTTATAAATCAAGGTAGTTTAGATGGGGAGGGTGACCTTTGAATTCAGCCACAAGTTGGACATTAATAATTCCAGAAAAAACTGTCTAAGGAGGATGTAACAAGTCTTTTGGCTGCTGAGAAAGACGACTGTCTGGAAGATGAAAGAAGGTGTTTGTCTGCCAGTTGGGGATGGCAGCTGGATAGATCAGTGACTTCTTCCTCAAATCTGCTTCACCAGAGTCTTTGTTGCACTTTAATTAATGAGAAATTGTTTAGGCCAGGCCTTAAGCAGCAAATCCTCAAAGCATCAATCGGCAGCACAAAAATTCTCATGTGGACTCACTTTCAACATCTTCGTGATTTGAAGGTCAAAGGGAAAATTTTCCCAGGTGGTTTTTAAGGAAAGATTTAATAAATTCTGACAGATATCCACACTCTGAATAGAGCAAAAATGACTGAGAGAAGAATTCTGTTTATCAGTCACATTCAGAGAGATGTCCATGAAGGTCTGTGTGCTTGTGAAGGGTTCCTTGACAAGCAGGAGCTACAGACAACCTTCAGCCTTCAGATGCCACTTATTTCCTCAAACATGTTTAGTTCAGGCTCTTTATCTCACCACAAACAATATCCATCCCCCTGAGATTTGCACTGATAAGGAATACTCCTTAGACCTGGGTTTATTTATGGTTGCACAATTTATCTAGAAACAGGCACAAATTCTTATTAACTACAAAAGCTTTGTGCATATTGAGCTTTTTATACTTGTAGGTGGAAATGTAGGGAGAGTTATCAATTAAACTTTCTGCAGAGGACTAGATATTGATTTCTGGATTATGAGGGAAGGCACAGATTTATATGCCTTGCTGTATTAATGCTGCTTTTTCCAATTTTTTTTTAAAAATGAGTGTCAAAAACTTTGGTCAGGAAATAAATATGTGCAGTAACACTTTGAGTGAAAAATAGGCTTTGAATTTCTGTTTTGAGAAATAACAAATATGTTGTTAAATCTTTAGTTTTTTTCTCATATCTGTTTTGGCAATTGTAAAAAATTCCTGACCTAACCATTGACTTCTGATTCTACTTAAAGACAAACCTCTCATGATACTTTCTCACTATTCCTCCAGCAACCACCATCCAGTAAAAAAAACCAAGACAACAGGAAAATAAGAATATCCCAATGAAAATAGCAATTTTCTCTTCTAAACCTCCTCCTGACCTTCGTGGATTGTGCATCACTCTGAGCAAACTCACTAAAACAGAGGAAGGCTCATGGTAACAAAGTGAAGGACATGAATAAGTGTCCTCATGACTTGGACCCTCACAAGAGCCTTGACAGACATGGTGATCCCTTCCCTGTCTCCACACAGAACTTCTCCTGCCTTAATTGCCCCATGAGGTGCTTCAGCAGGTCATGGGTCACACCTCAGAGGTTTTCCCAAAGAGCTTCTCAGCACTTTGTTGCTGCTTTCCATTCCTTCCCAGAGCTACCACAACCCAGCCCATCTTCTTCCCTGCCTTCCTGAAGGCTGTCCAGGGAAGTGGTGGAGTCACCATTCCTGGAATTGTTCAAAAACCTGTGGATATGGCAGTGGAGGACATGGGTTAGTGGTGAACATGGTGATGGATTGGTGGTTGGACTTGGTGATCTTGTCCTACCTAATAATTCTATGCCTCTGTGATTTCTAGAAGGCAGGAAACTTTATTCACCTGATTATTTGTTCTTGCATGTAAATGGTGTGACAGCCAGACCTCCAGGAACAAGGCAAATGGAGAGAAATCAGTGGGCTGACTCTCATCCCAGCTGAGCAGTGGGAATATCAGCTCTTGTCTTCCATGTGAGACTGAGTATCCCTCCAGATACAACAACATGACTTTCATAGGCTCATCATGACAAAATCCACAGTGCAGCTGGAACAGCAGATTCCTCCTGCACACTCTGGTACTGGAAGTTCTCATGAGCTGCTTTGTTTTCTGTGAGAAATAGTTCATCTCCTGTGCCCTGTGAGGAATTCCATATCAATTCCTCCTGCCCTCTGAAAAAGAGGTGCCTTCAAGTGATAAAATATATTTCCTTTAGTGAGTACCAAGCATGAAGACACAGTGTAAACATTGTTGGTCTCCCTTCCCATTCCAGTTTTATGCAGGTTTGGGAAGGAGAGAAACTCCCAGATATTTCAGAAGTGCCCTGAGAGGGCTCTATCTCAAAAACCAGAGGACACAGATCAAGGAAACTCCTAGCAAATTAATCCATCTACATGTTCCAAATGTGGTAGGATGAATCTTGGCCATGCAGCAATAGAGGAGTTATAAGTAGAACTGCAAGAATGCTGCAGCTTTCAGTGCAGATTGAAATAGAAATTTATATAATAAATTATATAACATTTATTTAAAGACATATTTGTAAAATTTATTTCTGTAAATTATATGTTTATATGGCTGTCAGGTGAAGTCTCCAGAGATGGGAACATGAGAAACATGGGAACCATTTTTAAAGAGGGTAGAAAGGAGGACCCTGTGAACTACAGACCCGTCAGCCTCACCTCTGTGCCTGGCAAGATCATGGAGCAGATCCTTCTAGGACCTGTGCTAAGGCACAGGGAGATCAGGAAGGTGATTTGGGGCAGCCAGCACATCTTCACCAAGGGCAAATCCTGCCTGACCAACCCAGTGGCCTTCTGTGGTGGGGTGGCTCCATCAATGGAAATGGGAAGGGCTACAGATGTCATCTGTCTGGAATTCTGTAAGGCCTTGGACACAGTTTCCCCCAACATCCTTCTCTCTAAATTAGAGAGAGGTGGATTTGATGAGTGCAGAAGGTCAATGGCTCGGTGTTCTAATGGATATCAGTGACAAGTGGTGTCCCTTGGGGGTCTGCAGTGGGATCAGCAGTGATGAATATCTTCATTAATGCAGTGGGATTGAGGCCAGCCGGAGTTAATTTGCAGATCACACCAAGCTGAGGGTGCAGTTGACACACCTCAAGGATGGGATGCCAACCAGAGGGACCTGGACAAGCTCAAGAATGGTCGAACCTCTTGAGGTTCAACAAGGCCAAGTATAAGGTCCTGCACGTGGTTCAGGGCAACTCCTGGTATCAGTAGAGGCTGAAGGAGACGGATTGAGAACAGCCCTGCTGAGAAGGACTCAGGGATGCTGGTTTGGGGCAAGGTGGGACAACAGACAATGTAAGAGTGTCTGCACTCAGAGCAGGAGCCACATGTAGTCTTGTAAGTTCCTAGAAAGAATATTAGCAAGAGGCAAGCATTAATGTGGAAGTGCCCTAAATTACCCCTCAGCAGCTACTGAAAACTTTCTCAGAGACTTTCTGAGCCAGAAGTGGTCTCATGGTATTTAATTGCCTTTATGGACTCTTCCTCCTTGGAGGTGCTTTGTATCCTTGCCAGCTTCTATCCTCTGTCAGGACATACAACATTTTAGGTTAAGACTTTTTGTTGTTTTGGAGTAGGCCTCACTGATTTGTTGTTTGGGTTTTTTTGGCATCTTTCCATCCTTGCATTAGGAAGAAGGAAAAGTGCATGTTTTTTCCTTATTTACCTTCCCAATACCATTTTTTACAGATCCCCATCATCTGCTGTCTCAGTAATCTCTACTGAAAGCTGAAGGCTCCTAATCTAGAGCAGTTCTTACAGGTAATTAATTTCATAGATGTAATTCCCTTGATCATTTCCTGTTGTGTCTTGTTCATTACTACTTTGCCCATTTTCTCTCTGTCCGGGGAACTCACACACACTCCCTCCTGCTGCCTCCCTTTAGTGGGAAGGTAACTTCCACTGCAAGAATGATTCACACAAAATAATTTCTTTAAACAGCTGATCATGAATCACAAGAGGTTGTCAGAGGGCATCTTTAGTTTATTTACCTAAGAAGAGGAAGGAACAAATTCTGTCCTCAGGCCAAGTGAAGCTGGAGCTCCAGATAGAGGAGGTAGGTCAGATAGGGAAAGAACTCTGAGTTTATTGGTAATTGCACTCTTGACTGTAAGAGCAGGATACAGGAGCCTTGCTCTGGTCACCTGAGCACCTCAGCTTTTCACTGGTGGCTGCTGTGACACATCCCAGCTCCATCTCTGTGGGCCAATCTATTCATTAATGCATTGACTGAAAGGTATGAGTAGTCACACAACAGGCTATCTGCGGATCTTTAGGTTCATGGTTGGAGTTACTGCCCTTTAACAGTGATGTAGACCCTTGCCTGCACAGCAGGGATGTCCCAGCTGATCACAGCAGCTCAGGGATTTAGGGTACTGCATCTCCCTGGCTGTGGACACAGCTCGAGGAGTAGAAATGTCTTAAAACAGTGCAGCTCATTTACATAACTAGAAAGGGAACAAATGACAGTCTGCATAAATAGCTCTTTCCTCCCACTCTCTACCTCCACCAGATCTTGTCCTCAGGAACCAGGAGATGTTTCTTTCTGACTGTTAGAAATCTTCTAGTTGGTGGGAAGTGACTGAGGGATACGCAGACCAGAGGGTTCCATCTGTCACGAGGTATTTCTCAACCTCACATTGTAGCTGTAGCACAGGAGAACTTTTCTTTCCTCTGGGACTCCTTTTGATGCCCAGCACAGCTGATCATCCCATCAGAGCATCTGCAGGCCAATAAGGTCTGGCAGGTGGGATCTTAGTGTGGGTGGGAGGCTGTAATTCTTGTCCTGGCAGAACAGAAAAAAAAACAAGCGAGTGAGTCTCAATATTTCAGTCTTGTCAAACCTGATAGTGAAAGAGGGATTCATCTCATTAAACATTAGAGCTCTACTTTGTGGGTGGTGACAAGCTGGGCCAGTGTTCCCAGTGTGTCTGACACCAGTGGACAGGAACAGGCACATTTGGGATGTGGTTCCTCTGAGCTGCTTTCAGTATCTCCTTGGGCTGAGATGGATCCTACCTTGTATTCCAGGGGACTGCATGGATAAGATTTGACTTTAATGTGAAGGGAGAGGTGGTTGATCAGCTCAGACCCAGTTGTCCAGTTAACTAAATCACATCCAAGGTGTCAAAATAAAAGGACAAGGGCCTTTAATCAAATACCTTTAACTCAGTCTCAGCAAACACTCCTGCAAGCATCCTGAGTAGGATGATGGGTGGCTGTTGAGGTCATTACTAATAACTCACCCTTTGCTCTCAGAAGCCTCCTCCTGCCTCTGCCAGTCTCTCATGCTGGCCAAGAGAATGGGCTTTATGCTTTGCACATGTTTAAATAATGAAGACCTATTTAATAGACTGCTCAGGAGGATAAACATTAAAGCATCATTTGCCTAAAAATGGCTTAATTGTTTTCTCCTCAAGAAAATGGTCTTTAGAGAACGAAGTTCTTAGATAGACTCTCCTCACTCCTTCAATAAGAAACCTGATACAAATATCAGCTGAGACCATCTAAGGCAGTCCAACTGCTGCTGGATATGGGCCACCAGATGATTCTCTTGGCCTGCTGCCCTTCTCCTGGGAAAGACAGGGAGCAGATGTTGGAGCAGCACATAATAACTGAACAGCTGGGAGCCTCCTTCCATGCTTAGCAACCCAGGGCAACATTGCACTCTGGGGCTTCTGATTTGAGGTAGGACTGCCATAAATTCTGTAAGTTTTAAGGGAGCACAGCTGGGATTTTGATTCCTTTGTTGTGAGTTTTTTGGAGTGGGGAAAGAGGTTCTTCAAGTCTGCAGAGTGAATATAGAGGCTTTTTTATGGGAGGAATAAACATTTTGCCATGGAGGGGTTTTTGTCCTACATAATCTAATGTCCTTCATTATCCAGTGCACCCTCAGTAAGTTTGCTGACACCAAGCTGTGATGTGGTTGACATGCTGGAGGGAAGGAATGGCATCCAGGTGTTGCCAAGCTCATTAAGTTCAACAAAGCAAGGTCCTGCACATGGGTCAGGGCAATCCCAAGCACAGACACAGCCTGGGCAGAGAATGGATTGAGAACAGCCCTGGGGAGAAGGACTTGGGGGTGCTGGTGAATGAGAGGCTGGACAAGACCTGGGAATATGTGCTCACAGTCCACAAAGCCAACCATATCCCCAGCTGCATCACAAGAAGTGAGGCAAGCAGGTCGAGGGAGGTGCCACGAAAATAATCAGAGGGCAGAGGCACCTCTGCTCTGAAGACAAACTGAGATAGCTGGGGCTGTAGAGAGGGCTCCTGGGAGACTTTAGAGCCCCTTCCACTCCCTGAAGGGGCTCCAAGAGAGATGGAGAGGGTCTTTTTAAAATAACATGGAGTGATGGGACAAGGAGGGTTGGCTTTAATCTGAAAAAGGGCAGTATTAAATTAGATATTAGGAAGAAATTCTTCTCTGTGAGAGTGAAGAGGCCCTGGCATAGGTTGCCCAGAGAAGCTGTGGCTGCCCCAGCCCTGGAAGTGTTCAAGGTCAGGTTGGATGAAGCTTTGAATAACCTGTCTAGTGGAAAGTGCCGTGTGCAGGGGGTTCGGAACAAAATGATCTTTAAGGTCCCTTCCAACTCAAACCATTCTATGATATTGAATTTGTTTTCTTTTGTCCCTGCATGTCTAATGAAGTTACCAAAAGCTGTGAGATGTGACTGGAGAAGATGGCATACCTAGAAAAGCAATCTTTGAAAAGTCTAGTGGATTCCTTGGTCTGTTCCACGGTGCTGGAACCTACCCAGAGCTGAATGCTCCAGTGAGTCTGTACATGCCTTCCTGTGTGCAGCCACAGGGCTGTTCCTGTGCCAAGGCACTGGGAGCAGAGCTGGCTGCTCTGGTGTTCCTGCTGTGGAGGTGTGTCCCCCCAGGGACCCACAGGGATTATAATGCACAAATAAGTTACTATGACAGAGATTTTCACACTGGACAGGTAATGGATTTAGTTGCTTTTATGACCAAATTGCCTTTTTTTTATTCCTCCTTTGTTTAATCTGGGGGCAGGGTAAAGGCAAGGAAGATTTGAAATTAATTTATGTGCTAAGGGAAATAGAAAATGGGAGATGCAGAAAATGAAGGAAGAAGAAGCCTGGAGGAGAGGAGGCTGAGGAGAAACCTTACCAATCTCTACAAGGACTTAAAAAGACATTGTAGCCAGGTGGGGGGTGGCCTCTTCTCCTCAGCAAGGAGCAGCTGGACAAGAGGACATGGCCTCAAGCTGCATCAGAAAAGGTTCAGGTTGGACATCAGGAAGAATTTCTTCATGGAAAAGGTGGTCAAGCATTGGAAGGGGCTGCTCAGGGAAATGGTGGCATCACCATCCCTGGAGGTATTCAAGAAATTACTTGATGAGGCACTCAGTGCTCTGGTTTAGTTGACATGATGGTGTTTGGTCACAGGTTGGACTTGACAATCTTGGAGATCTTTTCCAACCTTAATGATTCTATGAAAAGGTAAGCAGAGGAAAGGGCTTCCACAATAGCAAGAGTAATAGTAGGTGTACAGGTATCATGAAATCTCAGGGTAATTAGAAGAACCTCATTAGGCAGCTGTTCTTACAGCACAGGTGTCACAGAATGCGGGTGAGGATTTGGGCATTCAGCATCTCAAATTCTTAACATGGATCTGAGGGGCCCAAGACCAGCATGGTTGGCAGCAGCAAAAACATTGTGGTCCCAAGTGTCTCCATGGGATGTACTGCCAGAGGGCTCCCCCAAGGCTGCCATAGATGCTCAGGCTCCTTTAGTGAACATTTTCCAGGTCTAGAGAGCTTTCCCTTGAAGGCTGCACTCTGCAGAAGGGATCAGTGACTGGATACTCCTCCGCACAGCTCCACTCCCCTGGTTTTCCAGCAACAGGTACCATTCTTGCACTGCTGTTGCTGTGTGGTTCTGAGGCAACGCAGGACAGTGCAGATCCTGCTGTTCCTGTGCAGCCCCTTCTCTTCCTGCGTCTATGTTTGTTGTGTAGGAGGAGAATATCCTTTTCACAACCTCAGAGGGCTCATCCTGGACACAGGCCACCTGCCCATCTGCAAATACCATCTGCAAAATGGAGCTTCCAGCTGAAATTCCTTCCCTGCCTCTCCTCAGCTCCCCTCAACTCCAGCTACTTTATCACTTTTCTTTGCAATAACTCTCTGCAGCTCACATAGAAATTGGCTCTCTTCATCCTCCCTCCCACAGCCCATCCTTCCTCCCATCACTGTCTGCTGCTGACCCTGTCACACTAATTAAATGAGAAAGAAAAATCTCTGGGACAGCAGAAACAGGGCTAAGGTGGTAAGGACAAGGAAGGTTTGGGGGAGGAAAGAGAAGGAATAGAAAAAAGAGGGGACGGGTGTTTGATTTAAGAAACTTGATTTGAATAAATCCCTCCTCCCGCTCCTTCTCATTGGTTTCTTTTCCTCTTCCATATTAATGAGAGCAGCCAAGGAGAAGCTATTGGTTCCATATCCCTTTCTCTTTGCTCAGGCACTCGGGGGAGGAGGTGTTTGCATTTCTCCGCAGGACCAGCTCGCTTTGCAGAGCATTGTCTGGGTATGAGAATCACACACAGGCACAGAGACGGGGGCGAGCGCACCAGAGCATCTCACCCCGGCACAGCATCTCAGCCAGCCTGAGCACCCTTTTAGTCCCGAGCCCCGCCCCGAGCCCCCCCCTAAAACAAAAACAAAAACAAAAAGGGAAAGACCCAAAGTTTGCAAATTCTCCCGCCTCCTTTCTGGTTTTGTTTTGGTTTTTTTCCTTTAGGTTTTGTTTATTTATTTTTTTATTTTAGCGATGGCAAATTCCTTCACGGCCAGGAGCTGGCCCATCCCCTGAGCAAAGGCAGCTCGGACATGACCGGCAGGCGAGGGAGGAGGAATTTGGATTCCCTTCGGAGGCGCCGACCCCTCCTCCGGCCGGGGACAGCCGGGCGCTCGGAGCCAGCGCGGGCAGCGGGGCTGGACCGGCCGCTGTGCCCCCGCGGCCCCCGCCCCGCCCCGCACCCCGGGGATGCGGCATCTCCAGCGCCGGGACGGATCGCTGCTGCAATGGTAAGTGCGTTCCTTCCCCACCTCCCCATCCCCACACCGCGGGGACGCCGGAGCGGCTGGTCCAAGAGTGACATTGATTTACCGGCTCTTCCCTCCGCTTCCCGCAGGTCCTGGGAATACTTCTCTAGCGGGGAATCGCAGGCAGGCTTCCTGCCTTCAGCAGAACTGTAGGCTCGGGGGATGCGTCCTCCACATAGATTTGGTCCTTTCCAAACAAATCAATCTCCCTTCGCAAGTGGTGACAGGTTAAGGCGCTCGGTATGAGAATCACGTCTGGTTTTAACACAATATGGCTGGTAAATAAAACCCGCTTGCTAACAGCCCCGCTGCTGCTGGCGGCATTGCCGAGCCCCAGGCTCGCTTTGCAGTTCTGCATCCTCACCTGCCGCAGAAACTCCGATTCACCCCTTCGAGCAGCGCACCAGGACTTCCCTGCTTTTGCCGTGGGGTGGTAGGAAGTATTGCGGTTAGTGTGCCTTTGACCTCTGCCTGCCTCCGGGCTCCTCTCCTTATCAGTGTCTGAACAGCTGGTTCTAATAATACCATCTTCATGCCAAGCACATCGGAAGTCAGGGGGGTGGCACACAGGACAGGCTCTTTTCCGCTGTGCTGGGAATTTGGGATGTGAACGCTGTGGGTATGTAGTGGAATCTGAGGAGTTTGCGGCCAGGGGGATTAAGATACTGTGATAATGCAGCCTGCTTTTTGGAACCGGGAAAGGCATGGGAAAAGAGGGAGATTTGGATAGTGACATACTGGTGTTTATCAAAAGCCAGACGATCATCCCACTCACGTAGGAGCAGGTCTGGAAGAACTCCCTGGAAGTCAGTGGATTTCTTCTGCATCTGATCTGCAGGTAAACAGATTCTGGCCTTCAGCTTGAAGGATATATTGGAGTAGCACTGGAGGTAGCTATAATAAGAAGGAAATATTAACTAAAATGAAAAAGGCAGCAAAGTGACCTGATTCTTTCCCAGGGTATTATGAATTCCCATCCGTCTGGTGCATGTTAATTACAGTGCAAGTGCTGGACTGATACAGCGATACGGAACGGGAGTAGTTTTGGGGATTTTTTGATTTAGTCTGTTGGAGGCAACAAACAACAAATGGGTTTGCACTTGCTCTTATTTGGGTGCCTGGCCACCTCACTCCTCTATTCAGCCTGTGCAGCACTGCTCAGGTACAGCAGGGAAACGTTGCCGTGGCTAATCAAAGGGAATGTTTCATTACTTAAGGCTAATGACAGGATGGAGACAAACTCCTTGAAGTGCTGCTGGTGTAGCTGCAGAGGAAGAATGTGTTATACAAGCATCTGTCTTTGGCTAATGCAAAACACGCTGGGGCTGGCTTGAAAGAAGTTGTCCTATGGGGTGGGTAAGGCAGCGCTGCTCCCCTTTGGTGGAAAATTAAGGAATGCTAGTCAGTGTAATAATGGGAATGGGAATAAGTTGATGTGTCTGTTGTGTCTTGGTTATAGTTTTGGGTTGTGGTCATCTGCCTTCATTCCCACCTGTCTCTGTGCTGCGGGCAGTGGTTGCTGCTTTGCTGTCATTCAGGACAGCTACAGTCGATGTGTTACTGTCCAGGCCATTCATCTCATGCAGGAGTGGAAGATTTCCCTTGGTTTTGTTTTCTCCCATGGAAGGCACGTGTGCTTGACTGGAAGGATAACCATTGGCACTGCACAGGCTCCAAGGTCAGGGGGGCTTTCTGCGGGATAAATACACTTATTTCTCTTGAAACAGGGAACTAGCTTTGTGATCACTCCTTGTCTTAGCCTTCCATCCTTCCTTGGGGTCCCTGTGAGAAACTGAAGGGCTACTTCCTCCTTGTAGGTTTAAGATGTGTGCTGCTTGCACAGTGGGGCCATAGCCACACGTAGCTGTCCAGCTCTGCTGCTGTCGGTGTTTGTGAAGCTCATAAATACCGAGGCAGGAGCTTTGTTGGAGGATGCTACCAGGGAGAGAGAACCAGAGATTTCTGAGATTGTAGGCTGCGCTGTTGATCACACTCAAACCTTTGTGCATCACATCTCTCTTCATTTGGCTGACTGAGCTGGCATCCTGGAGATTTTTTTTCTGGGGTTGAGTTCCATATGTGCCTATGCCTTTGATAACTTGAGACCTGTGTCCCCAAGCTGATTCATTCCAATGTAGCAGATTTTGTTTTCCTTTCCTTTCTTCTGAGCACACTTAGTACAAACAGTCTAATTCCTAAATTAGCTTGGATTATCTTTTAATGGAAGCAGAGTATTGGAGTGAAGAAGCACTGAGAAAAAGTGAACTCAGGACAGGATCCTGTTGTAACTCATACCTGGCAGAAATATCAGGTCTTACAGTTAATCCTGATTTAATAGAGGAGTTGTTTATTTGACACCATACTCAGGAGAGGTAAACTGATACCAGGATATAGAAGTCAGTGGAGATCCTGAGTTTTACTTCACCCCATTCCTTGGCCCAGGGAGTGTGGCCACAACCTTTAAGTCAACAAAGTGAATTTTTTTGTTGGCTCATGTTCCTTCATTTCCATTCCCTCTTCTCTCACTTCCAGCCATCCCATGGCACTTGTGATTTGGTACACGCTGCAGTCAACAGGGTTTTGGAGTGAGTTTTCCACATTAGGACCAATGTGGAACGACTCTACTAAAAGGGATGTAAATGCAGCAGTGAGGAACTCCCTCTTTTTTTTTCCTATCCACAGCCTAAAATTCATCTTTACAGATCCTGTACCATCCGAGTTAGCTGTAGCACCACTGAAACACTCTGTTCCAGAGTATTCCTGCTTCCCACTGCACAGCATCTCTGATGAGACACTTTCCCAGTTCCCTTGGTGCTGAACTTGTTCCGTTCTTAGGAAATGCCTTGCATACAGAGAGGTACTGGGTAGTTTTCCACAACCCTGACAAGTGCTGGGATTCACGTGGCTGCTGTGGCTGCTGAAACGCTGTTTGGATTGTAATTGAGTGGGCACAAATACATGGGAAGAAAGGCAGATTTTTTTTCCAGAAGCTCCATGGCAGAAGGTCCACTTCTCACCTCATTACTTCGCTGGTGCTTTATTCTCTGACCGCCTTTTGCTCTCTCATTTTATTGATGTGTCTCCTTGGGCTTGAACTTTTATCTTCACAAGACAGACTAGGAATGTGCCTAAAACTCGCTGGATTGCTCCAGGCTTGTTTATGTAACTCACTGCAGCTCATTGACAGTGTTCCCATCCAGGCTCATCTCTAGAGTAGCTGGATTAGTAATTTCGGGGTTGAACTTCTTCTGACATGCTAAACCAGCCCACATTCCAAAGAAAAGGCAGAAGCATTGTCACACGGAGCATTTAAAGCCGACATGGCTGAGGAATATTCCCTTGGAAAGGGTCCTGCAGAAACACACGGATGCAGTCGCAGGGACTCTGTTGCTGCTCTGGTTCCAGCCTGCTGTTGAATACAAATTCTTCTGAGATAATCATCCCATGAAACGAGCTGATTTGCATCTGACAATAGAGTTTATGTGCCCTGGAGGCATCCTGACAGTCTCATCCCTGCACATTCAGATGTCATATTTTACTCTTGGATGGCTTAAGGTAGGACTATGCTCTGAAACTGCTCTGATCTATTGACATATTGGGGTTTTTTTGAAAAAAAGACAGTTTTATAAGGTGTGACAACCTCTGCTTAATATCATTTTTAAAAAAGAAAACAAGCACCAAACCCCTGCAAATTAACTCAACAATTTTAGTTTTTGTTAGTGCAGTTCATAATTCACTCTAAAACTGAGAGGAAGGGGGATAAATACGCACATGGTCAAATTCTTCATAATAATAGTTATGGAAACAGCAATAATAATGTATTTTATAACACATTGGAAATAGGGATGTCTAAGAGCTCCTTACTTAACATACAACATTAAACATCTGCCACATCTGCTTGCAGGTTTGTCCATCCAGTGTTGAGGCATTTCCCAAGAAACCTCAATCACAGTGGCTTTTCACTCCATTAGAGATGGTTGGGTCATGATTGCTCAGGAGCTGCAAATGGAAGGATAATTATAGTTTGTTATTTATGATTTGTTGGTTTGCTAAATGGAGCTGAGGGTTAGGGCAGGAAAAGATGTTTTAATCTGTGCGGTGGGCTCATAGCTCAGATGTTTTATTTTTATTCGTTTATTCCTCAGAATGAGGCAAATTTTGCTATTTTCTTTGCCTGCAAGTGACAGTATTTTATATTGTCTGAGTCTGTGAAGATTCTTAAGGAATAATGTTGTATTGAAGGGAAATGTCACTGAATCAAGTTCTTTATTTCTGGGGAATAGATGTATCATCAGGTCCATCTTTGAGGAGTGGAGGATGTATGAATTTCCTCATTCTCAAGGTGAAGACTTGGCCCCAAATGATCCCCTGGCAAAACTATTGTTCTTTTCTTGTGGAGGCTTTTTCACTTAAACATCTGAAAACTAAATGGTCACTGTTCAAGCCAATCACCCTGATATTGGAAGAGAGGAAGGTGGTTCATCCCGGCTCGAAGTGGGTCAGATGAGTCACCCTATGGAGGTTCTTGCAGCAGCTGACTCAGAGCCACACATCCCCAGCCAGTGAGGTGGATCCTTCCATGGCATCTCAGAGGCATCTCCACAAACTGTGATTCCTGTGTTGCTCCCAGCTTTGCTCAGATGGGAGGAGTGGAAATATTTTGCCACCTCGCCGAAACAGCAATTTGTGATTGATGGTGAGTTTTATGAAAAGCCCAAGACTGCTGTGGTGGACCCCACACCTTCCTCACCCAGATCTTCCCTTTATTCAACGAAGGGCAGACTCAGCTATCAGAGAATTCATGCCACGTGTCCCAGGCAACATCCTATCTAGTTGTCTTTTTTTTTTTTTTAATTATTTATTGATTTTTAAACCTCAGAGGCTTCCTTAGTGTATCGACACTTCCTTCTTCTGTCCCATTATTAAGAGGGGTTTGCCAAGTGAAGCTCATACGTAATTCTGTGAACAGGTGGGGGTGCAACAGCACAGGGACACAGCCAGGACAGGGACAGGATCTCCTGCAGGCAGATGCAAACTCACTGTTCCTGTTCTCTGAGCCAGCCAGGAGCTGAGCAATGCTCCAGGTCTCATCTCACATCCCCTGCTCGTGAATGGCTGCACTGCAAGTTGCACCAAGATGGAGATGAATGCTGACCAGACCTCATTAGCTTGGGCTTGGCACCTTGTGAAATACATTTTGACCAGCTTGCAGCACTTGTAATGCTTAGAACTAGGTGACCTAAAAGCCAGGTTGTGCCATTAAATCCAGAGCTAAATGCTTTTTTTTATTTTAATGCATTCACTCTCTGTCCTGTGCTAACAAATTCTTGGGCTTTAAGATTGTTTACTGAAATCTAAATAATGCAACAAACCCCAAACCGTGGACCTCTCAGAACACAGTGATAGGTAGGCTGGAGTTCAAGTTGTAGCAGTAAGAGATACATTTCCCCACAGCAGAAAGAAATTATATATATTTGGAAAGGGAGTTTAAAATAGCTAAGAGTTCCTTAACTATTAATTCCTTTTCCTGGAATGGAAAGACTTTATTAAGTCGCAGCATTTCTGTTTCTGCTCTTACTGTCACATTTTTGCAGTAGGTTTATATAAGATTTTTTACTTCTAGCAAAAGTATAAAAAGGGACTCTCATGGGCATAAGTAAAAAGCATTTCCTTTTAAAAAGAAGCATTTGTGATAATGACATTTTGTATGTATCTAAATTCTTAAATTAGTACCAAAAGCCAAATAGGAGCTTGGGCTTAGCGTGTATCTAAGATTTTGGACACACAACAGAACTTTCTCTCTTGGCCTAGAAACAAACTCTACAAAGGAGCCAGCACAAGTGCATTATATAAAGGCCCAAGTTAAAGTTAGTAAAGTTACTCATTTCCTGTGGTTTAGAGAGCTGGATCTTTGGATTCCTTCCAGGAATTTGGTGCTCCAACTTCAGATGCAGAGGAGATGAGGGAGCATCTGAAATACCGCAGATGCTGAAGCTCTTCATGACTAAGGCTGTGAATGTGTCACAGCTGTCACTGGAGCCTTGGATTCCACCAGCCACACTCATTCATTGGGGTTGCATGGAGCTCCACGGCTTGGATGGGGCTTTTGTGCTGCTGAATGGGTTAGTTAGCAGAGCTGATTAGGGACAGTGGGTGAACAGCTGGAACAAAGCTCGTTACAGAATAGTTCCTGGTGGCTGCAGAGAGAGCAGCGGGAAAAGCCAATATTAGCCATGTGGAAGTTGTTTCTCTGCAGCTTTCAAGCCTCTATACACTGCTCTGTATTCTCCAGCTTTTTGTTCTCTGACTTGTTCTTTCCACCACAGCTGGATGTAGTAACAATAGTCAGGGAAAAGAGCCCTCAGAGGCTACCAAAGTCTGAGCTTTATTCAGAAGAGGAGAAGAAAAGCATGTATGTCATGGCCTTTGTGGCTCCCCCAGCAAGTGACAGAATTCACCTCTGGTATTCAACTCATTCCCTTTCCTCTGTATGGAAGACTTGCAGGTCTCTTTTGCTAAGATAGTTTCTGTCATGCTGAGCAGAAATGAGGTTCAGCTCACAGTTCAAGACACCTAAAGATAGGTGTGGATTTTGATGTGTTTACCTGTACCCGAGTGAAGAAACTCCTGTTATAGTAAAGGGAGATTTAGGACATGATTCAGTCACTTAAAGGTAGGTGTTAAGTGTCATTGGAGATCCCCTGGGGTATCTGACATCCATTAGGGATCTGTAGGTAGGATGTTTATCTACACCACATCATTTACCCTCTGTTTGATAAATACTCTGGGGTATTGGTGCACCAAACACCAGCGCTTAGGCTGCTGATTCTGGCCCCTGGCCAAAGCCCAGTCAGTGCAGATAAATAGGTATCTGCTGTGGACTGAGCTCTGCAACTCTTTAGACTGAAAAGTCTTCAATGAATACCACTGAGGTGGTTTAATCTGCAGTCTGAATCCTGTTCTGCTTTTCTGATCCCTCCTGATGGTTTAGAATGAGAGTGATCAAATCCTGGACACGGTGCTCTTACCACACACACACAGTTAGTTGATTTTTACATACTGTGGAAATATCCTGTGGTCCACTGGGATCACAGTGAAGATACTGGGCCACAAAGGAGTTACTACATTGCAGGTGTATCTATTTGGCTCCAAATAATTCTTGGAGATATTTTTTCCCCCTGAAAATACCTTGAGACTGAATTTCCCTTTCTCCAGATTCAACTGCCACAGGCAGCTCCTGTGACTGAATAATCCAGAAGGTGTTTTTCTCCCTGTGTAATTCACACTGAATTATTCTCAGCCTGCTCTTGATGTTGCCTTGCACAGCTCAGTGGTCCATGCTGGCTCTGTCCTGTTACCTTGCAGTTCCCTCTCCATCTGTGCATCATCACTGGCCTCATCTCCAGCGCAGGAGAAGGTCAATCTACAGCAGATGTGCTGGGGTCATACCCCTGCTCTGCCTTTAGTTTCCTCTGACAGCTTGACTGAACATTCTGACTTCATCCTGACATTCTGGGTGTCCAAGACAGTTCTTTTGGTGCCCAGATTGCTCTTTTCTCCTAGGGAGAGAAAGAACTTCTGGATTCTTGGAATGTTTGTGATTTGCCAGCTCCAGTCTGGAGTTTTCCCTTGTGATTCCTTTTCCCAGCTTCTTGAGATGTAGATTTCCTGGAATTTTGCATTTTTAATGCAGAGAGACTATTTTTGCATGTCCCAAAGTACTGGTGCCTTTATTGCCTGATTGTTTCAGTTTGTCCAAATTCTCCTGTTTGGAGTGAAGAATTTCAGCTACACACTTTCTTTGGTGAAGGTTTGTGTTGTCTTTGTCTGTTTTCATTTTTCTGGCATTTTCTCTATCTCCAGAAAACCCAGAGGTGGGTCCAAGGTGATTAAAGCAAAACATGACCTATTTAGAACAAAACTCTTCCAAGCACCAGGGTTTAATGTTACTGTGACAGACCCAGCATCTTCAAACTCTTCCAGGGGCCTTTGTGTGCATCATATTAAAAATATGGGAATGAAAACAGCAATGTGATAACCAGATAATTTGGAACTCATGGCTATTTTCTTAAAAAGGAAGTTCACCTGGACATTAACATGCTGTTCATTTTTTCACTGGCTGGAGAAATTCTCACTGATGTTCATCCTAATGAACTGACAGACTGTTCCATTCTGCACGTTGTACATGGCAATGTCTAAATTCAAAAATACTTTCATTTAAACCAGAGATTGACTGAATTTTCTGACAATCATATATCATTTTATGTAATTTCCCTTTTGCTCTAAAATACAACATTTTTATGTGTGCAGATTTCTGGGTGGGACAAAATGGTGTTTATTAAATGTTGCCTTTACAACAGTGAAATCTGTGGAATCCAGATTTCAATTCTTTGCATCCCAAGCTGGTTTTCTAAAATAATTCATGTGAATTGGACATCCTTTTTGCCTGCATTAACTGTGGGAGAATTCTGAGCAGTGAGAGCCAGTGGAAGAGCCAGTTAAGCCAGACAAGATGATCTGAAAAATGAAGTTACCAGATCTCCCCATTCCATATCAAGTGGCCAGATTGGAAAGAACATGCAGGTGTGTCTGACTGCATGGCCAGGCTCATCCATATCACTCTCTTTAGTAGCTTGTTCAAACTTGCATTTTATAAACCAGCTCTGAGAAATTTAACCCAAAATGTTACAGCTTATGAGTCTCAGCCTGGTCCCAACATGCAGAATTTGTCTGTACCTCTGCTCTGTCCTTGCCATTTCTAAAATGCATCACCCTGGTGTGCTGCTGATCCTGTGGGACTGAAAAGTCACCACCTCTGGGACCTCAGAGTTTGCATTTAGCCTGAAACTGGTAGAAGATCAGATCAGAGATCCCAATCTGTGTGGGAATCTACAGAAAGTGCTTTTGAATCAGGTATGACAAAGTTGAAGAGGAAAGACTTGATTGAAGGTGGTTGAACCTCCCTTTGTTTCACATCTGTGCAAGTGCCTCCCACATAGAATCATAGAATGGTTTGGGTTGCAAAGGACCTGAAAGATCATCCAATTCCCACCCCCCTGCCATGGGCAAGGATCCCTTCCAACATCCCAGGTTGCTCCAAGCCCCATCCAACCTGGCCTTGGACACTTTCAAGGCTGGGGCAGCCACAGCTTCTCTGGGCAACCTGTGCCACCCTCTGATAAAATAAAGTAATAATCTCCAAGAATTTCTTTGCTTACTAAAGAAACTAGTAATTAAAATGCATCTCAAACCTTTGTTTCCTGGGCTGGTGGAGATACACAGATCAGAATGTTTTCCCAACATCCTCCTGCCTTGATTTTCAGCACTTCTAAATGTTGTATTAACCTTTGTGGCAATTTTTACTCCTCTAAGATGAAGAAGGCTAAGGAAAATGACTGATGTAAGGGAACATGAACAAAGAAAAAAAGTCTAACATGCTCTGGAATTGAACTGGTAGTAGTGACATCATCTGAAGCTGCTTTTAGCCTTCAACAAAATTCTCATCTCTAAGAAGATATAAACTCTTCCACTCTCAGAAGAATAATCCATTGTGATTTTCCAGTACCTTTAATAATCAAATATGCAAAAGAGTAAAAAAAATGCACATTTTTCCAAGTACCTTCCACCCCTCTCTGTGCTATTATCTCTCAGCACCCTCCTTTGCTGTGCTCCCTTTTTGTCCATTGGGGATTAAGACTCCTCTTACCAATGCTGTGACTTTATCCAGCATTAAAATGAGCTTCGTGCTCTGTCAGCTCTGTATTTTTGTGCCTGGCTTTACAAAACGTTCTGTGTGATCCCACACCTCATTCTTTATCCTCTCTATCAGGACACTGCTGTCTGTAGTGACCCTCTGGTTACAGTACCAAGCAGGTGAATTACAGTGTGACCTACACCTTGAGTTTTCCCCTCTGAGTTTCCTGTGAGCAGCTTTGGAAGCTCCTACCCAGTGATGTGCAGGGAGCTGAGGGAAGGAACCTGTGGTATTAATGCCAGCAATTCTGAAGTGTTTGTCAGACATATTCTTCCTGCTTGTTGCAACTTGGCCTTACTATAATACCATTGAATAAATGAAACATGACCCTGAGTTCTTAATATATCTCTCAGCAAATATTCTTCCAATGTTCTTTGAATTCTTTAAAAATACATCATTTAGATGAATCAGTCTAAGGATTGCAACTTGTTTGTTCATTTGGTGATTTATTCAATAATTTATTCAATTGCTTCAATAGCAATGAAGTCCCACTGCAAAGGCACAACACCCTGCACAGGATCCCTGGAGAGTTACAGTTTAAAAAGGTTTCTCCAAGATATTTGTATCGTAGAATCATAGAATGGCCTGGGTTTGAAGGGACCTTAAGGATCATCTCATCCCACCCCTGCCATGGGTAGGGACATCTTCCAACATCCCAGGTTGCTCCAAGCCCCATCCAACCTGCCCTTGGACACTCCCAGGGATGGGGCAGCCACAGCTTCTCTGCCCAACCTGTACCAGGGCCTGCCCACCCTCCCAGGGAAGGATTTCTTCCTGATGTCCAATCTAAATCTGCCCTCTCTCAGTTTAAAACCATTCATTCCCCCTTGTCCTGTCACTGCATGCCCTTGTAAATTGACTCCCTCCATCACATTTACATAGATACAAATTTCTACAGTATATCTAAGGACCATAAGAATACAAAGTTCCTTTTTTTTCCCCAAAACAGAAATTTTAAATAAACAAGATGTCTGTGCCCCCAAATAGCTTTTTTTTATCCCTTCCATTGTCCATTACAGGAGTCTGGATTGATTTGGTTATCTATAAATGTCCACAAATTATATGTCTGAAGTCAGTGGAGGAAAATCCACTTTGATTAGTAAAACACTCATTTAATTCTTCCCATAGATTTACAAAACAAAGGTCTTCCACATCAAGGATGGGACAGAAGAGTTAATGGATTTAAAGCAAACATAAATGATCAAAATATTTCCTTGATAGATTTATAGAATTTAAAAGTGAATACTTACTCTTCTCCCAAAGGATTTCTTAAAAGTAACACTGTCATTATGCTAAGTTGGTAGTTAAGGAATTATCTGAGGAGAACTCACGTCAGAGTTCTCGTGTGCTCAGACAAGCACAGGCTGGTTGTCAAACATTTACCCATTGCTGGGGTTTTGCAATGTGCCTTTTTATCTTTGCAATACACAGTGACAGAAATTCCTGTTGTCTTTTCAAGATAAAATGAATCTCCGTGGATGGGAAGGAAGTGTTTTCATGGACATCTCTCCAGCAGTGGTGCATTTCCTCGGCTTTGCTGGGAATACCAACAAGGCTGGGAAGGGTTAAGGGAGCAAATAATCCTTGACACTGCTCCAGTGGGAGGAGAGCAACCAGACCTGGCAGAATCTGATTTAATAAATAAGATAAATGTTTAATAAATAAGACAAATAGGCAACCAGTGCTCAGGGAACATCATGGCCCAGAGGTTGATCTCACAGATGGTTTGGATGAGGCTATTCAGGTTGGTGGCAAAGCAGTTTAGCAGAGTGAGGAAAAGTCATCACATGTTGCTCGACCTCAAGGCCCAGGAAGGTCCTTACATTGTAGTGATAACACTAAAGCCATTTCTTTACCTTGCCCCCTCTATGAAACAACTACTCAGTTCACTTCCTTGAGCTCCTCCTTATTCACAAACAAGCAGCTGAGACATCACTTCTGATACAAAGGCAAGTGATGAATTTAACAGGAAAGCAAAGGCTCCTGACTGGTTGGACACAGGGATTTCTACCTTGGGAGAGATTGCTCCGTGGTTATTGAACTGGTGACACTCACAGGTGGAGTCACTGTGGTCCAGCTGTTTACTTGGACAGAACAGCTTTGCTTTTTAGACCTTTTAAGCATTTTTGGTTTAGAGGCCTCACAAAGGAGTTACAGGGGGGCAGAAGGGGATGGGAAATAGGAGACTGGAGACTGCACAGAGCTAGGGACATACCAGGAGTAAACTTGTCTAGAGGGAGATGTTCTGGTTCTTCTTCAAGCCCTCCTTGACACTCCCAAGGAGCCTTAGGAAGTCAGATCTGACATGGACATCTGTCCATGGTAACAAGAAAATGTTTTCAAAGCTCGAATGCTCTAAAATGATTTTATATTATGAAGCCTTTCCATGTACTCTTTTGGGTCCATTTTCTTTCAGCCTTAGCTTAGACTTCAGTAATTAAACAAATAATTCTGTTCCTCAATTGCTGGCTGTTACATGCTATGTCTCTTTTCAATTAATTTAGTCACCCTTTGCTCCTGAGTCTGCAGCAGAACTGCAGACAGGGGATATCTGCAGGCATGCTCCTATTTGCATGTATTTCAGCAGAATATGCTATTTATCTAATTCTTTGGGATATAAGGGGCTCTACAACTGTGGAATACATTGGCTGTGTTGATTCCTGGAAATTAAAGACCACAAGAGAACATCCTGGACCTTTGGAATTTGGTCACTAAACTGTTATTATATTATTATTAAATGAATGATAAATTATTTGCATGGAACACTGACTGGGTTTGCAGGCAGGTAAATTGATTTTCTTCCCAACAATGCCTGGGCACAATTCAGAGATTATCAAATCTCATACACCATTCCTAAAAGGCACTATGAGATAATACAGGCAATAGGCAGATGGCCACTCTGTTTGAGGGGCTAAAGAGGTTAAACAACTTATACATACCCTGTTTGTCTCAATCCAAACCCAGCACACGTTTCAATTATTGTGTGTAGGGTGTGTGTGTGTGGCTGAAAAAAAATACCACAAATGAACAGACAGAACAGACATTCTGCCTTGTGCCTCCCACATTCCTGAGCTCCTGTGCTATTCTAGTTCTCCTGGCAGTGCTGTTGGATTCAGAGAGGAGGATCTTAAGGCAAAATCCCTCAGCTTAGTCATGCCTGTGCTTTGATATCTCCTGTTGTGGCATGTCTGGATTATGTTTTTTCTGGAGCATCAGAGTTCAATCCCACGTAAAGAAGGACTCAGCTGAGACAGAGAGGAGAGACCTCCCTTGGTGGGCAGACCTGGTTCTCCAGAGACCTGGGAAGTGTTCTGGAAGAGAGTTGGCTGCACATCAAAGAGTCTGTATCCTCAACTTGCAGATTCCTAGGAAGTTGTTTTCTTAGTGACAATAACAACAAGAAAGATTTTAGAGCATTTTCTTCATGTCTGTTTTTAGTGCTTGAGAGGTGTTCAGAAGACAGAGTACAACTGGCACTTCTCTTCAGAAGGGCTTTTTTTTTTTCTTCTCCTGTGTTGTTTTCTTTTCTCCTTTGCAGCTCCCATTGGCACATCAGAACTTTTGTTTATAATGGGGATCTGTCTTAGTACTCTTGGCATTTTTAAGTCCACAGACACTGTGGGAGCTGAAGAAACACATCTTGAAGGATTCTTAATGTGTCTAATAAATGGTAGCACGTTGGGAGATTGTCCCTGCACACACTTTAAAGCCTACCCCACTGCCATGGAAGGTACTCAGCAACCTCCAAAACTGGGCTTGTGACAGGAAAGATCTGGGAGGTGAAATGGAATAAAAAAACAACTCAAAATTGTGCTTAAGAGACAAATCTTGACAAAAGTCATCAATCTCCATATTTGTCACTATTCACAGGGAATTTTGAAAAGAAATTGTGGAATGTGGTTTGTGGGGGGGGAAAAAATTATCATAGAATCCGGGAATGGTTTGGGTTGGAAGGGACCTTAAAGACCATCTAGTTCTAACCCCTGCCATGGGCAGGGACACCTTCCAGGTTGCTCAGAGTTCCATCCATCCAGGTCTTGAACACTTCCAGGGATGGGACTTTCCTGCAAAGGGAATAACCTGGAATTAGCTGCAGAATGGGACTGCTGTAGCAACGAGGCTAATTTTTGTAGTCTTTGTTGAAGAAACCCTGTAGGATGAACGCCCACTCTGCATGCTGAGAATGAGAGACCCTGAGCACAATCAGAGGAATTTAGCTTTGATTTCCAGGAAAACAAGGCTGACTGAAACCATCACAAAGAATGTGCAATCTGGAAGCTGGGAGAACCTTTAGAGGTCACAATGTTCTAATGGAAAAAAAATTGCAAACTCTATTATCGTGTCTGAATTAGGAGGGCAGTCAATGTAAGCTTTAACCAAAGAAGAGACCAAGGAGTGACTGAAGTCAAAATATGATTCATGCAATGGGGGTGTCAGGCTCTTTTTATTAACAGCAGAAAGAGATTAAAATACCCCTAGTTATAATTTAAATGCTAATAATTAGCTGGGAAGAACTCTTTGACCAGGAGCAGTACAGTCAGTTCAGTAACACCACATGATACTTCCCTTGTTCAGGACATCACGTAATTATAAATAAAATTCAGTGTCATGAGGAACTTTGGTTTTCCTTCCTTAGTCAGGGCAGGGGAGGCTTCAAACATTGTGTGTGTGCATTTCCAAATGTGTTTTTAATTTCTGTTCAGTTCTTAGACAGTAATTCATGATTAAATTATGAATTGCTAAAATCAGAATGAACCATATGGCGTGGTCCAATATGGCAAAATGAATTTAAAACAAGAAATTAAAATATATATCCATTTAAAATCTTCTGGAAATACATTCTTCAGTTATATATATAAAAAATTATTCCAAACTCTGTGTCCCAAATCAACCTTTCATCAACCTTCTTTTGGGAAAAAAAAAAGCTAAACATGTAAATGACAAATAGAAATAGTATTTATAATTAAAGATAGATGGTCTATTTGCTGTTTTAACACTTTAATCATTAATTCAAATGGAGAGTCATGATAACTAAGCAGCAATGTTAATTAAGCTCTGTGTCTTGCTTTGGACAACTTGTGCTGATATCCACGTTTCACACCAGTGGTTTGGAGCCAAATTTCAGTCTCTCTTGTGAACTGTTCCTTGCTGTTATGCAACTACTTTTTTTTTTTTCAGTATCTCACCATTATTAAGTGGTTCCAGCCTAGACTTGAATCTTTATCCTTTCATCAAAAACCTGATCAGGTTTGACTCAGTTCTGCAATGCTTGGATGATAAAATCTGAGCTCCCAAACTGTGCACTGTGTGTGTATTTGACATTAAACCACTCAATAGTAGCTGAGAAAATGAGAGTGATTTTTCTCAGCTTCAGCCTTCCAGGCTCTTTCATGGGTGAATCTATTAGAGCAGAATACCAAATTAGGAATTAAAAGATTGACTGGGTTAAAGCAGAGAAATCCCACATGGGATGCAAAATGATGTGTTGAGAAAGGGGGATGTAAGGGGGGTGAAAACAAGGAGCACAACAAGAGTTGAGCAAATTGGACTGACAATGCACCATTTAATTTGCGTGATACAAACACATCAATTAAATAGCAAATGAAATAGCAGGAGAATTTCTTGCCTGGTTTTTTTTTAACTGAAAAATGTTTCCAGTCAGAAAATTAGAGTGTATGCATTACTGAGCCCCATTTTCACCTGCTCTGTCAAGAATGGCAAAATGAATCTACCATTTAGTAGTGAAAATACTGACCATCAAGAGTAAGGAATAGTACATAGAAGGAAAAGAGGAAAAAACCCAAACAGTGGTGTGACAGGCAGACCTTGGGTTTGTGAGTTTTGAAGTCTGCAGTATGTGCAGTTGTTCTGCAGTCCTGTGGTTGTCTGAAGACACTGTCACCTCCAGCCATCTCCATCACCTCATCAGCACCTCTGGAATCTGAGCTGTTTGGGAGAGCATTCCCTAAACCCGATGGTATCACTCTGGCCTTGCTTAGCAAGGCCTCATTATGTCACAGAATCACTGAAGAGTAGAATCATAGAATGGTTTGGGTTGGAAAGGACCTTAAAGACTATTCAGTCCAACCCCTGCTATGGGCAGGGACACCTTCCACTATCCCAGGTTGCTCCAAGCCCTGTCCAGCCTGGCCTTGGACACCTCCAGGGATGGGGCAGCCACAGCTTCTCTGGGCACCCTGTGCCAGGGCCTGCCCACCCTCACAGGGAAAAATGTCTTCCTAATATCCCACCTAAATTTACCCAACATTTACATTAACCCAATTAATCTGGAGTAAATTGGCACAGGCAATGCTCCTACGACGAGCTGGTGGGGCAGATGGGAGGCAGCACAGCACGGGTTGGTGTCTCCAGGCTCAGTGGGAATAACCTTCCCACTCATGGTTGCAGCTGGGGAGAGAGCTGTCCACAGCCTGATGCAGGTGGGAAGAGCTGGCAGTATTCCAGAGCACTCATTCATGCACGGTGCTGGACATCTCATTTCTACAGAGGCTCAGAAGAAGGAAGGAATTCTCAGTTCAGGAAAGATCTTGAGGGGCTGGAGCGGGGCCAGAGAACAGCAACGAGGCTGGTGAAGGGACTGGAGCACAAGTGCTGTGGGGAGAGGCTGAGGGAGCTGGGGGTGTTCAGCCTGGAGAAGAGGAGGCTCAGAGGTGACCTCAGCACTGTCTGGAACTGCCTGAAGGGAAGTTCTGGCCAGCTGGGGGTTGGTCTCTTCTCCCAGGCACTCAGCAATAGGACAAGGGGGCACGATGGGCTCAAGCTCTGCCAGGGGAAATTGAAGTTGGAGAGCAGAAAGAAATTCTTTGCAGAGAGAGTGCTCAGGCATTGGAATGGGCTGCCCAGAGAGGGGGTGGATTCCCCATCCCTGGAGGTTTTTCAGCTGAGCTTGGCCGTGGCGCTGAGTGCCATGATCTGGTAAAGGGACTGGAGTTGGACCAAGGGTTGGACTTGATGATCTCAGAGGTCTTTTCCAACCCAATCAATTCTATGATTCTATGAATTCTCATGTCCTTCTGTGAAAAAATTTTAACTACCATTCAGCCAGTGCAAACAAGGACTATTAACTTAAAATAGCTAAGAGGGAAAACACTGGAAAGAGTAAAGAGAAGCTTGTGTTATTCCCTATATTGGTGATCAGAGGAGGTACAGCTGGTACTCAGAGCTAAATTAATCCTGTGTGTGTCTGTCCCACTGAAGCCACTTAGATGTGAAGTACTCAATGCCCTCATTTCTCACTCAAGTCACTCAGCAGAAGCTGCTACTTTTGTCTTCAGCAATGGAGATGCCTCCAGGAGGTCTCTACAAGTGTGAGCAAACTGGGACGTTGGATTTGCTTTGGAAAACAGATTCAAAAGCAGGGGAAAGGAAAACACATGAATTTCCATTGTAGAGAGATGCTGGTGATGGTCTTTTGGATTGGAGCTGCATCACTGTCACTGAGTAACTGTTAGGAGTTATTCACCTACCTATTTATGACCTGTAAGCTCTGGTTTGGTTTTTTTTTTTCTTTTGGTTTGGTTTATTTTTTGTCAGACTTGTTTTCATGGTATCCTTCATTATTTTGACTTAAAATTATAATTATTTTCATTGCTGACATGAAGATAACACAGAATGCCACCACTCCTTTGCAGAATATGAGCCAGAATTATTTCTGTAAAACCTGGGATTCTGGCCCATCAAGGAAGAATTTGTAAACACTTAAAGTCAAAGAATTCTAAATGAAATTAAGTAACCCAAAGGACATATAAATTCAGGCTACAGAATTTTGGTTTCATCTGAGTGGGAGACCTGTACACACCCAAAATGTGCAAGATATTATTGGAAAAATTATCCTCTGCCTCACACAGCGTTCTCATTTCATGGCTGTCTCTGAATAAAACAATCCTCAGTGAAATATCCAGTTCTTTGGGCATGTCTAATGGCAGCCAAGCTGTGCCCTGGAGAGTTCTCTTTGTACCATCCTGTCCAGACTCCATCACAAAATGTATTCAGCTTGTCCAAATCAGCCTCACACTGTGCTGACCTCAGGTTATCAGACATTTAGTTTATTTACTGAGACAAGATCCTTCTCCTCCTTTCCTGTCAGTGTCCCCACCCTGGTGTCCCCAGTGAGGGACACGTTTCAGAAAAACACACAAACTCATCCCATGCCTCATTTACTCAGCTGGCAGAAAACTCCCAGGACAGACATGAATTCTGGGATATGAGGGAAAAAATAACATACAATGTGAATTCACCTTTTCTACTGCATGTGGAGGGTTTGGTTTTCATGGATTTATTTTTTGATGGTCTTTTTTTGGTTGGTGGCTCCACTGAAAATCTGGTTTTTAATGTAAAATATGTTCCCAGGGGACAGCAATAAAAGACTTTTGCGATGTCAGTTCACCAGACTGGGCTGAGCCAGAAAATGATGTGCAGATAACTCAGAGTTCTTCTGTGCTACCAGTACCTCCTTCCTGGGATTGCCTTCGTGTTTAAAACCAAGGATGTCTCCAAGGTTACCAAGGCACAGATGAACCATTAAACTTTGCCCCGAGTTTTGCTGACTCTCACGTACCATTGGTGGTCTCTCCTTTGTTTTGTTGCCCTGGTTCACCTTTAATCTCTCTTTAATCTTCTCTTGGGATGAGAAAACCCACGAAGGCTCAATCTGCAACCATAAGGGACATTAATAATGCAGCCTGCAGGGCTTTGGGACATCTTTAATTCTTGTTTTAATAAATGGCATGCTCTGGAGGCTGCTGAAGGGGATCTCCCAGGGCTGGAGATATCAATAAAGCTTTCTCTTTCTTAGGTTGCTTTTCTTTAGGTTGGAAATTAGGAAATGTTCCAATAATTTTCCATAGTTGTTGTCAAGCGCTGAGCAGGGTGGGCAGGTCCTGTGTTTCTGTGAGAGGCCAACCTGTGAAGCTGTGCCTGCTTGTAGGTGGTTTAAAAGCTTAGAATAAATCCTCTCCACAGAGTATCCAAGGAACTAGAGGAATAATAGAGAACTGCTGTTACACACTATGGTGAAATTGTGAAATCTTGGGCCAAAATCCTTTGCCCTAAAGAGTTTCTGAAGGGTCAAACTTCATCCCCAAAGTGCTTGAAGGGCACATCATGATGATGATGATGATGATGATGATGATGATGATGATGATGATGATG
>JAJPCS010000152.1:982351-1033241 GCA_021164005.1 Willisornis vidua nigrigula | reverse complement strand
AAAGAAAGAAAGAAAGAAAGAAAGAAAGAAAGAAAGAAAGAAAGAAAAAGAAAGAAAGAAAGGAAAGAAAAGAAAGTCACACAGTATTTTCTCCAGACTTCTTTCTTTCTGTGTCAGACCAAAAGAAGGAGTCTTGGATGGCCTTTTGTGCGAGTAGGAGCTTTTAGACTCACAGAATTCTTTGGCTTGGGAAAACCCTCCAACACCATCAAGTCCAACCATTCACTCAGCACCACCATGTTCACCACTAACCATGTTCCCAAGTGCCACATCCACACGCCTTTGGAACACCTCCAGGGATGGTGATTCCACCCCTTCCCTTGGCAGCCTGTTGCAATGCCTCACCACCCTTTCAGTGAAGACATTTTTCCCCAAATCCAATCTAAACCTCCCCTGGCACAACTTGAGGCCATTTCCTTTTGTCCTGTCTTTTATTTACCTGGGACAGAACAACTTTTCTCCCAAGCCTGAAACTCCTCACGTCTGTCCACATGTCTCAGCTGCCATCACTGTCATCCTCCACCACCAAGGAAAGCTCTGGGACCTTCAGTGCCTCTGGAGTACTGGGAGCAGGAAAGGCCAAGAACACATTGCACTCCTCCTCAATGCACTTTTCCTCATTGCAGAGACTGGAATTTATCCTGTACTTTGAGGTGACTGGAGGGGATCCAGCTCTGAGTCAGAGCCCGTGTGGTTGGGAACCTCTATCTATCAGCACTGCAATAATCCACGTGTCAGAGGAAGCAGTTTACAAGATACTCACATTGGACAGAGACCTCTCAAAATTCTAAGCTGTTTTTTTCCCTGTCCTCCTCTCTCTGGAAGGCATTTTCAGGGCTCTCTTCTGCTGAGGGTCCAAAGCTTTCTTCTAATTCCCAGCTTAACGTTTTATCCCAACACTGACTTTGATTTCAACCTCTTTTCTTCCTCTTTTTTTTAATACTTCTGCTGTTCTCAGAGCTGTTCCTACTCAACACTCTTGAGCTAATCAGAGTGTTTTTCTGCTTTATTACCTCTCTGTTTGCCAAGATGAGTAGCAGGTTGTCCCAGAGCAAGGCAAAGCCATGTGCTGCTGAGGTGACTTGCTCATTATTTCTTCACTGAGAGAAAATAGCTTGGATAAAGATGTTTCACTATTAGACAGACACATTTATGTGCCTTGAATTCCATCTCTGGTGTTGCAAGAACACGTGCTGTGGAAGGTCCCTAATAGTGTCCAAATGGAGTGAGTTCATTAACCACAAGATGGGATACAGCTGAGTGACCTCAGGCTGTCTGGGATGCTGTAGGACAGGAGGAAAATAGGAAAGGGGGGTGGAACAAAAGAAAATGGAATTATGCAATTCCCTAGTGCTCATGCAGTGACTTAACCTTATCTTTCAGTGTAGGAGTGAAAAGTGAAACTGTTAAAGATACTTATCTCCCTAAGGATGGAAGGGACAGGGTTGTGTTGCTTGGGAACTGGCCAATATGCACTTGAGGAATCACACAAGTAGGGGTATCTTTACCCAGAAATGAATTGGGCAACATGTCTGTTCTTTATTTTATCAAGATGGGCTGAAGTTTGGCCCATGGAAGCTTTCTGTTTTGTTGACTGGGAGTGTAGAGGAGGATGGTGGATATTCATCTGGGAGAGGTTGCCAAGTCAGAGTGCTCAGGGATGTACAGGCTGTTGTATTCAGGATGCCTCTGACTATGCATTGGAAAATGGCAAGGAATTGTACATCTGAGGCAGAGAAAGATCATTTGATCATCCTCTCTGAACACATTGGCAATTTTTCCACATTTCCAAGCGCTCTTTGCTCAATACCCAGGTTATCTCAGACTGTGTTCTTCACACCATCACATATTAATTCTTTTGGCATCAGGCAGTTGCTGGGTGTATTTAGCACCTTCCAAAGCAGCAGGTAACTCCCTTGCATTGCTTGTTTTATTGCTTTTGCTCTGCTCTCAGACAGGAAGAGGAGACTTGTTTCCCAGGGGTCCTAAGAGGTTGTTGTGCTGTTGCTGGAGCTCAGAGACTGTGTCTTGCCCCTGGGTCCATCACCAGCTCCAGGGACACTCCTCTGGAGTCTTCCTCTACTAAAGAGTGGAATGTCTTGTTAAAGATCCCCTGGGTGTTTCCTTAGAGCTGAGAACACCTTGCACAGAGACAGCCTTTGGTCTGGGGAGCAAGTGACAGCTTGATCTCAAGATAATCAGTCCAGCACATCAAAGAGAGTTAATTAAGGGTGTTACGAGTGTTACCATACTCAGTAAACATATTATTTTGTGTTAAGGAGTTGGTTTAATAGTACTGTACAAGTTCTGCAGTTGGGATGATCTTCAGAGACAATGGGAATAAAAGACTCTGGTCTGGAGCTGCACTGTCGGTCCAGAGTTGCATTTTTCTGCTCTTACTCTTTCCTCTGCCTGTGACAGATGTTTGCTCAATATGTGCTGAGCAGGTTCCAAGCAGAGAGTGATGGCCATGTTGATGGACAGCTCAGAGTGCTCCCAAGCTCCTGTGCAGTCATGGAAAACAGTATTTACCCCTATAGCCAGGGCAGGAAACACAGACCGCCAGTCAAGGGAAGCACATTCATCAAGTAGCTTTTGTAAAACATTGATATGCCAGATACAGAACACATTTTACTGGTTGTGGAGTAATAATTTTGAAAGACCTTGCCAAGCAGCACTTAAAGCCCTGCTGGAATGGAGCAGCACATTGTTACCTTTATGAGCCCATATTAGTTTCTTATTAGCCATGAAGTATCACATACAATGCAGAGGCTTCAAAAGGATAATTGATCTGTGAAGGTGGAAACCTCTCCTATAATCTTTTACTTTGCCTAATGCTTCCTAAATGTGTGGTGATTTGCAATTATTTCCCTGCAACTGAGTGTGCACAGTCTTTAGTCACAAAGTCAGGTCACTTCACCAGGTCTCTGAGAACACCAACAACATAAGGGCACATTAAATCTGATAGATAAGTGAGCAGGGAAATAATGTCAATCAAAACAAGAATTTTGTTGGTGATACTATGTGGGAAACTTGCCAAGAGTAGCAATGCTGTGCCCAGGGAGTTATGAGTTGGATTCCATAGTTTCTGCTCTCATGAGAATGGGGCTGCTGTAGTTGCAGAGGTCAGCTGAGAAATCTTGACCTCTGGATGAGTGATCCACTCGTGCCCATCTGAGTTTTCAGAGAGTCTGAAGCAGCAGTTCCAACAGACTTCCAAAATCATCACAATGTCCAGTTACTCAGATATGCAGAACTTCTGATGTCATTAATGACATCATACCCGTGTGGGGGAAGCAGTGTAATATAAAGGAGAAATATTGTCCTATCATGATGACTCTTATTACTTACAAAAGTCAGGCATTGTAGCTGGAGTTTGTTTAATAAAAATCGAGTGTTATTTAGTTTTATACACTCTGTCCCACAGGAGCACAAACTTTCAGAGCTCAGGAAAGGCTGGGCTGCAGGATCACATGTCTGAAGGGATGGGGTACAGTGGATTTGGACTTTTCAAAGAGTTTTTGAGAATGTCTTTGCTCAATAAAGGTTCTACCTTGAAGAGGAGCAGTTATCAGCTGAGGTCCCAAGAGCTGAGTGGGTCCAACATGACAGATTTACCTTAATTTAAAAGCTTCCACACCTGGTTTGTGGCAGCTTGTTGTGTGTGCTCTCTGCCTATGGTGAGTGCAGTGAAAGGGCCTGCAGGCAACACTGACCCAAAATTAAACTATACAACCCTGAACTTGGTGTGAACCAAGAGGTACATATATATTTACTGAGTATCAGCTGGGACAGAAGGAGTTTGTAAGATGGAAAAATGGGTTTTTATGTGTCTGACTCTCAAGAGAAAATGAAGGCCTGAAGAATATAATTTTTTCTCAAAAATAATAGTGAGTGCCAGAAGGAGCTACACCAGCCCAGTCTTAGGTAAGGTCTGAAAATGAACAGTGTGATAAAAAAATTTGCAGATAATCAAGAAATTAATGATGTCTTCAGCAAGTGTAAATTTGGATACCATTTTGGAATTGGTTGAGCAACACTTATTAAAATCTGCTTCAGAATAGTTTTAGATGTTTCTTTTTAATGTTAGAGAAATTCTCTAAAGCTGAAGCACCAGGAAATGCAAGAGCTGGCAGGTTAAACAGAAGTGATAAGGAGAGTGCTCTGTAAGGACAAGTTCTGATACTCTTACATCTTCAGGGAATTTCAGTTTAATTGAAACCACTCAAACAAAAATTACAAAAAACACTCCACCAAAATTGTAATTGGGGACAGCTGAAGTAAGGCATACATGGAATTACTGGGCTGTGTTAATTAAAGGAATAGAGATAATACTGAAAGAAAGAAAAGGCTGTGACAGAGAGGGGAGTCAGTGCTCTGTTTTACTTACTGTTAGTGCTTTGGTTTTTTAAACTTTGGGAATGGAATTTTCTTTGTTTGTAAACAGAGGGGGAAAAATGACTCTTCCAAAGGACTAATTCACGTTGTCCAAAATTAGGGAGAGTGTCATAGATTCAGAGAATATTTTGAGTTGGAAGGGACCTTTCAGAAGTCATCTAGTCCAACTCCTGCCATGGGCAGGGACACCTTCCACTGTCCCAGATTGCTCCAAGCCCCATCCAACCTGCCTTGAGGCATCAAGCTTTAGGGTATAGAAACTGCTCCCTTAGGGTACATCTCCTCCATTGACTGTAAAGAGAGCCTGGGCAGGCTGGGCAGAACTACAAAGCTCTGACATTTGGATGTGACAATGTTGTTTAATGTCCCCACTCATGGCCGGGGTGGTGGGACAGGGTGCACCTTCAGGAATGCTGAAAGGTACATGAATTAAAGAGGAGTAGTTGGTAGGTTGGGTTTGCTGTTATCCAGAAGGAACTGGAGAGGCTTGAAAAACAGGCAGAGAGGGCCCTCAACAAGTTCAAGAAAGAGACATGCAAAGTCCTGCACTTGGAGAGGAATAATCTTTGCACAAGGGCAGGCTGGGGATCAGCTGGCTGGAAAGGAGCTTTACAGAGGAAGATCTAAGTCTCTGGGTGGACATGAAGTGGATCCTGAGCCAGCAAAACACCCTTGCAGTAATGAAGTCCAAAAGCATCATCAAGTGCACGAAGAAGAGTGTTGGCAGCATGTCAAGGGGGGTGACACTTCCTCTCTCAGCCCTGGTGAGGCACATCTGGAGTGCCAGGTCCTGTGCTGGGCTGCTGAGGACACAAACACACTGCAGGGAGTCCTGGGAAGAGCCACAAAGATTAGGGAATTACATGGAGAGACTGAGAGACCTGTGGCTGTCCAACCTACAGAAGAGGAGATTTGGGGTCTCCAAGTGTAGCAATATTTGATGGCAGGATGGAAAGGAGATGGGCCCAGTGCTGACAAGAGGCAACAAACACAGAGATACACAGGAAATTCAACTGTAAAATAACACTTTATTATTGTTAGAATGGTCAAGGACTAAAACAGGTTGTGCAGAGTCTCAGCATTTGGAGATACTCAGAAACTGATTGGAAATGAATTTTGAATAACCTGTTATCCATTCTAGCTGAGGTCAGGACAGCTGGACTGGACAATCTCCAGAGGTACTTCCAACCCCCAGTTCTGTGGATCCCCTTTATCAGTTACTCTTCTTGCAAAACCACGTTGCTTTGATTTCTTTCCCACACAAGTCCTCATGGAAGTAAATGAAATTGCTAATACTACTTCATGTAAAAATATTGTAACACTTGGGCTCTCCTTTGCATATGGGAGTCACAGCACCTGCAATTTGCCATTTCCTACTTTTTAAATTACACTTTTATCTTCATTTTTAGGAAGAGTTCTAGTTATGTCCACAGGTGTTTTCTGCAAGGAAAAGAAATAAAAAAGCTACTCCTCCAGACAGAAATAGGATTATTACTGAGTGTTGCTGCCAGACTTGGTTATTTGTTAACACTGAAATGCCCAAGCCAGGCAGCAGCTGAATGTATTTCATTCAGCTATTTCCATGCAAAATTGCCACTGGCATTGGATCAGCTCCCTTTTAAGTTTCCTAAAGGCAAAAGCAACAATTTTCCTGAAAGCACTGGACATTAGAAGAGTCTACCTGAATGTATCATTAATTAGTGGATATTTTTCAGCATATGATGCCCACATCAACTCGTGTCAGAACGATGGTGGGTGTCCTACAGTCTGCACTGATCCTTGTGGACTATCCTGGGGAAAAAAATCCAGGTTTTTGTTTGACAGCTCTCTCAGGCAAAGGTGTGGCACTTCTGCCTGACACCCTCATGACATTCTCACGCAGCTGAAAAGGGTTTTGTCCCTTGTAAGAAGTGACAAAATCCACTTCTCAGACCTCCTGGTGTACTTGCCCTTTGAATCCTGTTTTGGCACTGACAACAGGCATGGGGAGTGGAAACAAGGACTTGAAGGACTTTTCCAGTTAGGTTTATAAAGGAACAATACTTGCCCTCTTGGTTTTTAAAAGAAAGGAGGGTCAGAGGCTCAGATGCTGTGATCCATGAAGAAGCTTTAATTTCAGTGAATTTACCCAGGAAATGAAAACAACCCAAAATATTTAAACTCTGAGAAATAATAAGTGCTATATTAAAGATAGTGGAAAGATCATGATGTTCTTTTTCTCTGCTTTAAGAGGATTGCTCTTTATGGGCTACTTTCCATGGGAAACTTCAGAGCTCTTGTTGTCTGGTAATCAGTTCAATCTTCCTTTAGCTTTTCTGTTGCCTTAAATATATCAGCATTAATTTATTGACTCCCTAAACAATCAAATTCCTTCTCAAGCCTTTGTGGGGTGTCAAACTGATCCATATACTTCAGAAGAGATTGGAGGTGGGATCATTGTGTCCAAATTTAGGTATCCACAATGTAGATGTCAAGAGATGATCTCGCTGTCAAGAATTCCTTTACACTCCGGGAGAGAAGGCAAAAGTTGAAAGCAGGCAGTTAAAATAGGTCAGACAAAATGCCTTCTTCATAGGTCTGCTTCTCTCTGTTGTCTATATAAAGAGACTTGACAATGAGCTCATGTGTCTCCTGGGTTTCTAAAATTAGGTGACATGTCCTAGGTCACTGAAGGGTTGATTTCCCAACTCTGCTCGTTGCTGGCAAGTGTCTCATTCGACATGAGGAGGGTGCACTGTGCCCTTTAATTTAAATTAGGTGTCTGATTTGCTACATTTGGTGTTTAGAAGGGACATCATAAAATGCACTGGGTTTCACTCCTTGTATTCATAGATAAGGAATCACTTGTATAATGAAGGGTGTTCCAGCCCTGTGATCAATTTAGGAGAGCCACGAAGTTCATCAGAGGGCTGGAACACCCCTCCTATGAATTCAGGCTGAAAGAGCTGGGACTGTTCATCCTGGAGAGGAGAAAGCTCTGGGGAGACCTTGGAGCATCTTCCAGTGCCTGGAGGGGGCTTACAAAGAAGCTGGAGAGAGACCTTTCACACAGGCATAGAGTGAAAATGGCCTTAAGCAGAAGGAGGACAGGTTCAGATTGGATTTTAGGAAGAAATTCTTCACTGAGATTGGTGAGACACTGGAACAGGTTGCCCAAAGAAGTTGTAGGCTCCTAATCCCTGGAAATGTTCAAGGCCAGGTTGGACAGGGCTTGGAGCAACCTGGGCTAGTGGAAGGTGTCCCTGCCCATGGCAGGGGGGTGGAACTGGATGATTTTGAAGGTCCCTTCCAGCCCAAACCATTCAGATATTTTAGGATAATTAACCTGTTCATATATAAGCTAAAATGCCCAATTATCAAACTCTGTGCCATAAACAGCTCTGAAATCCATTTCCTGGGGAGAAAATGGAACTGATGAGAGAGTGGTCTGTGAGCCAGACCCAGTGGTGACATCTGGTGTATTCTCCTCGGCACCTTCTCACTTCTGCACCCGATAATTCTCCACCCACCTTTATTTTTCACAGGGAAATATTCTTCCCATCTCTAGGAAGTACTGGAATCACTGGGCATGGAGTGATTGACTTTTCTGAAATGTATTTAGTCTGCAAAAGCTCAATTGATGCTTCCCATAGTCAGAATCCTTCTGATTTCCACACTTGAGTAGTGGCTTGGTCATGGTGCAGAAAAGGATGTGGTGGGAGGCCCTGACAAGACACTGAAGTGAGATGAATTGAGTGATGAAATCCCATCTGATCTTCACTGCTCTAAGCCATTGTGGGTCAGCTTTGAAATTTATGGGTTTCCTTTCAAACCACTGGCACATGTCCCAGAGGACCACACCAGCTCAGGTGGTTTGAGTGAGATCTCAATAACAGTTCAGAACTGCCTTACAAAGTCACTAAAAATCCTCTTTCATTCACCCAGCATGATGTTGTGTAAAAAATATACCCATTATTTGCTAAGGTGACTTTTGATTCTTTTAAGCAGTGGTTTATGACTTTGTTTTTTATGCCTCCCTGGGAGTAGACACATCCCACTGGGAAAGGACTCTCTGCCTGGTTCTGTTGATTAGTGACATCATGTTGTGCACTTGACACTTGGGGGCTTCTCCTGGAGAATTCTCCTCACCAGCCCCAGAGACCCTTTCTAGGCAGGGGAAAGAAATGGGCACTTTCAGCAGAATAAGTTTTGCCAGAGCTTTTCCAACCTGCCCTTGAAGCATCTAAGATGTTTCCCTAAAGAATCTCCTCTGGTGTTTACTTGGACAAATGGATTCACCTTCATAGGTGATGAATTATTTGAAGTCATTAGATGATTTCTTTGCTTCCTGTATTCCAGCCATGCTTGAAATAACCCCCCGAAGCCCATTCTATTTTAGTAACAATCAACTGATTTTCACATTCTCAGACACTTGAACAACCTTTCTGTTTCACCAGAGATAATTGAAGATTATTTTGGGGATCTATATCCATAACTGAAAGGTGTAACCCCCCTGTTATTGGCTACTCTCACTTCACTAATTTTAATTGCAGTGTCAGATGCAGCTAAAATAGCAACATGAAGCATCAGGATCTCTAATTTATTAATGAAATTACAGGATTGGGCTCCCAATGACATCAGAAGAAAATAGGATAATTCAAACCTCCCTTCCAAATCTTATAGTAATACATTTCTATCTTTTTCTCAGTGCTGAATGGCAATGCTTTATCAACATTGCCTGTACTTTAGTTTAATTTTTAGTAAAACGTAGCTGATAACACCTGTCTGGGAGAGAACTCGGCTTTCATTGGTTAAAGAGATGACTGGCCTTTAACTGGTGATAGAGATGAGTATATTTTAATTGATAATAGGTGGACTGTACACATATATACCCCATACATGCAGGGAGCTGCTGAGCAATACGCTCAGGTCCTGCTGCAGGTTCAGGGCAGAAGTTCACAGAACTGGTAGTTGTTCTTACCTAATAAACACTTGAGTCTCTGTGGGTGACATGAAGGCCTCAGCCCAGCATTTGATGCAGGTTTCCATGACTACCTTGAAGGGGAAAAAATGAAGCAGATTCTTTTATTTTCCCTGCAGTATGTGAAAGAAAAGCAGTGAAATGGTTTGCAGATGTTCTTGTTGTCTCTTTAGAAGTTCCTTTGAAACTAAGATGAAGCAGAAGACAGAAAACATCTTCCCTTTTGAAACCCAGTGAATGTCAGGTTAAAGGAAAACTCCCTCAAATCAGAGTGGTTTCTACAGGTTCCCCCTTTCCCCCAGGGTATCTGTACATCATTTATCAGGCATCTCCCACCCTTTCATTGCCTTTAAATTACTGAAATAACTGACACTTCTGATGCATCCCAGTGACAGAATTCAATCTCCACATCTCTCTCTGGCCTTTCTGCACTGACCTGCACACAGGAGTTCAAAAGAGCAGGAAATCATCTCCAAAGCAGTGTCTGCTGAGGTGTTTGTCTGCTTTTCTCCTGCCTGTGTTAATGGAGGGACGTTCTTTTCTGACTCCTCCTGACTGAATGTCACCAGAGATGTTTGCTGTCCTCCTCAGCTGAGATCTTATCAGTCCCTCATTATTTGATAAACCATCAGAAATGCAGTGAAGTAATTAAATTCGGTGCCAGAGCAGAGCAGGAGTCACTGATCAAGTGAGGAGGGAAGAAAACAGTTCAGTTTAGAGTGAATTTTATGAATCATTGTTCTCCAGAATTTTTAGAGAGAGATTAAATTACCTTTTTCATTTTTTAATTAAAAGACTCTCCCCTCTCTAAATGCTGATCTCCTGGCAGTGTGTTGCAGCCAGTATAAAAATTGGGTGTCCTTTGATGGTAAAAGTTCTTTTACAAATCACTTCTTTACAAATCAAAGTAGGATAATTGGATACAAGTCAATCCTGTTTTATGATATGGATGAATCTTTAGCCTGACAGTAAAATTCATTTCTTTCCACCTCTGTTTCTGGGTTCCCAAAAAGCTGTTGGGTTATAGAACAACTCTGGTCACGCATTTTGTTACCTGGACAAATGACCTCCAGGAGGAAATCATCATGTCATCCACACTCCTAAAGGGCCCCCAGACAGCTGTGTTTTTAAGAGACTACTGAAAATCATGAAGGGTGAATCACAGCTTCAGAAATGAAGCAGACAGGTCTTTTTTTCTGGTTCCAAATAACCCATCCTACCTTCTCCTTTGGGTGCAATTTAGGCCCTTGCAGCTACGGAACCTGTTCCAGTAATTTTCTTGGGACAAGTTCCTGATCATTCAGACATGTCCTTTGGCTTTCAATTAGATATCCAGGACCAGCTGTAACAGCTGCTATGCAGACAAGTGTGGCTGATCTCTGATATGTGCAACTCAGAGTTCAAGTGTTGGGTTCCCTTTTTTCTGTCCGTTTTTTTTTCATTCTCATTCACACAGAGGCTACTCTGAGTTGGAAGGGACCCACAAGGATCATCGAGTCCAACTCTTAAGTCAATGGCCCACACAGGGGATTGAACCCATGACCTTGGCATTATTGCAACCAAGTTTTAACCAACTGAGCTAATCTCAGGGTCATCACAGGTTCCATATTTAAAATGCTTTTTCTCTTCCACTGCAGACATCTGAGCCTTGATGTGAAGACCTCAGCCAAAATATCTGCAGAGAGCCTGTGCTTGAGCCCTAATCACAGTGTTAACGAGCAAAACTTGACTGAAGTTCAAAATTAAAGAGAGAAGATGGCCATCACCTGGAAGATCTGCTGCTTCACTCTCATATTGCTCCCCATGGTAAGGGAAAATCTTTTTCTTTGCATTGTTCTGATATGAATATTTGTTCTCATGGCCAGGAGTGAAGGATCTGCTGCTGACACTCACTGCAGCTTTTTCTGTGTGGTCTCATAAGTTGTTTTAAGGTTTTTCCAGCCTCTGTCAATTCAAAAGGACTGTGGTCACTGCTCATCCTGAGAAGGGCAAGTCCATTCCTTAAGGGTATTTGTTCACTGTTTTTATCCAAGATTAAAAATAAAATAAAGTAATAACTAAAATAATAGCAAGGCTTCTGTTTCAAATCCATTAGATAAAGAATACTTTTTTCCCAGTCAGAGGGGATAAAATTGGAGATTCCTCTCAGCCCTGTGAAACCTGAACCTTGAGATATTTCAGGCAGTGCTTTTGGATGCCTCTGATTTCAGAGGACTGACTTTAAGAAACAACACAGATGAGCCTCTAAAGATACAAAAGGCATTTAAAGTCATTTATCATGTTTCTGAAGGTTTTCAACTCTTTCTGCAGATGGCAGAGATTCATTTTCCCCCTCTTTACTTACTGAGTTGCTATTGCATTGATAACTCAGTCTGAACACATGTGGAGTTGTAGCTGTTCCTCTCCACCGTCCCCCCACACGTTGTGGCTGGATCTGACCTCACCAAACAGCCAGAAAACCACTGAATAAAGATGTTTCTTCCCTTTGTTGCAGTGAGGATCAGTACACAACCCCTAGAATAAACTCCTCTTGCCTTTCAACTCAGTTCTTTGCTAGCACATGAAATGTGCTTTTCACCTCTGCTCAAGGAGCCCTGCTCAGAGGGATTCTGGGACAAACAGCACCACTATTTAAATATTCCATCTCGTTTTTATTAAAAGCCTTCTGCAGCTTTCATGCAAATGCTTTACAATTGCTTACTATGCAGATATTCTCTCATTACTGCACTTTAGTAGTCAGGGGTTTGAAAGCATTCCAAACATCTATTTTGTTTTATTTTTAAATAACAACAATTTCGTATGGCAGTGATTTGACCAGAGCATCTTTTAGGAGTTTTTACAGAGTTTCTTGCTCATGTGCATCCTGTGTGAGCTGCCTGACCATGCGTGTTTGACACCCATCCAGGGCTTGTCTTTACTTTGGCACACAAAAACACACTTTCTTTTTTCCTTTTGGGTTTTATTTAGGGTCAATTCTATTTAACTGAACATCTGAAATGTGGCATAATTGAGCTGAATTCTGTAGGGCAGGGTTGGAACTGGGAGTACACTTGTGTTCATCCAAATAACATAGTCCCTTATGTGGTCTTGGAATTTTTACCTCCTGCATGTGACTATTGCTTAGCTGTCCTGGTCAGGTAGAAACTATTACTTACTAAACTTTAATTTTTATGCTGTATCTCTGAAATAAATACAGTAACTTCCTTTAAGCTGATAGGGAAGGGAAGAAAAAACACATTTCGCTTGTTTTAGGTGCTGAAGTTCACACGAGATTCCTGACTATAAAAGAAGGTTGGGTGAAATTCAGAAGCTGGTTTTTTTGAACATAGAATCATAGAATCATAGAATCGATTAGGTTGGAAAAGACCTCCAAGATCATCGAGTCCAACCCTTGGTCCAACTCCAGTCCATTTACCAGATCATGGCACTCAGCGCCACGTCCAATCTGTGTTTAAAAACCTCCAGGGATGGGGAATCCACCCCCTCTCTGGGCAGCCCATTCCAATGCCTGAGCACTCTCTCTGTAAAGAAGTTTTTTCTGATCTCCAACTTCAATTTCCCCTGGCAGAGCTTGAGCCCATCGTGCCCCCTTGTCCTATTGCTGAGTGCCTGGGAGAAGAGACCAACCCCCAGCTGGCCAGAACTTCCCTTCAGGCAGTTCCAGACAGTGCTGAGGTCACCTCTGAGCCTCCTCTTCTCCAGGCTAAACACCCCCAGCTCCCTCAGCCTCTCCCCACAGCACTTGTGCTCCAGTCCCTTCTCCAGCCTCGTTGCTCTTCTCTGGCCCCGCTCCAGCCCCTCAATATCCTTTCTGAACTGAGGGGCCCAGAACTGAACACAACACTCAAGGTGTGGCCTCCCCAAGGCAGAGTCCAGGGGAAGGGTCACTGCCCTGGGCCTGCTGGCCACGCTATTTTTGATCCAGGCCAGGATCCCCTTGGCCTTTTTGGCCACCTGGGCACACTGTTGGCTCCTGTTGAGCTTCCTGTCCCTCAGTCCCCCCAGGTCCCTTCCTGCCTGGCTGCTCTCCAGCCACTCTGTGCCCAGCCCGGAGCGCTGCAGGGGGTTGGGGTGGCCAAAGGGCAGGACCTGCACTTGGCCTTGTTGAACTCCATCCCATTGCAATCAGCCCATCTCTCAAGTCTATCCAGATCCCTCTGCAGAGCCCTCCTGCCTTCCAGCAGGTCGACACTCCCTCCCAACTTGGTGTCATCAGCAAATTTGCTGATGATGGACTCAATCCTCTCATCTAAATCATCAATAAAGATGTTAAACAGGACTGGACCCAACACAGACCCCTGGGGACACCACTGGTGACCGGCCGCCAGCTGGATGCAGCTCCATTCACCAGCACTCTCTGGGCCCGACCCTCCAGCCAGCTCCTGACCCAGGAGAGGGTACACTTGTCCAGGCCATGGGCTACCAGCTTTTTCAGGAGTATATTATAAATTAAATTATATAAACACACCTTGGTGCTCCTGATTTGAGACCCAAAGATAACAACTGTCACATCTCAGTCTCTAAGGAGTTCCCATCTTCCAGCTAAGCCCAGGACAGCCCCAGTGTTTCCTCCCAAATAACTGCTGGTGAGGTGTATCCTGCACTGGGAGAGCTGAATTCTTGGCTTTGCAAGCACATTTTTCACACTGGAACAAAGTTAATTAAATCTTCACATGAATGGAAAAGCAAAAGACATTTCTGTCAAATGATTTTCAATGTTTCAAGATTCTTGGTGCTCAGCTTGAGGCAGCCAAAAGGTGGCTTCTTATTTAGAGGTGAGCAGCTTTTAATTAAGGGAAGTAAATGAACATCTCTCTCGAGCTTTCACATGCATGACCTTCCTGGCAGATGGAGAAGGACAGCAAGTTTCCAGTTGCTCATATTTCAGGCCATAACTGTGGTTGCTGAGCTGGATAATTAGTGGTCAACTCCAGCTCTTGGAAAGAAAAATTCCTTGTTGAAATACTGTGAAGCAAACCAGAGTCCATGGGAAAAATATTCTTTTATGTATGTGGTGTTTCCAGAATGAATATCATGATCTTATTTATAAATAAGAGTTTATTACAGTCTTTTTGCAGATACTGAAGTTGAGCTTTTAACACCTGTGAATTTGTGTGTTTGCACACACATTTCTTTGCTCAGTAAAAACACTTAAGCTCATGACAGAGATTTTACCATAATTTATATGCAGTATATTTCTTAGTAAATCCTAACTTTCCTTTTCACACATTCCAAATTTTGGGAATGGTATAATGTTATTTATGGGTTTTCCCTGCTGTGACTCTTCTGCAATACTTGTGGTAACACATTTCTCTCCACTGGGACACACAATTACTCTTCAAACCACCTCTAAGATGCTGTGCTGGTGACCTCAAGTTGGTATTTTCCAGTCCTGCAGATTTTCAGCTTTTCTACCAAGGGAGTGGATGTGAATATAAAAAAAAAAATGGAATAAATTTGAATGTCATCCTTCAGAAAGTTCCTGAAAATAATTTCTTTTATATTTCTTTCCTCTAAACACCTCTGGTACTCAAGAAACCTCCAGTCACTCCAAGGAAATCTCTTGTTAGGTGCTGGGATTCATCCTCCTTTTCTGGCACATGTGGCCATTCCTCAAAGTGGCTGCAGTAGCTTCTGAATCCTGCTTGGATGTGGAGATTTTGGCTTCACCAACAGACAGACCCATTTTATCCCCAGAAAACCAAACCCTCCAACTAATGTCCACGTCCATAAACAGGGCAAGAAAAAGCAAAAAGAGGACAAAGTGTTAAAGGAAAATTCTCGGGAGCTTCGAATAGAGACTCAGACCAGACAACAAGAAAATAATATGCAAAGATATATGTAGAAATGGGCATGTTAAGCCAAGTTTAACTGTCAGAGACTGAGGGTGGTTTGATTTTCATGTGTTTAACAGGCTATTCTGCATTGGCCTATTAAAGGTATGACACCTTATTAACCACTTGGGATTGAAGGCAACATAATCCCTGCTAGGCCTTTCAGAGGAATTCTTGAGCTTTATATTTTTTCCCCAGTTTAAGTGTTTTCCTGGATTTAAGTGCCTGTGTTGCTATTTTAGCTGATTTTAATCCATTTCTGTCAGCTGGTCCAGCTCTTCTCACTCACTCTCATTCTTTCCTTTGCTTTAGCTGAAGCTCTGGAATAGTGGAAGGTGTCCCTGCCTAGAGCAGGGAGTTGGAATGAGATGATTCTTAAGGTCCCTTCCAATCCAAACCATTCTAGGATTCTATCACCTGTTTTCATTTGCACATCAGTTTTCTTCACCCTACTTATTTTTTTTTTTTTTTTTTTGCTTCTGGATTCACTTTAACTGTTGATTTTACATTCCATTCTCCTGTGATAACAGTGCATTTGCTTTTCTTGTTGGGAAATACAACACAAGTAATCATAAACTTATTGAGGAGAAAGGATCCTAAACCATCATTCCTTTGTCTAGTTCCAAATGTACTTGAGAAACAATGAATTTCATGACTTACAAAGTTGGCTTAGTGTATGAACTGAATTTTAAATGTAACTGCAATGCAGGTGTTCTAACTATTTGGAATAATTCCATCACATGTATTTCTTCACCTAATATTTAGAATTTCTCATGGCTACACTTTTAGTATTCCTGAGCTTAAATGTTTCAAAGGGCAGAATATTCTTTCAAGGGCTGCAAAACATTCATGGACTTCCTTTTAAAAAAAGAGAGAGATAAAAAAGTGAGTGATGCCTCTTGTATACCAACAGTGAAGTGTGATCTCTGTGAGTGTCAGATGGGCAAGTCCAGATTTGGATGCACAGGCAGCATCTCACAGAGCAGAGAATGAAACCTGATTTTATTATGTTTAAGCAATTCATGAAGAGGTGAGGAGAGAAACATTTATTTGCTCGGCCTGTTTGCTGAAAGGGGTGGTATTTCTCACTCTTTTAAGGGTGTGTATGGGCTGCAGAGCAGAGAACTTTCTGTATCCTCTATTACACTTCTGTAGCTGTCACTTGCTGTGCCAGGTTATGTTCAAATGGAATCATCTACATTTCGGCCTCTGTCATTTTGAAAAGATGAGGCACGATGTATTCAGGCATAATATTCTACTCATTTCCCCCCAGCCCTGCAATGTTTGTTAGTGCATTTTCTGCTGCAGCCCAAATGGGAGGCTCCTCAGGCACAAACATGGGTGGCTGGGATGGTCCCTGCTCTTTAAAATAACTATTTTTTCCATGCAGGACTTAATGAGAGAGATTTTAATGAGTTTATCTGTGTGGTGATTTGTAGCAGCTCATAACCCTATTAGAGAAGTCACATTCTCTGTAGGACTGCAGGTGTCTCTTACAAAGTTCACAGTTTCATGGAACTTCCCTGTTATTTATGTAATGAAAATGTAAATATGTACAAAGATAGTCAGGGAACTCCACAGGAGATAAAAACTCAGCTAGCCAAGACATTAGTACTGCTTTAGCTTGTCCTTTTTAATATGAGGAGCAATCAGCAGAACAGCAACCTCTTAGAAGCCTTGTTTGAAATAGAACAACAAAATCTCAGGGTGTGTAATATTGGGTAGAGCAGTTTCAAAGAGCAGGTTCAGAGTTTCTGGTAAAATGTATCACTGAAAGCATCTCAGAAAATCAGTGTCGGAGAACCACAGTGGGTTTGATGCCAACCAACTTCAAGCACTTTTCAGAGGCAGAAAAATTAGGATCTTGGGTTCCAGATGGTCGATACCCTCCCAGCTGGGTGGGATAGGTACCTACAGAGAGGGAGAGAGGGACAGATCCCTCAGGGTGAGATCTCCACCGAAATATCTACAAGTCTGTTTTTTTATTGAGAAAGCTCCTGTCTGAGACACCTGAAGGTGACGGGAGACCTTGATGTGGTGTTGGTGCTCTGTCTGGTGCACTGGCACTTGTGATCCCACACTGGGCACAGCAGGTGTCAGGTATGGTCGTTGCAGGACATAAAGGAGGACACGTGGCAAAATGTTTTTTTTTCATAGAATCCCAGAATGGTTTGGGTTGGAAGGAACCTTAAAGCTCATCTCCTTCCACTCCCCTGCCATGGACGGGGACACCTTCCACTGTCCCGGGTGGCTCAGAGCCCCATCCAGCCTGGTCTTAAAGGTTTCTGAGCTTATTAAGCACAAAAGATGAATGACAGCCCAAACCCACATAATATACCAACGTGTGGTTCACAAACAATGCACAAACACCTACAACTTTCCTTTTTTAGAAAGGCAGATTAGATATTTTGGTCTTAGAAATGCCAGGCAGCAGGTACCAAAGCAGAAAATAGTTGCCCTACATTACATTAATGTGTTCGCTTTTTTGCTCTCTGGCAGTTGTAATAATTTCTGTGACAGGCAAATAATATGATGGCACCACTGATTTAAGGACATGAATATGATTTTTCTTCCTGCTGGTTCTTCTATTCATGAGCTTGGAGGAGGGTTGGATGAACAGCCAAATAACAAATTGGGAGATAAAAAGAGGATTTCTTAATAAAGGAGCCTGTAAAAAAAGTAGTAAAATCAGAATCAGTGATTTTTCCTGTTGCTCTGCTCTAAGATCCAGCTCCTGGAGGGATATTATTCAAGTCTCTCAAGTGCTGCTGGCCTGTTCTGCCTGGGGTTTGCTGAGTCAGCAGCCCAAGAGGATTTCCCCTGGAGTCAGCTTGGAGAGATAATTGTGACGCAGAACCAAAGCTACATAGAAAGAAGGGGGAAATGGAGACAAAAAAGCAGGAAGAGAGGGAAAAAATATTAACCCTCCCACATTTACAGTTCTGTTCCATTGTTAGAGATTTGGTCTTTTATGTCCCCTACTGTCCCTCCTGTCATAGCTACAGCAAACAGTTTCTTCTCAATATGTGAAATAAGCTCCAGAGCCACTCAGAGTGAATGTACATCCCATGGCAGCTCAGTTGGCTAAAACTTGGTTGTAATAATGCCAAGGTCGTGGGTTCAATCCCCTGTGTGGGCTGTTGACTTAAAAGTTGGACTCGATAATCCTTGTGGGTCCCTTCCAACTCAGAATAGTCTGTGAGATTCTGTTAGAAGGTACACCAGGACTTGGAGCCTCCCTGAGGATCCAGGGGCCTCCCTGAGGATCCAGGGGTGATGCTGAAAGCCGCCTGGGGGAGGATGTGGGAGCAGGGCCTGCCTGTGGTAGTTTTGGCTTTAGTTTCAGGTAGGCCTCATTCAGCAGGCCCAAAGGATGTGACATAGATTAGAAGGGACAAGCATCATCTGACTTAAGCAACCAAAGAGGTATTTCATATCATCTGACATCATCAAGAAGTGTCAAGAAGTATAAAAAGAGAGGGAGGTGGAGCTTTTGCCCCTTTTGGTCTTTGCCTTAGTCCCAGAAGGACGGACTGTGCCATCCTAGGAGGGACGGGAGGACCAGGCCTGGCACCAGCTTACCACAAACCCTCCACACAAACCATCCACAGGCTTGGGAAGTCCATCCCAGGCAGAGCCCACTATGCCTGAAGTGGCTTCCAGGGCTTCTTTGCCAAAGCAATAGAGGAATGGCTATTTAACCTAAGTCTATGAGGCCCTTTACAAACCATTGCCAACCATAAAGCTGAGATGTTGCTGTCCAAGGCACAGCACCCAACTCCAAAAAGCCCTTTCCATGGGTAAGAGGTGAATGGCTCACTCCAGGGTAGCTTGATCCTGAAAAGTTCCCTCAGATTTATTTTCTCCATGTGGAAATCACTTGGAAGTGTAGATTTTGTACTAAAATATCATCTCCATGGTGTATTTATTCCATGCCATATAGTGCTGGTTTTACCCCAAACTGAGAACACAACTGAGTGGGATCTGCCTCCGGACTTTCCTGTGCATGATAGAACTGAGTTGTGGACCTAAATAAGTCAGGAAATGTCCTTAGGGCAACATTTAGCCACAGAAATGCTGGATGTCTGGATTAGAGTCATCGAGTCATGGAATGGTTGGGGTTGGAAGGGACCTTAAAGACCATCTATTTCCAACAGGTTCACATTCCACTGTCCCAGGTTGCTCCAAGCCCCATCAAACCTGGCCTTGGACACTTCCAGGGATGGGGCAGCCACAGCTTCTCTGCCCAACCTGTGCCAGTGGCTCAGATTTTTACCTAAATAATATATAATCATGAATCTTCTGTACTTGATGTGAAGGCACAGACACCTCTACACATTGGAACAACCCATCCTAAATTCCCCCAGTGCTCTCCTTACTGCAGGGTCCTCAAAAATTATCTGAGACTGGAATTTGGTTTCTTTAGCTTTTAGAAACCTCATTTTTATTGACCTGCATGGGGAATTCTCTGAATGTTATGTGGATCCTGAGTAGATGACAGTAATCACTTTTGCCCAGTGGATTGCCTTGAGTTTTCAGTATCTTGTGATTCATTTTTGTGGGGTGGTTTGTAAGGTTATCACAAATGCTGTTTCCTGCCTTTCATGAAACACATTTTTGAAATTGAGCGTTAAATATAAGTTCTTGAATGGGCAAGGGCAGATGCCAATGAATCTCTGTGTCTGTAGTATAAAAAAAATGACAAATCCATCCATTAGATACTTCAGGATCTTAAAAAAAAAAACAAAAGAGTGGAAGAAGATCCGTTTTAAAGAGAAAAGGAAAAATGTTTTCCCCCCAGAACAACATGCTAAAAATATTTTGTACTACTTTTGGTAGAATTATTATTTCCAGCACAGTTCAAAGAATTCGATCTCAATTTCAAACCCCCCCTTTTTTTTGTTTTTGGTACAATCTAAAGTGTGTTTTTGGGGTTTTTTTGCTATCTATACAGTTTAGACTGTAAATCTAATCAGAATCTTGAGGGAAAATAGTCTCAATGAACATCTTTCAGCCTGATTTCATTTTTGTTGGAGAGTTTAATGGTTTCCCAACCTTCATCCACGTTCAGTGCCCAACGTGTCCCAATACCCTTTTTATCTGCCCACTTCTACTGAAAACTTCCATTGAGGATTTGAAAGGGATGAAGATTTTCACTGCTCCCTGACCTTCCCAGTTACACATTTCTGCAACGTTCTTTCCTTGCTCAGTAGGTGTCTTTTGGAGTGCAAGATTCTTATTAATTCTCTGAGAGCTTTAGACAGAAGAAAACACTTTAGCTGCTGTTTACTCCTTTCAAATGATTTTGGTCCCCCCAGTCTCTCTCCATCTCGGCATCTGTGGCCAAAGTGTGTGTTATTCAGGGTCATTTTGCCTAAACACAGGCTGTTAATTTGGTTTGACAATTCCTGAAACAGTTTGTCAGTAGTTTGAGCTTCTGATGTTTACACATTCAGGAAGGGAAAGTACAGAGATTTTAATTGGGTTTTAATTATTCTCCCCTGATAGCCACATCTGAGCATGTTACGTATTTGTCTTAAAACTATTTTGGACCTTTACTGTGGTTTTCCTGTTTGCTGAGGGCTTGCAAGAGAACTGATACTGCAGAATATATCTTGGATGAGATTAGAGATACGCTAAAGCTCAAGGCTATAAAGTTGGTTTTACTTCCTCACAGATATTAAAATGTTCCTTCTTTTTTCCTGCTGCCCTCTGGCTGAGCTGGTTTTAGTTATTAGCTCTCTGTTAGCCAGTTATGATAATTTGCTCCATTACTTGAGAACAACAAAACACATGACATGTTTGCAGTGTAATAGAAATTAAATTCCCGTGCAGTTTCACTCCAAGCCACTCTGTTTTAGTACTTCTTCCAGCAACGTGGATGGGCAAAGTGTAAACCTTTTAGCATCATGTGTTGTATCTTATGTCTGAACTAGTGCAGAAACACCAGGGGAACACACTAAGGGCTAATTTAAGGGAGCTGTTGACTCTCAGTGTGTATTTTCAGTGTAAAAGGTTTGACCCCAAAGCTGATGTATTTACTCTTCCTCCTGGAACTGGCTGGAGCTGGAGGCATTCCCATGCACACTCCATTGGCAGAGCAGCCATGGGAGAGTCAGGAATTCTGTGCAGGCAGGCAGGGTTGGTGGGAATGGGTTGCTGAAGGGCCTTTGATGCCCTAAGGAAAGCAGACTGATGTGATCACATCTGTACACAGATGTGTATTTTTCTAATGCTCCAGGTCATCTGTCCACCTCTAAAACCTGGATGCTGGGGGTGGGTCCAACTAAATTTGACAGAACATCCACATTCTCAGGCAAAATAATTCTCTAACAGTTTCATGTGAATGTTCAGGCAAATACAGAGATTTTGTTATTCACTGCAAAAAAACCCCAAATCAAAATCCAAAAGAACTTTAACATAATCTCAAGATGTGTTAAGACAGCAGAGTATCCAAACTGGAGTTCATGTTAGGATGAGGGCATGGAGTGATAGGACAAGAGGGAATGGCTTTAAACTGAAACAGGGCAGCTTTAGATTAGTTATTAGGAAAAAATTCCTCCCTGTGAGGGTGATGAGGCCCTGGCACAGGTTGGGCAGAGAAGCTGTGGCTGCCTCATGCCTGGGAGTGTCCAAGACCAGGTTGGACAGGGCTTGGAGCAGCCTGGGCTGGTGGAAGGTGTCCGTGGCCAGGAGGTTGGAACAAGCTGATCTTTAAGCTCCTTTCCAACCCAAACCATTCTGTGATCTGGGAGACACTACTCCATGTCATCAATGGCTAAAGGCTCTTGTTACTGCTCACAAAACCCATCAGCTTTATTTCTATTTTCTTAATCTAACAGCTAATCCAGGTGTGTGGCCATTCAGGATCACTGGCATTAGCAGTAACCTCAGGCATGAGAGTTTGAGGGTCAGATGTTCTTACTGACTGCTCAGTGTGAGCAGCTGAAGCTTCTTCTTTCTCATTTCCCTGCATCACATACCAACTGCACTGACCTATCTCTAAAAGGTGTGGAAAAGATGAATCCATTTAATGCTGGGGATGCTCAGATGTTAGTGATGGTGCCAAAGGCAGATGTGTGAGAGAGGAGGGCTTTGGTTCATCTCTTTGCTGCCCTGTGGAAGGGCAAATGCTGCTGAGCTGTGCAGAGTCAGAGCTCTGTGAGACACTTGGCTTTCAGACATTCTGTGTGTTCCATCTATTTGGCAGCTCAAACCATAAAAACTTCCACCAGTGAGATCTGAGTGAAACGTGCCTTTAGGCCATCAGTTTGTTGCAGTGAAACAATGATCAAACAGTCTATTTTCCTGCTTTTCCTCTCACACTTCCTTGTACACGACCTGGTATCTGAATTATTCACACCTATAAAATCCATGGACATGAATAGTACATGTTATAGCAGCTGGGTCACCCCTGGGTGTTCTGGAAAAACACAGATAGGGATGACCTGGGAATGACACAATGTCTCCTGATTTTCTAGAACGGATATTTGTAACACCTAAATCTCCATATTGTGAATCCCTTCACTTTTGCCTTGACATAATTATTCCTTCTCTGCTTCACAGGAGCTTATTTGTTCTATTTACACAACACTTTACTGGTTGTATTTTAATCTTTTTAGGGATTTTTCTGAGAATTAAAGCAGTAGGTGGGGACCAGAAATGGTAGTTTATTTTCCTTTGGTTTTCACACTGTAACCTACTGGTTGCAACATTAATTCTGCTGCTATTTAATTAGGGGGATGCAAAGATGGGAAATCAACTTCTTCTCTCTTTTGTATCCATTTTTTTTCTATAGCTCTCTTAATGAAATGCAAAATAACACCTTGTGAATGACAACCAGCATATGAAGGGCAGGTCATCCTGTGCTGAGCTCCCATCCCACCACGTGGCACTGCTTGCAAAGGGAAGTTTGGGGATATTCAGGAGTGGGAAGTGGCAATCCTCCAGCTGTGCTCATGGATTCATTTGGGGAAAAAACCAAACACCAAACAGCTGCACAAGCTGCCAGAACCATCATAAAATAAGACCATTAGAAAAGGAGAAGAATTAAATCCTCCTTAATTTAGTATAAGAAAAAAATAAAAGGAATTCGACAGGAATGTGTATGAATGATACTAATCTAGAAAAAATTGTCAGTCCTTAGTACTGGGGTTTTTTTGCATTTTAGGCCATTGGTTTTCATTCTGAAGCGGTTTTTTATGTGTGAAAATGTGAAATACTTATCTGTTGTCGAAGGTGTAACATAGAAATTCTGAACACAGTAATCCTCAGGATCAAATGAAGGGCAGATAACATAAATTGGAATCACCCAGAATGAGGGACAGTATGACAGAGGTTTCATCAGTTTTGCTTTCAGGTCTTTGGCTTAAATGTGACAGCAATTTGCCCTCCTGGCAGAGGAACCCCTTCTCTGTTTCTTTCTTCAGTATGTGTCACACACACAGTATTTACATGTGTTAATGTTTGCTTCTGAGAGCAGGGAAATCAAAGCAGCAGAAATAGCTGCTCCCATTTCTGATCCTATCTTTCTCCACGGAAAATGAAACCTTCTTCTTTCTATTAACTTCAATCTGAACTGAATTAGAACATTACTGCAATTTAATGTTCCCATTTCAAGGGCTTCAGAACAATTTTTTTTGGCACGTTACAATTCAGAAATAAGTGGAGAGGAAATGCTTTGCATGTCTTTATTCCATTGCACGTGGATGGTTCTAGGATGGACAATAATCATATAGTCATGGAATCATGGAGTGGCTTGGGTTGGAAAGGAGCTTAAATATCATCCAGTCCCACCCCCTGCCACGGGCAGGGACACCTTCCACTATCCCAGGTTGCTCCAAGTCCTGGCCAACCTGGCCTTGGACACTTCCAGGGCTGGGGCAGCCACAGCTTCTCTGCCCAACCTGTGATAGGCCCTGCCTGCCCTCATAGGGGAGAATTTCTTCCTGATATTTAACCTTGCCCTGTCAGTTTAAAGCCATTCCCTCTTGTCCTGTCCAGACCCTTGTCCAAAGTCCCTCTCCAGCTCTCTTGCAGCACCTTTAGGAACTGGAAGATCTCCTAAGATCACTTAAGGTGTCCTTGAAGCCTTCACTTCTTCAGGCTGAGCAACTCCAGCTCTCTCAGCTTAGACCTAAACTCCCTGAAAAATAACACCGGTGGACATGGTGGAACTGGCTTTTCTTTCTGTAGCTGGAAATAGAACAGCAGAAATAAAATTAATGTCTGGATATAGCAGGGAGATGAAAATGAAGCTGTTAAGGTTAATAACTGAGAAATCCTGGCCACTTCATGGGGAAATTCAGCTGGAACTGAGCAACTGCCTTTTCTGGGGCTTTTGGTTTACCAAGAACAGCAGTCAAGGAAAAGACATGGGCATGAAGTCCTGGCTGTCATGCCAAGCAAGGCAGGTTGTGTTGCTCTCACTGTGTGACTCTCACCAGCCACCACTGACAAAGAGGAAAACTTTACTTTGTACTGAGGGGTGAATGCTGTGTTGGGAGACATCAAGACATGTGGAAATCGAGGGTGGCTGAAGATTCAGAGCCAGGTGTCCTGGGGGCTGTGATGTGGCTGGACATTAGGAAAAGGTTCTTCACTCAGGTTGGGCACTGGAATAGGGTTCCCAGGGAAGTGGTGGTGACTTCCACCCTGCCAGAGTTCAAGAAGTGTTTAAACAACACTCTCACATACTGTGTTTTTTGGGGTGATCCTGTGCAGGGCCAGGAGTTGGAGTCCATGATTCTTGTGAGTCCCTTCCAGCTCAGAATATTCTCTGATCTGTGATCCAGTGCCACAGATGAAGTAGGATACAGCATTTTCAAGCTGAAGTACATAACATCAGGCTCCCTTAGCAGAGAAGGACCCCTTTAATATGGAATGCACAAACACCCCAGCAGAACTCTCACTTGTTTCTCCAGGATGCCAAGTTATTGACACTTCCACACATTTATCACATTAAATTTCGGAAGGGAGGCTTGAATGTATCAGCCAAGACTTACTATGTGTGGTTACAGAGTTTTAACCATGAATGCTTGGCTTCTGAAACCTTTATTTCTGTTTTTTTCTTGAAAAAGAAAAATTGTCTGTTGTTTAAATATGCAACAGATTCTGGATCTGGGAGTCTGTGCATTGCATTCAGCTGCAAACAGCACAGCTGGAGCATCTGTTACCCTGGGACAGAGCCCCTGTGCCACCAGTTCTGCAGCAAGGATGCCCTTGTAGCTGCCAGCTGAGGGGACTGGTGTAGGTCCCCAAATGCCTGCTGCATTTTGCTGGAGCTGAGAACAACAGGAGATGTGCCATTAGGATAATAAAGTGCATCCTGAGTTTCACCTTATTTAGTGATATGTCCCTATTTGAGCAAATTTCTGTAGAGCAGTGGAGTGGAAAATGCTGGAGCAGAATCTGGGTCATGACAAGACGCCGAAAGTGAGACCTGTGGCTTATCTGTCGGGGGCTGAAATGCATCCAGGTCCTGCTGGTTTATTTGGAATGAAGTCGCCCTTTAAGGGGGAGATCTGCTGGTAGCAGAAGACCATCTCTATCTCTGTGTGTTGTCCCTCCTTAAGTCAAATCCTCCCCTGCCGTGGCATGAGAGTAAGATGGGAATGTGAGATCGGCCCTGCAATCTGGCACTGTGTTTGGTTGGCTTGGTTTGTTTTCTAGTAATTTTGCAATTCGTTTGTGACATGTTGTACTTAGGAACTTCTTGAAACCTGCTTGAGGTTCGTGAAATGTCATGGAGTCAGTGGTAGGACTTTCAAAGAGGGCCTTGTGAGCAGTGCACGTGTGAGAATAATTAATTCATTAATTACACATTTTCCGCTGCTCACAGAGCGGGGACTGGGCCCCACCTGCCTCCTACCCTGGGATTGTCTCACAAAGTCTCTGCTTCCTCTCTGTCCTCACACCACATGAAACAAAATATTTGGATAAGGAGTCACACAGGAATAAGGAACCCACTTTTTGCAGGATTAAGTAATAAATTGCATTCTTACATCATGGTTAGTAAGAACTTTGAGTCACAGTTCACAATGGTAGAGTATTCTTGATACAGCAACAGGTAAATAATAATATTAACACATAAAATGTTAGGAAAGGGGAAAAAACCCACAGAAGGTACTTTGGAAAGGAGAAAGAGGGAGCTGTGTGTGTAACACACCTGCAGCTAGAACTGCTCTCAAATATCTTGTTCCATGCCAGTCCAACTTTGCCCTTCCAAAACCTCTACTTTTGGGCATCCCATTTCACAGAAATGTGAAAAAAGAAAATAAATTAAAAAGCAGGAGTGTTCAGGGTTGGTTTCTTGTAGGGAAGATTCTCTGGGTTGTAAGAAGGCTCCAGCTGGCTCTGTTGGAGGTACCATTGCTGAATATCCTGCCCAGTGCGTGTTGTGGACATGAGGGTTCATCAACCATTGGCTGGTTCCTGTCTTTGCTCTCCTTCCACATCACTCCTCAGAAAACAGACTGAGGTGGGTGGGTCTGGATTTTTTATAGTGTGTAGAAAGAAAACCCCTCTACATGTCACACCTTCTCTGAGATGTTATGGAGTTCAGTTCTTGTGAGTGAAGAAAGGAATTGGGTGTGATTGTGTTTCCCTATTTCTCAAAGTCCTGTGAAAATACCAATTATTGTTGGCTCGTTTTTATTGTGGCAAATACATGGGTCCCTGCTGACTGTGAGTCTGGGCATGTGCTTCTCTGTTGTGGCATCTTTGAAAGAATTATGTGTTTTTATTGTTCCTTTGAAATATCAAGGATGGGGAATTGAGGCCCAAAATTGTTCTCCATCACCTGTTCACTGCATGTCCCTGAGAGGGGCACATTTTGCTGCATTCGGATCACCAGGCAGGATCCTAGTTCAGAGCTGCATGTTCTCAGGTTCTACAAATATAATATATCTAGATTAAATATAAATGTAAATAATATAAGTTACAAGGTTAAAGACAAAGACCAAATTTTCCATCGTAAGTCATTGTCAATATACACTAGTAGAGAAATGGATAATTTAATGAGACAGATGTTGTCCAACAGGTGATGTGCCTTCTTCCATTCAGTGGTGTCCAGAGCATTGTTAAACAAGTATCATTTTAAAGCTTCCAAATGCCCAAGGCAGGAATGTTACATGTGGTTAAATCACTATAAATTACAAACCTCCCAAACAGCCTCTGCTGCACCAGTGGAGGGAATTGTGGTGGTGGAACTGCTCAGCCCTCTGGCAATGATTTGTCTATCCAGAGCTTAGTTATTCACTCCTGGTGTTGTAACTGCCTGTCACCAGGGACTGTGTGTGCTGGGAACCACATTTCCATGCTCCTGTTAAAGAGTTACTGCCAGATATTTAAACACTGGTGATCCCCCGTGACTGAATTGTGCCCAGTGACAGCTCAAAACTCCTGCTGGTCTATCTGAGGTGCTTAAGGGGGAAAATCAAGGCACAGATAAAGAGTTTTCAAGGAGTAGGATGGGGATGGGATTCATCAGGGCCTTATCTGCAGCCACACAAGTCACCCTGGGCTCTCATTTTTGCTACTAGCAAGAAACAAACACTGACTCTGCAGGTCTCTCTCCATACTGGTTTTTTCACCCTGATAGTAATTTACATATTGATCAACATCGAGTGTTTAAAACATTAATTGGCCGTGAGAGAAGTGTCTGCTGATGCTTCTCAGCAGCATGACATTAAAACAGTCCTAAACAGAGAGAGAAGGTACCCATCAACAGGCAGGCAATCATAAAAACAGGAACTGCTGTTTTATTAGATCACCTAATAAAAGTAGCATTAGTATCACTCTCTGTGGTCTAAACCCAGACTGAAGGATCATAGTGGCTAATAACTTTATACTGAAAAAAATGGAATTTTCTATTGTGTGCAAAACTCAATTATTTCATTATCTTTTGTCATCCTGCAGGAATATGTTCACATATCTAGACTTGTTTTTTTATATTTTTATTTTTTTTCCTATTTCATGAAGCAGATCACCTTTAAAAACTTGGATCCCAAAATAATGGAATATTTTACACTGATGTCTTTAAGCATAGTAAAAGTCTTCCTTCCCCCTAGGTTGGATTTTTTGAATGACACCTAAAGGGACCTACAAGAAAGGAGGGACTTTTGACAAGGACAAGTGACAGGATGAGAGGGAATGGCTTCCAACTTCCACAGGGCAGGGCTGGATGGGGTATGAGGAGGATATTCTTCCCTGTGAGGGTGAGGAGGCCCTGGCATAGATTTCCCAGAGAATCTGTGGCTGCCCCATCCCTGGAATTTTTCAAGGCCAGGCTGGCCAGGGCTTGGAGCAACCTGGGACAGTGGAACGTGTTGCTGCCCATGGCAGGGGGTTGGAGCAGGATGATTTTTTAAGGTCCTCTCCAGTTCAGATCATTCCAGTACTCTGTGACTGTGTGATTCTTCAACTGATCAGTGCAACACTTGATAGCATGTTTTGTGTTTGTATTGTAGTTAAATGGTTGGGAATGTGGCCAACACGTGGAAAACCAGAGCCACACCATGGTCTTCACAGTCCTAAGCTGGGATGTCTGAGGACCAAGGCAGCTCATGTGCTGTGGCTCTGCCAGCAACCACCTTCCAGCCCCTGCTGTGCTTTCCTCCTCCTCCCAGGCAGTGTCCATAGCCCAAGGACAACCAGAGCTGGTTACAAATGCCTCTTCAGATGCCTCTTCTCTTTCTCTGGTAGTTTCTTGGTGGTGGGTTTTTCTGTACATGGCATCATTTTTCATCATTAGAAAGATTTCCTGCATTGCCTCCCTTCCTTTACAGTCCTGTCAGCTGAGTTCCACCCTGGCCCCTCTCACTGTGTTGGTGCTCTGACACACCATTCATTCTGCTCCTCTTTCCTTTGGGATTATGCACTTTATTCCCCTCTTTGAGTCCTTATAGCAAAATAGTGAGAAAACTGTTCCTCCATCAGTATGTACTTTATTCCTCTCCTTGAGTTTTTACAGCAAAATGGTCACAAAACCCTCCAGAGATGAGGAGAAAGAAAGGTTTGTTGAGAAAGCAACTCAAGGCACAGCTTTTTGTGCAAACATTTGATTCCTTTGGGAGTTGAGTGGGGTTTTTTAGTTGTGAGTTGTTGTGTTTTCCCTTCCACTTTGGCACAATATCTAAACCAGTGTCGCTGAGCACTGAAAGGACAAGGAGGGGAATTGAGAATAAGTTCAAGCACTCCCAATTACCACTGTTGTAATGAGATTTTTGCCTCTATTCTTCAGTGTTCTCCCCAGTCCCAGAGGCCCTTTGGGGGATATTAGAGTAAGAGCTGGAGCACGATGCACTTACTGGAGCCGCCAGCGGGGAGGAGAGAGAGGGAAAAACGTGTGTGATAGTTGAGGGCAAATAGCTTTAATTTAATTAGTAGATTAATTAAAGCCTTCCCCCTTGGGGAGGGTATATGTGTGTGTGTAGAAAGTGTTCCTGCAGGCTCCTGTAGCTGTTCATCACACGTTACTGTTCTGAGTGTGACTCAGATGGGGTTTCTATTGAACTTGCTGGGAGCCTGCACAAAACAAATTTCCTGTCGGAGACCTTTTCTCTTCAGGGTTTTGTTTAAATGTAATGAAGTATAAATGGGCAAATAATAACAAGCAATAACAAGAGCCTGCTTTGCAAATGAATGTGGCATCCAGCAGCACGACAACTGCAGAACTCCAAAAAGCTTCTCTGTTTCCCAACGCCCCCACAGTGCGAGAGTTCTTACATTAGTACAGTCCCTCAGCCTTCACTCACTGAAACTCATCAAGAGAAGTTTTTATTGTAAAAAATCCTTCAAGAATTCTTAGCAGCCTCGACTCTGCAAACTTTACATAGATCCTGAGGAAAGCAGATAAGGCCAGCAGTGTCCTGGGCTGTATTAACAAGAATATAGTCAGTAGATGCAGGGAAATGTTGACTCCTCTCTATTCAGCACTTGCTGGATTAGTTTTAGAATTACAGAATCCTGGAATGATTTGGGTTGGAAGGGACTTAAAGATCATCCAGTTCCATCCCCTGCCATCAGAAGGGACACCTTCCAGTAGCCCAGGTTTCTCCAAGCCCCATCCAACCTGGCCTTGGACACTCCCAGGGATGGGGCAGCCACAGCTTCTCTGCCCAACCTGTGCCAGGGCCTGCCCACCCTCACAGGGAAGAATTTCTTCCAGACAGCTAATCTAATTCCACTAGTTTAGACTATCACGTCCAGTTTTAGGCTCCTCAGTATATGAAATATGATAATCACCTGTAGCACATTTAGAGGAGGGACACTGAGATGGCCTTTGAGGAGAGAATGAGGAAATTTGGCTTTTTTACCTGGAGAAACTTTAGGAGCAATGTAGTAGCAGCCTCACAGCATCTATGAGGAGATCATCAGGAGAAAAGAGCCAAGCTTTTCATCGTGGTATGTGGCAGGAGAACCACAGACACTGGGCATGACCTGAAACAAGGGAGGTTCACACTGAAGAGAAACCTTTTTACCCTGAGGACAGGTGAACATTGGAGCAAGTTGCACAGAGCTTGTACAGTCTTCATTCTGACCCTGCTTCCAGTAGAAGGTTGAGCTGAACTCTTCTGAGGTCCCCTCCAATCTGAATTATCCTGTGATCCATGATTCCCTCTGAAAGACACACGTTAACATTATTCAGAGACAGCCACCAGGGGCAGGATGTCTGGATGAAAGCAACGGTGTGGGAGGGACTGAAGTTTCAAGCAAGAAATCTGTAGCCCAGGAGAAGGAGGTTAAGGCTGCTTTAGGCTGTCCTTATATTCCCTTGACTTTGGGTTGCTCTGACACCTGGTGCAGATTTCCAGGGCTGCTTGAAACAGGGGGCATTCCAGTGTTATCAGCACTGCCTAAAGAGTGAAAAGGGTATGCCTTTCCCAAAAATCCTCTGGACACAAGAGAAGAGAAGGTGCCTTTCTGCCTGTCACTGTTTCTCACAGAAAAGGCAGCTGTAAAGATGATGGTCCAGGACCGTCTTAAGGATCATCTGCAAGCAATGTAGCCCCTATTCAGAGTTTGGGTGGGATCTTTTAGGCTGATTTAACAGAGAAAATTTGAACAAGGCAGATCATTGTCACCCACAAGTTTGCCCCTTTGGAAGAGCAGTTCATGGGATTATATGAACAGCGTGTTCCAGATTGCTCAGAAATTAAAGTGTCCCTATTTCAGGTGTTCAGCTGAATCTGAACATCATATCCCAGATGTCTGTCAATATAAATCCTCATCTCTCAGCCAGACACAATGTATTACAAAAAAGGTGGATCCCACCCTCCAACTTGTATTCCAGTCATTTCCACTTATTGTTCAAACTGAACTGCTGTGCTGAATCTGCATGGAGTAGTTACCTGAGGCTGGAGCAATCTGACCACAGGGGAAAAAAATACTCATTATTTATCCTCCTGTGTCAATCAGCAATCAGGAAGGGCTACTGAACCTTTAGTTTCATCTCAAGTACTTTATGTCCAGCAAGATTTTTAAGCACTTTTAAAAGGAGTGGTTGCATCCTGCCAGTACAGGGCTTTGAGAAGCATCACTTGGCATTACCTGCTGTTAGAGCAAGGATAAAGGTGTGATTTGGTTTCATCCCAGATGTCACTTCTTGTGGAGGTCCTCAGCAATCCTGGGAATGCCTCACCATGCTCAAAAAGAGGTTTTACAACTGATCTCCAAGAGAAGGGAGCCTATAAGAAAGGTGGAAAGAGACTGTTTACAGGAGCATGTAGCATGTAGTGATGGGACAAGGGGGAATGGATTCCAAAGGACAGGGAGTAGGTTTGCATCAGATGTGAGGAAGAAATTCTTCCCTCTGAGGGTGGGGAGGCTCTAGAAAAGGTTTCCCAGAGAAACTGTGGCTGCCCCATCCCTGGAAGTCTTCAAGGCCTGGCTGAATGGGGCTTGGAGCAACCTGGGACTGTGGAAGGTGTTCCTTCTGATGGCAGGGGATGGAACGAGATGTTCTTTAAGGTCCCTTCCAACCCAAACCATTCAACGATTCTATGACTCTACAAAAAGCCCTTTAAGGCAAACTCAAAACCAGATTCAGCCCATTTGTGTAACACATCTCTTGTCCAGCATTCCCTTCAGGAGGCATCCACTGCAGGAAGGGAACCGTTGGTTATGGTGCTGCTCATTTCTGCTCTGCAGTGAGCTGTGCATCTCAGCAGGAGCAGCAGTGTCAGGAGGTAACCTTATCTTAAATTCATGGCAGCCCCTTGGAAAGGGATCAATTCCTTTTCTTGGCACTGTGTTCTGCTGTTTTGGTTTTTTTTCCTGCACAGTTTGCTTAAAGCTTCATGTCCAAAGGATTGTACAACTGGGCTTGGATTTGAATAAAGTCTTAATCATTTTACCCTTTCACTTAGTCTGAAGTGTTTTGAAATTACAGCAGTTTGGGTGCCATTTACACAGGAAGACAAAAAACGCAATTAAGTGACTACATAAGACCTTTCTGGGGACAGCAGTTGGTTTGAGTGCCAAGCAAGTGCTGTGGGTCCCAGCAGTGATGCAAATCATTTCTGAAAAAATCCAGATAATCAGAGCTCCTTCCCAAACACCTCTATTTTTAACACAACATTTTGCAAGTCTTGGCCCTGGTTTGACCAGTTGAATCATTGCTTGGTAAGAAAGGAGATGAAATCTGGTAATGCTGTTTCCATGACAAAGGAGCTTCTTTTGGCAGTGCTTGCAGAGTGATGTATTGTTTTTTAAGCTAACTTTTCAAAACTGAGAGTCATAATAGAATTAGTAAAATGTGTAATTCAGCTGCAGTGAGTGATCTAAGATACCCAGTGGGTTAAACTCCTCTCTGGCATTACTTTAGAGACAACACTTAGATAACGAGGGACTCTGTTTAATCTCAGTGTTGATGTAAACCTGAGTCTGGGAAGGATTTAAATAAGTTTTGCTGTTTCTTATCTTTCTTTCTTCATCCCTCTCATTGTCATGGTGCCTGACATGACACATCCTGAATGGAGTGGAAATGCTCCCATTCACTTTGAAAAGAAGAAATCAGCACTTTAACACAGAAATGCAGAAGAGGAAAGAACAGCCAATAGTACTGAATTGCTCTATTTGATCTGGTCTTTGCAGAAATGAAAATGCCAAGTGCATGCCCTGTTAGTATCACATCTTTATTATGATTTCAAAGCCTATTTTCTGATGCTGGAGTTTCTCAAGAATACAGGTGACTTTTCTCACTTCTGTAGATCCACTGAATCAACTTGTGTAGAGAAATAATCTTTTATAGTAGCCACGAATGTTCTTATTGAGGATAAAAAGAGCAAATCAGTAATTTTTTTAATAACTGAATGTAGTCAGAGATGGTTCAAGTTTCTTGGCTGACCAAATCTGTGCTGTTGGCTCACAAGATTATTAGTTTTGATAACACTGAGACCTCTTTAAATGTTCAGCTCTGATGTGTTAAAATTTTCCCACATCCTTCCAGCCACACAACCACCTCTCTTTTCACGAGTCTTTATCAGTGACTGTGGCACAAGAATAATGTCCCATTCATAGAGAACATGCTGTTTTTCCCCTGAGAAGGCCTGTACCACTTGATATCACCAACAAAGTTTGAAATACTGGAAGCAAAACAAGAAGGAAGAAAGCTTATTTAAACGTGGTAACATGTTTATTTCCACAAGCTGGGAAGTGTAAGGGACTCTTCTGCTCTGCACAGTTCCTCCCACGTGGTTCCTTTCCTGGAGCATCCATAAAATTGGCCAATGCCTTACTGAAACTCTTGACTCTAAAGTTTGGTAATCTGGTTTTCACATATAGCTGGGGCAGGACTGGAAGCAGCACAGAGGTGTTTCAGCTGCTTCTCTGCTCAGGTGTAGGTGCTAATAAGGCTTTCCCAATGCTACAGATCACAATAAAGCAGAACCTTGAGAGTGTATTGAAATGATTGTAATATATAGATTGCAGTGTAAGATGATTGTTATTAACATTACCATAATGTCAAGGTAACAGTGGAGAGATAAGCACCACAAATTACACACAGCACATGCCAGTTATTTTTTTAGTGGCCTCCTTAATAAAAACAAAGGAAGAAAAATGAAAGCTCTGAATTTGTTGTACATCTCACATCCCAGCCAGCTGCTTTTTGTCTTTTTGTGTTCTCTCAGAACTGAACAGACACTGATTGTTTTTCCTGCTGTTGTATCTAAACAAATATATGCCATTTCTAAACTGATGTGAGTCAAAATCTTTCACTCCATCGAGAGCAATAATTTTTTCAAAAATGTGAATTTCGTGCGCTATCCAGTTGGTTTCTTGATGTTTCCAGGACGTGTCAAAATACTCTTTAGCTGCTCATATCACTGATATCTTCTGGGAAACTGAAACCAGACTGTCTCTACTGAACACAGGAAATTGCAAATGTCCTTAAGGCAAAAGCAATGAAATTGGGAGGCTGTGGAGTTCAAGCTCACACTTCCATCTGAACTGGGCTCTGCTGTTCGGGTGGTGAGGACTGAGCTGACAGATTAAAGGCTCTACTTCTACATAGTCAGTGGAGAGACACCAAACGTGGGGATCCTTTCAGGAAAATGTGATAACATTAAAGCATCTCTCCATTCAACAGGGAAACCTTTTGTTATTAACAATCCAAACCTTTTATTGTGTTCTCAGATATGGAATTGCTTATTAGCAGAGTTGACAGGCAGCTCCTATTCCCTCCTGACACCGAGGTTAATGTTTCCTCCCTTTCCTTGCTTTCTATCTCAGTTTCCATGTTCACCCACGTTATTATTTTTTAAAAAAAATCTGTTGATGAAGTGCTACAAAACGACATGCAGATCATTATGGAAAGTCACATCAAAATATTGTGGCAACAATGAAAGCTTAAGGAAGGCTCCAGGGACGGGTGAATCTCGTGGCCCTGGTGCTCTCTCTCTGTGCCCACCAGCCTGAGCCTCCTGAGCCAGACACTCAGACACAAGGGACTAAATTTAGTCAGTTCAGTCAGAGACATCTGACTGGATGTGCCTGTCTGCAAGAACAGCAACAGCTGAGCTTTTAACCTTAGGCTTTCTACAGAATCAATCAAGTCCTGGCTTTGATATACCTCTAGTAAAGAAGATGCCAAAAAATGGAAAGATAAATCACACTCTTTTGTCTTTTCACTGCAGAGTTGAATTTAAACCTTCTTTTCAGAGATCTCTGATTACCCCACAGGACATGGGCATGGTGGGTTTCTTAATATTCTTTAATAGAATCAGAGAATCCCACAGTGATTTGGGCTGGAAGGGACATTAAAGACCGTCTAGTTCCACCCCCTGCCATGGACAGGGACACCTTCCACTATCCCAGATTGCTCCAAGCCCCATCCAACCTGGCCTTGAACACTTCCAGGGATGGGGAATCCACAGCTTCTCTGGGCAGCCTTTTCTAGTGTCTCCCTCACCTCTGTCACATGATGGACTTTGCATGAATATTTGCATATATATATATTTAACTTGTGGCATTTAACATACACAATTTCAAGCTGGAAAGAGTTCTGCAAATTAACAGTAAGTGTGTGAAGAAATATTTCCTTTTGTTTAGTCACATCCTGCTTGCACAGACAGTGTATGATTATTACTATTAATAATAATAAAAATAATATTATTAAATGACAGTCTTTCTAAGCTGTACATGGTGAACTGTACAGAAACTGCCACGTTTGTGTATTGAGACAACCCCTGCACACCCCTTTTGGTCCTGGGCAACTGTGGGGAGTGAACCTGCATGAGCAGAAGAACCCTGTTTTTCTTGCTACTTCTCTTTTTTAAAGATATTCTAAGAACTTGAATGGCAGCCAATGCAATTTTCTCTCTCTTTACTGAGGCTTAGTGGATGCTGTAGCAAAAGCCCTTAAGTTCTTGGGAGATCCTAGAGATGTGTGACAATGTGTCTTTGCCAGGCACTTGGGAGCCCTTAGAACAGAACTGTGTTTGTTTTGAAGACAAACAAATCTAATATGGTTGTGCCTGATGTATCCCAGAGGGGAAAAGAGCTGAAATTCATCACTGGGATCTTGGAGATGAAACTGTGCAGCATTCTCAGCTCCCACAAATGGAGGGGAAAGATTTCTACATCAGGAAACCCTCTCTGTCCTTGAAATAGGGGTGATGGCTTAGAAGAACATGTGCAGGGTGAAAAGTGTGCAAGTGGCTCCTTGCAGCATCACACACACAAAATCACCACACAAGCACCATCAAACTGGGGTTATCAGGGACTCATTGAATGGGTTGGGTTGGAAGGGACTTTAAATATCATCCAGTTTCAACTCGCTACCACCGGGCAGGGACACCTTCCAGCAGACCAGGTTGCTCCAAGCCCCATCCAACCTGGCCTTGGACATTTCCAGGGATGGGGCAACCACAGCTTCACTGATCTGTGCCAGGGCTTCCCCTCCCTCACAAGGAAGAATTTCTTCCTAACACCTGATCTAAATCTCCCCTCCTTTTCTTGGACTATCTGCCAGTGTAAAAGTTTCCCTCTTTTTTACAAGTGCCTTTAACTACAGAAAGGATTTCACTTGCCTTGGGATTTACTCTGTGGGCATTGAATGTGTGGTGGCCCTTGGGGGCCACAGTGACCCAAACTGCTCACTCTGTTCCCTCTGCTGGGAGGTGAGGGAGAAAAGCTGAACTGTGCACATGAGAGTCCAAACACACCAAAGCAGGTTGAATTCAGCTCTCACTTTCTCTGTCTGCTTGCTCCTACTTAGCAGGTAAGGGGAAAACAGGTCACCTGCCAGCTGCCCTCCACTTCTCTGTAGTTCTCCCTCATCCAGAGGGAAGGAAATGGGATGGGAAATAAGAACCAGTGAAATTGCTCCAGTGAACCAGGATGACCTTTCCCACCTTCAGTCAGCTCGGATTTTCACGGGGTTTTGCACTGAGTGTGATGTGACCCCCAGCAGTGCCCTGCAAAGTGATCTGATGGAACCTGGGCTAGATTGCCCTTGGACTGATATTCCCTGGCCACTGTCTGCTGTGGGAATGAAATCCTGGATTGATTTCTGGAAATGGGTCACATCCTTGTGTCGCTGCAGCTTTGGGATTGCACTCTGTTGGCTGCAACATTCCTCTTATAACTTTTTTTCCCTCCCTTTTTTTCCTCCTCTCACTCTTTTCATCCCCTTGTAGTGGGCTGCCTTTGAGCCCTAAAGATAGAAAACAGAAAAAAAAAGAGAAAAAGAGAGAGAGAATATTTGGATCAAGCCATCCTGGTTTAATTGGCATTGCGTTCTCTTCAGGCAAAAGAATTTGCCTTGTATGCACTGGGAATAAATGAAGAAGTTAAGGAATGAACAGGGTGAAAGTCTAAGAGAAACAGCTTTTAATTTAGTTTAGAGTCCAGCGTGAGGTTAATGGATTGTGCAAGGACTCATAAGGAACTGGTGGAAGATCAAACTGAGCCTAAATTGATTTCTGATTGCTCTTTAAATTATTTCTCTATTTAGAAATACCCTTGTTTCAGCTTTATATGAGGAAGGAATTCCATAAAATAAAGCAAACATGTTCAAAATTACATTGACAGGGAGAACAATATAAAACCCCCAAGTAATTAATGAGAATTTTAATTCCTTAGTTTGACCTTAAACCTGCTAGAAGAAAAAGGAAGCATAAAAGAAATGAAAAAAAGAGGAAAAAAAAAAAAGGAAAGAAAATATAGTTTGTTGCCATTTTCTCTCAGCTTCTAATGGTATTTTTATTTCTTGCAATGGGACCTTAAAACTTCCTGATGCTTCCTGACAAACTGTTTCAATTGTGTAACTGTTCTTCCTTCATGTTTTCCCTTTATTTCAGGTTGCAGCAACCCATTCCAACTGCATCATTAAGAAGGAGCAGGAGACCTGTCTGGAGAAGATCCGGAGGGCAACTGCCCTGAACCCTTTCAATGACTCTGCTCCAGGTGAGTCTCACACTGAGGACACTGAACTGATGGGTGAAGGGGTGACATCTGTCTACAAAACTAATCCCCCCTCCAAAAAAAAAAGAAAATTAAAAAGAAACAGTGTGCCTGGATGCCTTCTGCTGGTGCAGGTGACAGCAGCTCCTGGAGACTGCAGAGAACCACAAAAGCATCAGCTGTTTGCTCTGGAGCAGCTCGTTTGCCCTCATCAGCTCAGGAATAATTTGTGCGTCTCTCACGTGATCTGAAGACCTTTACAGGGATTAACGTTGTGATCTTGATGAAGGATATTTGTGCTGCTGCTGCTGAGATAAGAAACTGAGGCAGCAGCAAGCAAAGAAATTTATAGTTTAATATCCTGCCTTATTTCCTACTGACTGCAGCAGGAGCTGCCTGTGCCCAGCACCAAGGAGAGAAGGGCAAAGAATGACAAAGAAACTAATTGGAAATCAGGGTCCATTTTCTGAGTCCTGTCCAAACTGCCTTTGCTGTGACTGGAATTGATAAAACTGCAGAGGAGAGCAGATAAAAACACATTGTGTGTGATAAAATAGAGGAGGTTTCTCTTCCCTTTTTTAGCCCAGAAGTAAAGGAGGGCAGGAGGCAGATATCTGTGTTACCAGAGTGTCCTCTAAAGCAAACCCTTCCAAGGAATATTTCTATCAGGGTCCTGTTATTCATCTTGTACATAAACTGATTTCTGTTCTGCTTCCCAGCTTTGGGCAAATGAACGGTGTGGTTGGTGGAGCTGAGGAAAGCAGGTACTTCAGGCAGTTCTTTTCACCCCCAGGGATGTGTTTTTAAGACCCTCCTTGTGGTTTACAGCAGAGCTTCCCAGTTCTTTCCTGGTCCACAAGTGGCAAAAGCAAGGACAAAGGGGAAAAACCCCTGTTTCCATCCCCTACTCCCAGCATGAAGTCAGAGCATGAGCCCTAGTTGTGCTTATGCAATGGCTGTTATTTGGATTCAAGAATTCAGAGATTTCAGAGACCATTTCACCAGCCAGTTTGGTCTTTATCACTCAAATCCAGAATAACCCTGACAGCTGGGGGACTATTCAGACCCAGCTCCTCCCCTGCCTATTCCAAATTCAAAGAGCGCAGCTCAGAGGTAGAGGAAGTCCAGAGCCACTGGAAAGGCTTTTGCATCTCAATGTGACTAAATTGTATCACCCACTCAGGCAGGAAGGGACTGGATCCTTTCAAGCTGTCCCTGAGAGCAGAACCCAGCTGCTCTTTGTGCTGTTCCCCCAGTATTTGCAGACTGAATCACTGCAGAGATTTTCCCAGGCTCAATGAGCATCTTTAAGTTGTTCACCACATCCTGTGGCAGACAGTTCCACAGTTTGTGTGGCTTTGGATAAAGAAACCATAACCCCTTGAAGACATTAATCTTCCAGTGAAGAATTCTGGTTGGAAAGTAATTTCATTCCATGGATCCTGCTTGTTGCCCTTTTCCTCTGCTTTATATATGTATGTTTATGTACATACATATGTGTGTGTGTGTGTGGATATGTGGATATATATACACATATATATATGTGTCTACAATAATATATATGTCTACAATTATATCTATAGAAATAAATATTTATATATTCATATATTTATATTTTTCATATATCTATATCTATATAGATATTGATATATTATTGTAGACATGTCTTAAATGTATTTCACTTCCCCTCTGGGACTACAGCATTGCTCTACCTCCTTTAAGTCCTGATCTCTAGACTCACCTTTCATTACATAATACTTATTTCAAGCCAGATCCTGCCACTGTCATTCCCAACAAAGCCTTATCTCCATAGTTAAAGGATGGGACATCAACAAAACTCTTCCACCCTCTCACTGTTTGTGTTGTTTGGAGACTATTTCACTCCAAAGCTCCCTGAAGATGTAGTAACTCTCCTTAAACTGAGCAGTCATATGTGCAGTGTGTTGATCTTTCTTGATTTTCTGCTGCTGCAAACAACCTGTTTTTCTCTTGGCAGAAGTGGAAATTGCATGACAGGGTTTTTTTGTTATTCAGCTGTAGCACTAAGATTTACTAATGATGGCAGGTAGTGGAGAAATGTGTTATTAGCTTGTTTCCTTCAAAAAAGGAAAACATAAGAAATGACTCTCTTGATTGTCAGAAACAGCTGAAAAAAACAGCAGTAGAGGATCTACTATTCCCATTACTATCTGTTGCAGCACTATTCCCATGCAAGGGGGAAGAAGCAGCTGTGTTCTTCTCACTGCTCTTGAGCAAACAGGAATTTATTCACCAGTCAGGAGGGATTTCTTCCTTTTTTTATGATGGCTTCTTGCTTTTAAGTGCTTTAAATGCTTGAGGAACCTTTATATGAAAAGGAATAAGGAGCATGTGCTGACCCTATGTGTCCATTCTTGTTCAGTCATCACCTACAGCCTGAATGAAAAAGAGCATTTAAAGGAAATGATATCTCAGCAGGACCCAGAATAGGACTCCTTCACTCTGGAGAAGGAAGTAAACTGATAAAGGGAAATAATGAAAGCAAAGGCAGGCAAGAAAGGAAAGAGAGGAGTGATTACTTCATAGCCAACTTCTCCAGACAGTGGAGCCAGACTGTTTCTTACATGAGTGTTTCCATTCTCCTTTGCTTGAGCTTTTATCCCTGTTCTGGTTTATCCCTGTAGAGCTGCCCCAGTTGATGCTGGACCCTCTTCCAGCTGCCACCAGCCCTCAGGGTACTCTCTGCCAGATCACAACTGATGACTCTCACTGCTGATCCAGATGCACCCTTTCTATTTCTCTTTTTCCCATTCAGACTCTTCTGACCTGTTCCCAAACCTGGGGCTAGGAAAGAATGACACAGGAGTTACTCATATATTAATGACATTTTCCTGAGTTATGTCCCTTTAGCCTGGGATTTATCTAATTAAATGTTGGTGCCTGCAATTGCATCTACACCACAAATGAGCAGGTCACCTTCCTTATTTTGTAGCTCTGGATATCCAATATGTAGACCATGAGACATAATGAATTTCACCCTCAGCATAGAATAGATGATGCCTTTTTTTGCTCCCTGGACACACATGGAAGTGAGGGCGACCATCTCAGCTCTAAATAATCTCACTGTAGGTGTCTACATTTGATGAGACAAATCCCACCTTTAGCATCTGGCTCTGTTATACTGACTGGGTCATGCCAGAAGTCTGGATTACCCAAAAAAGTCTGGATTTTGATTTTACCACAGCATTTTTGATATCTATGTATCTTCATGTCATCCATGTAGTGGATCTACATAAACTTGTGTGAGCAAGTTTTGCAATCAATGACCTCCAAAGACAGGCAGGAGCTCAGCAGCCTCCACATTCACACTCACCACATGAATGCAGGGACAAGAGAATCTCCTGTCTGTCTTCTGCTTCCTGAAGAATTCTCTCTCTCCTGTTGGACACTGCAAGGGCCTTACACATTTGCATGGCCCTGACCAGTGGTATCTGATACTGGCCATGGAGTGCATAGAATCAGAGCCAGGGAATTGCCACTCAGAGAAATCCCATGATGGAAAGAGCTCTAGAGATGAAAGGTAGAACATCTCCAGCTGTGGACTGGCATGATAGACTTTCCCCAGCCTGTTTCTCTTCTTGCTTACCACTGCTGGAACCAGATATTCCCTCGAATGTGGCTCTCTCTCAGATGGTAGGGGAGTTCCCTGAGTGACCTGCAGATTTAGGCCTCTGATTTGATGGTCACAGGGTTTAAAATGCAGCCATTTGGAACGAGCCAAGGTATGACAATAGTGAACTCAGCACGAGAATTGGATTAGAAAGAGAAGCAATGGCGACTCATTGCTGCTTATGTGGTTCATGACTCATGTCAAATTAACCTTTAACTTCAAGCCCCTGTTATCCAGTCCCACTCCTCCTTTCCTTCCTCTGAAAGATACTGAAGGGCAGGAACATTCCAGGCATGTCAAGGAATTCAAATGAAATAAGGATTTGAAGGGATGCAATGCCTGAAGTTTGTTAAGAGGAATCCTATCAGCAAGTTACCCTGTAAATCAACAGGAGAGAATCTGATGAGGGCACCAATGGGGTAGGAGAGGATAAGCAGAAAGTAGAAAGTCACGTAGAAAGCAAGGAGAAGTTTTGAATGATGTTTCCATCATACAAAGATGATGGAGCATATCTTTTTTGTTGTTTTTATTGAGTGTCTCATCAGCCTCTTTTTCTTTCTGAGCCATTGAATTATCTGCTGTTATTTCCCTTGGCACCACTGGGAAGACATTACTTCACTCTGTGCCTGTGCCTCCCTCCTGGGTGCAGCTGGGCACAGGAACAACAGGGCTCGGACTGAATTCAAGCTGAGGAATTCCTGGAGTTGGAAGGGTATGGCTAAGACTGTCTCTACATCCAAAGGCTTCCTGTGTGGCTCCTTTTAAAGCCAGGATACACACCTGGATAGCTTTGATCTGCCAGGATAGATCTGTCTTTGCTCAAAGGTGCTTCACTGATGGATTTATCCAGGTGACACTGCCCAAAGTGTCCTCTACAAACCCCATATTAGAGATGGTAGGAGCAAGCAGGAGTTTCAAGAGAGAAGTTGGGGACATGTGGAAACAGCCACGGGGTCTGTGCTTATTTCAGGCCTCCATTCTGTAGAGTGTCCACCTGAACAACTACCTGTGCAACCCTCAGGACCCAAGCTGTGATCAGCCTTTGCTCTTGCTCAGGAAAATGCAAGATAAAATGCTTCACTAATCTCTGCTTTCCAAGCACTGATTCATTCTTTAGCTCTTTGCTGAGTGTCTCTGACTATCAACATGATTTTTAGAAGTTTTTGGAAAAGGGGGGAACAGCTTTTAGCTGAAGGAGGGTAGATTTGGATGAAATATTGTGAAGAAATTCTTCCCTGTGAGGGTGGGCAGGCCCTGGCACAGGTTGGGCAGAGAAGCTGTGGCTGCCCCATCCCTGGGAGTGTCCAAGGCCAGGTTGGACAGTGCTTGGAGCAGCCTGGGCTGGTGGAAGGTGTCCTTGCCCATGGCAGGGGGTGGAATGAGATAAACTTTAAGGTCCCTTCCAACTCAAACCATTCTATGATCCTATGATGCCATAAGTTCATTAATTACAATGGATCAGCCACCCAAATGTAGGCCTATAAAGTAGAGAGGTCTTTATCTATATTGGTGTTTTAAACTGTGTTTATAGTCAAAATCAGTTGTTAGAACTCTGTTACATTTACAGATACAGGACTTCAACTTGCCCTGTTTTAGCATCCATCTGATGTTCAGAAGTTTGTGTGACAAGTGCCTGTTTCTCTCCATTGCCTATTAAATCAATCACAATGGAGGTCTGAAGTTGGATTGGATGAATTCTCTTGGTAATAATGACCAACATCTTCAAAATCCAGGCATAAACCAAGCTGCAGGCTCCATAAAGAGCCTTCTTCTCAAATGGAGCAGCCAAAGCTAAAGGTGTTGATGGCAGCCTAGTGTGAATTCAGTCACATCAGTGAAGCTGAAAGCCTGGAATTGAAAAAGTTGAAAATGTTGCCATTGAAAAAAGTTCAGGATCAGCTTTGGCAGGGCAAGAAAGGGTGCTGTGTCAGTCAAAATACATTGGAATTATCTATGAAAAGGTTTTATGCAGCTGCAGACAAATCTCCAATGGGTGAACCAGTGGTATATTTTTGGAAAAACCTTTAGGATGTTTTCATTTTCATCCCTCCATAACTTTAATAGATGGTTTGCCTGGGAAGACAAATAATAAAACAATAATTTTACTGAGGAAGAATTCCTGGTAGCAAGGATTAAAAACCCATCCACTGTGCACCCTAGACATGATATTAATGGCTGCTGAGCAGGAATATTCATTTGGCATTGGAACTCTGAGCTGAGATCATGGTCCTGGGAGCAGAAATACTCTCAGGGCACTGCTGTGCTTGTGCAATCCTACAGCTTTTGCTTCCAGATCCAGCTGGAATGCCATTGGAGTGGGGATCTCTCTATTCTTTAGGGATCACAGTGTCTCTGCTAATTGATGTGTCTCAGTGTCAAGAAAATTATTCCTTAATGCACCATCCCTTTCCCTTCCGTGCCCTGTGGCACCCACAGGACAGTGCTGAGCCGTGGCAGAGTGAGGGTGGGCAGGGCTGTGGGTGCATCGTGCACCAGCAGGGCAGAGTTCTGCCAGGGATTCTCCACAGCACACAGCATAGAGATGGATACTGCACTCTGTCATAAGAATTTTACCCTCAAATCCTGTAGGTTCTTATTCACCTCTCTGTCTCCAGGGATGTCATTTGTCTCTCTTGATTTGAGTGCCTGACACGTCAGTTCTCTGACCTAAACCAAGTCTAAGCAGCCCTTGGAGTGCTGTGGATCCTTCCTTGGAGCTGCTCCTTCCAAACTGCTGCAGGTTCCTGACATCGGAGGGCTAAATTGTTCTCTGGAATGGCCTTTTCCTCTCTGCTGCCTCAAGAGGGAAGCCAGAGGCCAAGTTAAGCTGTATGGACTCTCTGAGGTGGTTCAGGCTTAGGCAAGGTGATCATCATCCTGGGGACACTGAAGATGACTCAGAGAGAAGATGCAAAAATTGCTGTAATGGAGCAGAAATTTCTGTTATCTCTTTGGGCAGCACCAAAACCCTCTGCTGACCACATGAGCTCCTTTTCAAGCCCTGCTAATAAATCCAAGTTTACTCATCTCCTCAGCATTTGTTGGACTTCCATTCAGATGGGAAATGGAGGGAAGGAAAAGTACTGGAATTTAACAGCTCTGAAAACACCATTAACTATGAAACACTATGAGCCAATATCTCCATCCCATAGTAAATTCATCCTGATCATTCCTACCTGGTTCTTTCAAAGCTATTGCTTTTGTAATCCCCAGAATTGCCAGGAAGCCCTGGTTTAATAAGCAAAGAACATAACTCAAAATAAAATAAAATATGGATTGGACTTTGTCCAGGCAACTGGGCAGGATAATGACTCAGATAGGATTAGTTTCTGGGAACAAGATGGAATAAAAGTATTTCTCTGCAAGCAGTTTGGTCATTGAAAAATGCAGGTTAAGGTTAAAATCTAAAAGAATTAAGTCTGAAAAATAATAACAGCTAACATATTTGGAAAATTAAAATATACAGCCATTTCCTGGCAGAACATTATTTCAGAAGAATTGCCGCTTGAAGAAAGGTAAAAAAAATAAAGAAACAATTAAATGAACGATGAGAAGCTAAAAATGAGATTCCCTATCTGCCTGTCCAACTCTCTGTTTTCATGTCAGACAAAACGAAGGTAAAAATCACACTTAATGGACCAGAGCAGGATTTTTGGTTTGTGTGTTTAAAAAAAAATATCAATTATTTACACAGTTCCGCTTTTGAGGTGCTTGTTTCTATGGTGACATGGAGTTCATTAAACCACACCATCATCTTTTCTTTGGCCAGACTTTATTATCCAGAAGACCAATCTTACCTCCCACTGCGTGGTGTCCACAATGTGCAGTGAGAAGCTGATCCAGAGAAAATGGGGCAGTTTCTTTCCAATAGATGAAGAGACTATGAAAGCATGAGGGTTTTCCCCATATGTTATTTCCTTGCCTTTTTTAATTTGTGTTTTTCTGGTTTGTTTTTGTTTGTTTCTTTTGGGTTTTGGACTTTTTTTAATGAACATTTTCAAATGCAAAGTGTAGTAGATGCAACCTTGTCCCCACCCATGATGGGGATGGAACTGGATCATCTTTAAGGTCCCTTCCAGCCCAAACCATTCCATGATTCCACAGTTTTAGATACATTTGCAATTGATTTTACCTCCTGGCAGGGGGACTGTGTTAATTCTTATTTCTCCAATCTGCAATTGTGAGCAGCACATGGAATTGCAATCATGATATACCAGGTCACTGCAGTTAAAAAATGAATGATGAATAGCAGCAAAACTGCAATTAAAATGAGGGATGGTTTCATCTCTCAGTGTCTTCAAGGTCATGGACAGCTGGAAGTTGTGACAACATGCAGTCATCTCATTTTTTAACATCTGTAGCACCATGGTGGGGAAAAAAAATAACAAAAACCCAAAAATACCATTGGAGTAATGTGAATTATAAGTGAGTGACCATCTGTGATGGTCAGCTCCTTTCAAAGCATGTGCTGGTGCTCTGTCACTTTCCTTGCATGGAAATTGTGTTTTCATAAAGATCCTAAAAACATGTTACGCTCCTGTGGCAATGAGTGACTCAGGTGTCAGACAAGTGGATATTCTTTTAAAAGGCAATTCAGTGAAAATGCCCTTTTGTTCCTGCTCCCATGGCATGTGCTGTGCTGGCTGCTGGATTTTGTGACAGAGGGACACTTTATTGCTGCTTTGGGTTGTTGGTCTCACTGAGAAAAACATGACAGAGGATGAATTCAAGTCTTGCTGGAGTCAGTGGCACACTTGGCTGCTTTCTAGGATCTTTATTTCCAGTGATGAAATGTGGATTAAGACAGCACTGATTGTCTTGGAAGTTCTGCTCTCTGGCAGTGACTACATTTCAGAGAAACCCAATTTGAACCCTAGACATTGCCTGTAAATCACATTCTAGTGTCCAGTAAGCTCCTGAAGCAAGAGAAACAGGGAATTACTTTGGAGATTTTCAGGACCAAGTGCAGGTGCACATGAGCACCAGAGTCACTACTGGTGTTTCAAGACACTCTGAAATGGGACCTGTAGAAGGTTTGTGTCTATCTGGCATTCCTAATGGATCTCAAACTGCACTAAACCCCTATCTTTGGGAAACTAAATTAAATCCTTAGAGTGGAAATACCTGATGCAGCTTCCTAAAAATCCCGTGTTCAGACTAAATTAATCACCTCAGCTCCCTGAATGGAAAACAGGAAACTTCTAAGTGAACATCATTGCCCGGAGACACTTGTATTTTATTACTGGAATTGCTTTCAAGGCTTCAGTAACTCCATTGACTTCATGGGCTCCAGTGGAAGATGAGACACTGGGGAAGGGGATTTATTGTATAGACAAAGATGCCCAGAGCCATTTGAGATGCCCAGGATGTCTGAGACACCCACCCAGGGCTGGGGGAAGAGGCACAGAATTGCTGGAGGGACAGTATTGGAGTGGGAGTGGCAGGTCAGATCAGGTGGTCAGCAGGAGGGGGCTCAGGTGGCCCCAGTGAGATGCACCTCATGTTTTCATTCTGACATCTACATTTGGGTTTCTTAGCCTGAAACTAAAAAGCTGTAGGACTCATGGAATCAGGGTGGGCAGGCCCTGGCACAGGCTGCCCAGAGAAGCTGTGGATGGCCCATCCCTGGGAATTTCAAGGCCAGGTTGGGTGGGACTTGGAGAAACCTGATGCAGTTGAAGATGTCTCTGACCATTGCAGGGGGATTGGACTTGATGATCTTTAAATGTTCCTCCCGACTCCAAACATTCCATGATTCTGTGAATCTCAGTGAAAAGAGACAAGAATCTCCAGAGAACCAATTTTGTTTCCCAAGAGTCCTCCAAAAAAAAGCAAAGGGAGGTTTGTTTGCTGAAGGATGTTAATCAGCCTATGAAAAAAAAAGAGCTTACTTAAGTGAATTACTGTGAGCACTAAATGACAGTCATGTTTGGTTACTTTTAACAGATAAACTATGGGATTTCTGCACACAAACATCCACAAAATTCTGTTTTAGTCAAATTACCCAAAGGCAAGGAAAGGACACTACAGCAATAATTTATGATTTCTGCTTGAGCTTATAAAAGCCTGGAAGGGTGCAAAGAATACTGATACACATTAATAATTAATATAGACAAAATACAAATGTTTATCCTTTCTGTAATTCCTCAGCTTTGGGTTCACCTGTAGCTAATTAATTCATTAAGTATGACCGGGGAATATACCAGGATCTACCAATATGGACTGAAATTAAGTTCCTGGCTGTGTTTAAGGCATGTTTCTCACTCTGGAACAATGAAGATCTCTGATCCGCCTGCCCATTTCCATTCTACCCCACAACGGTTCCCCATTCAGGAAAGAGATTGAGGGGCTGGAGCGGGGCCAGAGAAGAGCAACGAGGCTGGAGAAGGGACTGGAGCACAAGTGCTGTGGGGAGAGGCTGAGGGAGCTGGGGGTGTTTAGCCTGGAGAAGAGGAGGCTCAGAGGTGACCTCAGCACTGTCTGGAACTGCCTGAAGGGAAGTTCTGGCCAGCTGGGGGTTGGTCTCTTCTCCCAGGCACTCAGCAATAGGACAAGGGGGCACGATGGGCTTAAGCTCTGCCAGGGGAAATTGAAGTTGGAGATCAGAAAGAAATTCTTTGCAGAGAGAGTGCTCAGGGATTGGAATGGGCTGCCCAGAGAGGGGGTGGATTCCCCATCCCTGCAGGTTTTTAAGATGAGCTTGGCCGTGGCACTGAGTGCCATGATCTGGTAAAGGGACTGGAGTTGGACCAAGGGTTGGACTTGATGATCTTGGAGGGCTTTTCCAACCCAATCGATTCTATGATTCTATGATTCATAATTCCATTGCTGGTAATGAAACCCAGGATGGTTGTCGCTTCTGACTTTGTGTTGGGAAGGAGCACAGAAGAGATCAGAGTCACTGGAGCAGGGACACAGGTGTGGCAGTGGGTTTTCAGCAGCTGGCAGAGCTGCAGGGCACAAAGGCTTGGCAAGAGAAGTGTGTGTGGGAAGCAAAGCTCCAGCCTGGCACCTCCTGTGGAGAAGCAGGAACAGAAACCTTTTAGTTCCACATTCAGACTGTGGTCACCCTCTCTGTCATTGCAGGAGGTGTCAGTGGCAGTCATCAAACATCCTGCAGTTCCCCTCTGTTTCCTCCTTGTTCCTATTTAATCCTTCGTTCAGCCTCTCATTTGAGGTGGATTTAACAGTGGCACGGCCCAGGAAGCAAACTGGTTGGACCTTCTATTTTGGGATATAATGGGGTTTCTGCTTTCCTGCTGTGAAGGTGGCATTGTTTGACTTTTCTTGATTATTCTTCTGCACCTTGATCTGAAGATGAGAATGATATCTGGCTATTTTGGTTTATTTTTTTTTTTTAGTTTTTTGCAGGGAGTTCTTCTCCTGGAACTTGAGTTTTCTGTGCCATAGGTGTTTCTGTCTTGGCTGTTGTCCCAAAGCTGCTTCCCAGTCTATGGACAAAAGGAATGACTCACCAGACCTATTTCAAACATCTTCTTTCCAATGAGAGACACTGTTCTCTAGGATTGCCTGTTTCTGTCTATTCCCCGTGAAAATTTCGAGGGCTATTCAAATGTAGATGTTGGCAATCAATCAATCAGCTGAATCCCAGTCTGGAAAGTTTTCCAGGTGCTGTTGCTTTGTTAATGGGAATGCTGCCTGTGCTTAGGCCACTAGTGGGAGAACAACAGATGTGATGGGAACAAGAATGAGTTGGAAGAAATTCCAATGGCTTTCTTTTAATAACTTCAGTTGGAAGCTTTTCTGTGCCCACCTAAGAATCTCTTCCTTTTCAGCAGCATTTGGGCTTCTGGTGGGACATTCTGACAAACCACACTTTGCGTGTTTGGAATCACTGCAGTTGGTATCTGCCTGTATTTTAGGATCACTTGGAAAACTCTAATCATGGGTCAAGTGTTGTTAGACCCAAGACTCAGGGGAGTCACAGAATCCCAGACTATTCTGAGTTGGAAGGGACCCACAAGGATCATCAAGTCCAACTCTTAAGTCAATGGCCCAAATAAGGGATTGAACCCATGACCTTGGTCTTCTTAGCCTGTTCCTCACCATAAAATGTTTTTTCTTAGGAGATTTCATCAAACACTGATATTCTCACAGAGGTGGCCAATGATTAAAACTGCCCAACTGTACAGTTTCATTTCTTGTTTCAGCTTATTCCCAGCTGCATCCACTACTTCTTAATATACCCCACAAACTTAAGCCAAGAACTTCATTACAGGGAGCTGCCTACTCAATAATACATGCAGTTGAATAAGTATAATAATTTGGACTCCAGACAGCTTTTGCATATTGATTTTTCCTCAGCAAAATAAAACTGAAGAACAGTAAGTTAAATCATCTTCAGATGGACGAGCAAGTTACAGCAGTGTAACAAGTGATTAAATACTCTGTGTGCTGAGTGGTGGGAAAATATCAGTATATGCTCATCTCACCAGGGCAAAACTGAGTTAATTCAGCTTTACTTACCCCTAAAAGCAGAGCACAAGTAATTTACATTCATAGCCCACGTGTCCATGGCAGGGGAATTGGAACTAGATGGTCTTCAAGGTCTCTTCCAACTCAAACCATTCTGTGCTTAAATATCAGCTCCCTGAGCCCTTACTAAGCCCTAATTTTCCCCACAATTCCTTCCTTAAATTCCTTACATGAACCTGAAAGAACAGGAAAGTAACATGGGAAAATTCTCATACAGTTTTTCCAGCCTTTTGTAAAAGAAATTAAAGAAAAAAGACCCTCTGGTGCTTTGTTTTGGGGGTCATAAAGCTTAATGTGTGGCCCTATTTCATTGCAGGGAGAGGAACTTTGCATGCTCTGCTAGAAAACAAATTAACTTGGCTTGGGCTGTTTTGCTTCCCAGCTTGAGATTTCGTTTTCTGGTATGAATCCCACCCCAGAAATGGGTTATTCTGTGCTACAGGAGTAGTTTAACAATATCTCCTAAGTTTAAAAGTGAAATTAATTTTACTTTAGTTGGCTGAAACTGGAAGGTTTGCTTAAAGTGGGTATATAGGCTCCTCCATGGGATGGAGGGAAGGAAGGAGGGAAGGAGGGAGGGAAGGAGGGAAGGAAGGAGGGAAGGAAGGAAGGAAGGAAGGAAGGAAGGAAGGAAGGAAGGAAGGA
>JAJPCS010000152.1:953833-968744 GCA_021164005.1 Willisornis vidua nigrigula | reverse complement strand
CTCAACTGAGGGGCCCAGAACTGAACACAACACTCAAGGTGTGGCCTCCCCAAGGCAGAGTCCAGGGGAAGGGTCACTGCCCTGGGCCTGCTGGCCACACTATTTTTGATACAGGACAGCTGCAACTTCTTCTTGCCCTCTTTCTGTGGGTCCCTTTAGGGCTCAGGCTGCTGTGTGAGGTGACCTCATGCAATGAACCAGTTCCATTAGAGCTGCTGGTTTTGGTGGCACATGCTGTGGAAGACACCAGGAAAGACAGGGCTAAATGAGCAGTGGTTTGCTCATCGATCCTCTCAGTGCCAACTAACCCCACAGATAAAAACTGCCCCATGAAAACCTCATGCTGGTATTCCGAGTTCAGATTTCACAACAGAGCTGCCTATATCTGACTTCTCTCACTGTTAGTAACCCTGGGGGTTGGTGGATTCAGGAAGGAACCAGGGCTGTCCAAGGGATTCTGCAGAGCCATCCCTGTTGCTCTGCCAAGAACCTGGAGCACAACCACAGCTCTTCTGCAGCAGCTGCCACTTCAGTCTGATGCAGCAGCTCAACAGCCTTTGCTAGGAAAGGTTTGCTCAGAGCCTTGGTGACTTCTCTTCAGAATTGGTAGACTTACCCAATATTTGCAAATACACAAGAATTAGAAGTATAGAATTATAGGATATCCTGAGTTGGAAGGGACCCACAAGGATCATCAAAGTCCAGCTCTTGGCCCTGCCCAGGACACCCCAACAATCCCATCCTGTCCCTGAGAACGTTGCCCAAACATTCCCTGAGCTCTGGCAGTGTTGGTGCTGTGCCCACTGCCCTGGGGAGCCTGTTCTTCACCCTCTGGGGGAAGAACCTTTTCCTGATATCCAGCCTAAATTCCCATATAGAAAATCCTCAGAGCAGCTGGAGTTGGGCAGAGAGGGCAGGAGACCAGGAGTGTTCTCACCATGGCTTTCAGTGTTAACCCTGCAGGGTCACCGGTGGGTTTGATGTTGAACGTTTCCATCCAAAGCCACAGAACAGCCTCCCTGATGCCTCAGAGGGGTTTTCTACACTCCCTCCATCACCTTCACATTAAACCCTCTTTTTTTTCCATTTTAGAAGATCAAAAAAATCACATCTGATTTATTATAAAGAGAGAAATCAATTAATTTTAAATTATTAGATTATAAGGAATTTGAAAGAGTATAAAATAAAAAAATGCATTTTATGCTGTGCTGGATTCTTTTATATCCTTCAATGCTTTCTCTTTTCCCATAGGATCAAAATCAGACTTTGGATTTTCCTTTTAGTAAAATCCTTCTCATACAATTTGGTGAAGATTTTCCCCAATCCCTAATTAGGATTTGACCATCAGGGTTAAAAGATGAACAACCTGCAGCCCTGTGGTCGCTCCAGAGGATGCAGAACTGAGCTGACCTCGACATTTAACCTGCTGTAGTGGGCACTGAAATGCTGCAAATATTCTCCCCTGCTCTGGGGGCCCCTGGCAGAAGCTTTAGCAGCAGCTTTGCTGATTCTGTGCACGGTGCAGCAGCACCACTCCATGGCTCAAATCCTGCCTTCTGCATCCCCAGCACCCAGCCAGAGCCAGGAGCCACTGGGATGGAATATTTAGCATGCTGAGTAGGAATTTGGTTGGAGTTAATCCTGGCAATTTTTTTAATCTCCCCCCTCTCCTAAAAAAAGAAAGAAAAAATATCCACAAAAAATATCTCTCATCTATTTTTCTTATTTTTCGTAGAGTTTGATGAAACTTGGTGGTTAAACCAGATATTTAACAATACAATGTAATCAACCATCTTCTGAAAACCACTTTCCATTCATAAATACACAGGACTGATGCTGAAATAAAGGTTTAAACTTGCAGTTCTTCTCTGGGCTCTGCAACATCCATTCCTCTCATGAGAAGCAGTTATCAAGATTAAGTTACAAACAATTAGCAAGACCGAATTAATTGTTTTTCTCCTTCTCATTTCAGGTTGGGAGGTGGATAATTTGGGGCAAACCCATGCAGGTAAGAAGCAGTTTTGCTGCTCACCTTTTAGGTACCTTTGCTCTCAAATGGTAATATCAGATCACTGAAAAGTAGTTTGTGTGCCAACCATTATGACAATGATACATTTAGGTCATTGTCACACCCAGATAAAAAGTGCAATTAAAAAGTAAATCTCTATAAATCAATGTGATTTCACCTAAATCCACAAAATTAAACCATCTTACAAAAACTAGTTATGCCTTTTGTCATTGATGGATGGAAATAATTTTTCAGTAATTCTCTGAAAACTGACTGTATTTAAATACTTATGGATTATAAATGTCAATTCCTAAAGAGACAATATTTGACTTCTGTAATTTTGCAATAAAATTGGTCCCAGTTTGATTCTCTGTGTTTTTAGCTTTGTGTTTGCTGCTTGCAGTAGCAATCTCCTCATTTTAGAGGTTCAGCTTTGATTTGAACTCCCCAGTAAAACCATGTTTACTCCTTGAGAAGACAGAATCAAGTATTTATTGCCTTTAGGCCTGATCTAAACAAATAAAAATCAATTGCATTCTATCCCCTGATTTCCACAGAGATCAGTTTGGGTCTTAATAGAAAACACAATCAAAACAAATTTCATACCACATTTCCAGAGACCACTTTGAGCTCTAATAGAAAACACAATCAAAACAATTTCCTACCAAATTCCCACTTTTCCAGGTGATTATGACCTGCTGGAAAGCACAGCCCAGTCTCTTCTAGGTAAGAAACAAAACCATTTTTTAACTCTTTTTATTTATCTCTGTTAAAAAGGAAGCTCTGGGGGATTTTTTTCTATAATTTTGGTATTATTTTCTAATCAGTGCTAATTATGTTTTCTGCTATGTTACTTGTAGCAGTATTAGGAAAATTTATTCCTCCACTGTTAAGCCTTGCAATCTAGCAAGGGTGTTGCTATAAATGAGATCTACCTGCTTAGCAGTAATTACTAAATGCTGTTAAAGACAGTCAACACCATGATTCAGTGGGTATTTTCCAGAGCAAACTGGGGAGGAATGTGCAGGAGTAATTTACCAAAATTTGCCAAGTAATGCAATGTTTTTAAATGAATGCTGTGATTAAAGAGGTGTATTCTGCTGCATGGATGGCAAAGAGAGTCTCTAAAAATAAGGTCATGAGCTGCTTGATTAAACTGCTCTAAGAATGCAAAGCAGAACAGCCTTAATAACAAAACCCAACCCCAAAACTTGGAAATTTCCATCAGTTTTGGTCAAGGTACAACTGAAACTCCAAAACCTGTAATAAATGGAAGGTGTTCCATTGTGCTGGAGAGGAAGAAGTGCAGCTAAAAGCCCAGCCCTAATTTTTCAACCAGGACATTGAGCTCTGGCAAGATATTGGTGCTTAAAAAGAGCATCACAGGGGCTGTCCCACCCCAAGTAGCCTCGTGGCAAAGTGTCAGGAGACTCTTTCCACTTCTACCTCCAACTTTTGCTTCCCAGTAACATTTTAAGTCTAAGTGAGTCAGTGAAAGCCATTTAGGATCTAGTCTTTATATGAGAGGCAAAAAATCAAGTATTTAAGCAAATATTTGCTTAAAATTGAGGTTATAAATCAGAATTGGAATAATTAATTGACAGAGGAATGGGAGAAGCTCTGAAAGAGGTTTGGATTTGGCAGCTGATCCACCCTCTGTAAATGAACATATTGCCATGAAGGCACAGAGATTTCCTCTCCATCCTTGCTTTTTCTACAGACCTGTTTTTCTACAGACCCTTCCCACAAAGTCACTCTCAGATCAGAGCCTCTGCTTGAAAATAAAGGAGTGGGTCACATTTTATCTGACCATAGGAGAGCAACCCAGCTACTCCCCATGGATATATAATGGCTTGTGTAGATATCCCACAGCATCCTGCCTGGCTTCCCAGCAGCTGCTCCCATGTCAGCCTGGGGTTTCCTCTCCAGTGCCATTCATGTGCCTGAGAGAGACCATTTAAAACAGCACAAAGTGTCTGTATTTAAGCACTGCACTTACCACCTGAAATGTAGGTGTCTACAGCAGAGCTGGATTCCCTTGATGTCTTTCAGAGTCAATGGAGAGAAAAGGACATTTAGCTGCCCCCTGGTTTAGGCACACACTTGAGAATGAGATTTTGGTGGCCTGGAGGCACTGAATACACTCATGAAATGTTTTTGCTCTCTGGTGACCAACTGTAGCAGCCATCCATGGGTACCTGTTGTAGAACTGGGTCATCAGAGATGCCGTTAAACTTGGACATTAAAATCGTGTCTGGACAGCCAGAGAAATAAAACTTTCAGTAAAACTGGGGTGTTCAGTTTGGTCCTGAAGCAAGGGGAGGGAGGGAGGGCATAGCCTGGGGTTTGCTCCAGCAGTGTCACATTCCCACCTGCCCTTGGCACAGGGGACATCAGCAGGAACTGCACCGAGGATGGCTGGTCTGAACCTTTCCCTCACTATTACGATGCCTGTGGCTTCGATGAGAACGAGACAGAGTCTGATAACCAGGTGGGAATGCATCTCATCATGGAAAACAAATGAAGGGGGGAGCAGCAGATTGCTTTTTGGGTGGCCTCTGGTCATGTTCTGATTTGAAAGGGATTAGAATAAGCAATCAGATATTTATGGGTGTAAAAAGGTGAGGTTTAAATCCTTCCTAGCCCTATTTACAGAAAGTGAGTTTTTGCTGTTTCTGCAGCTTGGGCCTTCTAGAACTGTGAATTAACCCACAATTCTTCCCCTGTTGACTAAAGAATTCCTTGGCCAACCACTTTTTTTGTACAGATACATGCAGAGTGATCAAAACAAATACAGATAGCCTTTGCTAGCTCACTCACAGGGAATCTCATGGTACATAGACCCTGATGTACAGGGAGATCTCAGAGGAAATAAGAGGAGAAACCAGGCTGTTCAAGAAACAAACCCTGCCTCTGGTTCCTCCTGAGCACTGACAGGGTAAGGAAGATGTGATTGTGGGTGAGCCCTTTAACCAAGTGCTCTTTGCCTCCCAAGGATTACTACTATCTCTCTGTGAAGGCTCTGTACACGGTGGGCTACAGCACGTCCCTGGTGTCCCTCACCACTGCCATGGTCATCCTGTGTCGATTCAGGTGAGTCAGGACATGGGCAATGAGCTGTTCAGTCACTAGAGGAAAGAAACTGGAGCTCATCTGTCTGAGCCTTTATCCCACCACATGTAGAATCCAAGGGAGAAAACCCTTTAATTGAGTTGCTCCCCCAGCTGGGACACACTCCTGTAGTCACATTCCAGTGGACTGTAAATGCTTCAGGAGAAACTTTGGGTCTGTTTTATGAAACTTCAGAAGCTGTGTTGGACTGGGTGTATTTTATGCTGCCCTGGATCCTTTCACAGGAAAATCCCCACATCCTCCCCTTGCTCAGTTTTAGGATCAGTACTAACCATAGTCCTGGCTTATAAATATTGCTATTCTTAGCCCCAGGCTGCTCTGGCCGTGTGTGCACCCAGGCCCAGTGGGCTATTTCCATGCAATAAAACAATTTTCTTCTTTATTTCTCCCATTTTCCCTTCCTCTTTGCTCTCCAGGAAGCTTCACTGCACTCGGAATTTCATCCACATGAACCTCTTTGTTTCGTTCATCCTCCGTGCAATCTCTGTGTTCATTAAAGATGGGGTTCTTTATGCTGAACAGGATGGCAACCACTGTTTCATCTCAACAGTAAGTAAAACTCAAACCTTGATTCCTTCCAGCAGGAAGGTCTGGTTTTTCTCCAGAGCCTCATTTGTTCTGGGTGTGAGGCAGAGTCGTGTGTAAACAGACAGAAGGTACGTCTGATGGCCACACTCTCAAAAAATCTCTGAGATTAGCCACATGTTTCTCTCTGAGGTGTGTAGTTTCATGAAAAGCAGTCCCTTTCACAGATGCATGTAGCTGTATGGGGTGTGTAGATCCCAATTTCTTTCACATTTCAGGCTGATATTTGATATGATAAATCAGCTCACTGGGTGTAATTATCATGGAATTACAAACTGAGTTCTCCTTTATCCATCCAGTTATGAGCTAAATTCCCTCTGAGTCACTTCCAAAGGAAATGCAGCTGTGAGCTGTGTAGTTTCTTAGTCAGCCTTTTCTTTGTCATTTAAACTAGTTTTTACTCTTAATTCCTCTCTGTGGTGAAGCTGAAGCCATGTTAGATCTGTAGTTTGTTCACACAACTCTTCCACTGGTGGCATCTGCCTCTTAGTTTTGAAATACCTGAAGCATAATACACATCAAAATCCACCATTCCATCACCAGGTGGAGCTTCTGTGAACAAACTCAAGCTCTGATGGTTTAAACACATTGGTTGTAGATTTGGCCAGAGGATGGAGTCCAAGTGGGAACTAATTAAAATTATCAGCCTCCCACTGCCCCAGTCAGGAGGTTCCAGTTTATCAGTTGTTTCTGCTCTGATTTCGTGAAAAGTCCTACTTTTGCAGGATTAAAAACATCTCACTGTGTGCAACAGTAGAAAGACCAGTGTGTGCTGCTCTCACAGAGCCAGGGTAGAGCTCAGGTAGGCTTTTGTCAGAGAACCACAGAGCCATTTAGGTTGGGAAAGCCTCCTGAGATCATCGAGTCCAACCACTCCCCCAGCTCTGCCAAACCCACCACTAACCCATGGCCCCAAGTGCCACATCTGCATGGCTTCTAAATCCCTCCAGGGATGGTGACTCCACCACTGCCCTGAGCAGCTGTGCCAGGGCTGCACAACCCTTTCAGTGTATATCCAATCTAAACCTCCCCTGGTACAATTTGAGGCCATTTCCTCCCGTCCTATCACTTATTACCTGGGAGAAGAGACAGAGCTGGCCACAACCTCCTTACAGGCAGCTGGAGGGAGCAAAGATCACCCTGAGCCCCTTTTTCCTCCTTACAGGCAGTTGGAGGGAGCAAAGATCACCCTGAGCCCCTTTTCTCTGGGCTAAACAAGCCCAGTTCCTTCTTCTACCTTTTTTTTTTTTCATTTTTCTTTAGTTTGCTGCTTTCTTCCTCGTCAATGAATGGAAGTTTCCATAATTTTTTTTCAGTTTATCATTCAGCCTTCTTTACTCTCACAATCCATTCATTTTTTTCCCCCTGGTTATGCCAAGGAAGTGCAATTCCCACCTGCACACAGGAGTGTCCATCCTTTCTGATCCCACTCTCAGGGCTTCCCAAATCATCCTGCCATTTCACATCCATCCTTAGGTTTCTTTTGCTTCCCTGCACTCAGTCCTCAGAAAGGGGCTTAAATCCAGCACTGAGTGTTCCCTGGGTGTGTGGACTCTCCCCAGTGCAAGACTGTCTGTCTGCAGATGCTCCTTGATCAACTCCAACTGGGAAAATTGGCCTCCTCCCCTTTCAGACATCACTCTCTAAGTGCTACCTCACATTCTTCTCATTCTCTAAAAACTTTACTATTAAAAGTGTCCAATATCAGTCCCAGCTCTTTCCACTAAGAGATTTGGAGAGGTTAAAAGCGTTTTTTTCTGTCTGTCAGACGGAAGCACCGCAGGAATAACTTTGTTTCTCTCGATTCTCTGCAGGTGGAATGCAAAGCAGTGATGGTGTTTTTTCACTACTGTGTCATGTCCAACTACTTCTGGCTTTTCATTGAGGGGTTGTACCTTTTCACTTTGTTGGTAGAAACCTTTTTCCCAGAGAGGAGATATTTCTACTGGTACACAATCATTGGCTGGGGTATGTGCTATTTCTTGTCTAAAATGTGTCTTATCTAATATTTCCACGTACGGTTTCAAAGTATAATTTTAGTCTTGGTGTGGAAGTACCACTGCAGCCCAAACTGCTGTGCTGTGAAGTGAAATCTGGAGGACATCACATCTCCTGCAGAGATGAAGTCCATGGCAGAAAATTGCCTTCCACGAGATACGATCTTAATATCAAGTTCTTCAGTTTAATCAAATCTGCAACCCTCAGTCTAGTCCATTTTCCAAGACTTTATTTGTGCCTTTCTTTCAGATAACAGCTAAATTGAAAATATACCCAGAGGACATTCACATATGCTCATCCTACCTGGATGGGAAACAAAAACTTGCAATGGAGAGGAATAAAATTTCTTTCAGCAAGGCCATTTGCATGATGATAACCAGTGTAATTATTTTTCATTCTGGCCCTCTGGAGATAAATTGATTCCTGTGACATGTTAATTCAAGCAGATCTTTGCTGATGTTTTTGTGCAGCAGTCAGGTGGTAAATGCAGAAGATTCATTTAAAATGTACCCTGAGAAGGTTTTTGTACTCAAACATACTTCTGAAGTAACTGGAAATAATCCTGTATATTCAGGTGCAAAATCTACAAAAAAACTCCCCTATTGTAAAAATCATCCTTGTGTAACCTGAACCTTCAAATCATCCAGAGTTAGTTTTGTTTTTACCCTCCTGAGGCAGCTGTACCTACACAAAAATTCTCATCTCCTGGCAAAGACTCCCTAAAGTAGGAAGAAAAAGGTAGAGAGGTAGAGAAGGTACAGAGAACATACAGAGAAGAAAGAAGAGAACCAATAACCATTAATATTACAAGACATAAAACAGCTATTGGGCAAGGATGGTTGCTGGAAAAGGCTTTTGGAAAAGCAAGTATTGAAAAGGATGTTCAGAATTCCCTTTGCACCATGCACAGATGTATAACCACATTATGGCTGAGACATAAGTGTGTTTTTGAAGAGAAATTGGGGCTGTGTACATGAAAATGTGATGATTGCAAAAGAAACAGATACATAAATCTTTGCAATCTGAACGAGCCAGAGGGTGGGTTCCTTTTATTAAGCTTGCACAGTTTTCACCTCTCTAGGCTTGTCTGAATGTGAGAATGCTGCACCACAACACAGATTAGCTGATTTTGATTTTAAATCAGTCTTTGTGATAACTGAACTATCCAGATGGATTCATTCTATAAAGCAGCCTCAAAATTTTTGAGTTTAATACTGCAAATAATATCCAGCTGTTCAGTTTATAGATATCCTAGAACCCTGGAATGGTTTGGGTTGGAAAGCACCCAAAGCCCATCCAGTGCCACCCCTGCCATGGACAGGGACACCTTCCACCAGCCCAGGTGGCTCCAAGCCCTGTCCAGCCTGGCCTTGGACACTTCCAGGGATGGGGCAGCCACAGCTTCTCTGGGCAACCTGTGCCAGGGCCTGCCCACCCTCCCAGGGAAGGATTTCTTCCCAATATCCAATCTAATGGTTCCCTCTGTCAGTTTAAAGCCATTCCTCATTGTCCCATCACTCTGTGCCCTTGTCCGAAGTCCCTCTCCAGCTCTCTTGGAGCCCCTTAAGGCACTGGAAGGGGCTCTCAGGTCTCCCTGGAGCCTTCTCTTCCCCAAGCTGAACACTTTCAGCTGTCTCTGTAGCCAGAGGTGCTCCAGCCCTTGGAGCATCTTCGTGTTCTTCTCTGGATTCATTGCAGCAGCTCCTCTGCTGGAGACCCCAGGGCTGGGCACAGATTCAAATCACTTCATATTCAAAGCAGCATCAATAACACCAATAACAGCACTAAGAGACTCTCCAGATGTGGATGGGTTTGGTTTTGCTTTGGTTTTTCAAACCCAGTTTTTTGCTCAGCTCCTGCCCATCTCACCTTCACTGGCAGCTCCCCTGCCCTGGTAGGAGCACTTGGCAAGAACCAAACCTCCTCCAGACTCTGGATGCAATTCCTGCAGAGCCAAAGCAGCCCCTGAGCTCGGGGCTGATGTGGGGGAGTTGCTCTGAAGCAGCACGAACCAAGAGCTCAGCATTTTGCAGCATCTGGATGTTTTTCTGTCTCTTGAAATGTGCTGAGCACGTCAGTGGCCTCCTTTGATTGATGAGAACTACAGATGGCTGTGTTGATCCAGGCAGTTTTTTTCTCCTTAAATCTGCAATCTGCTGGTCAAGTTCTCTGGATAGACTGCTGTCTTCCTGAGCTCTCTCCTCATGCCTGCTCTGTGCTCAGGGCTCAGCCACTCTCTGCAAGGATAACTCTCTTCTCAGCCTTTGGGGCTTGTCTGTTTTCTAACCTTACTCAGAAGCTGAAAAGAAGATGATGAGGAGATACAAATCTTTTGATGTAAAGAAAAGTAATGTCAGTGTGTGGATATTTGTACAGCAGATGGTTCAAATCTCCAAGGTGATCTGAAATGTGGAGTTTGAACTATATTTTTAGGACACATTTAGTTTAATTCTGCCTTCCTGCACGTTTTTTGGATTTGGAACACTATTCATAGCAACAAAATTTATGTAGTGCAGATCAGTGCAAACTAAATAAAATGTGAGACCAACCTCAGAGAACCACTGAATGGTTTGGGTTGGAAGGGACCTTAAAGATCATCCAGTTCCACGCCCTGCCATGGGCAGGGACACCTTCCCCCATCCCAGGTTGCTCCAAGCCCCGTCCAACCTGGCCTTGGACACTTCCAGGGATGGGGCAGCCACAAGTTCTCTGGGCAGATATTTTAAAATTATTTGGATAAAACTAAAATTTGATATTTAAAAATTAATTTAACTCCTGTGCATCTGTTAAGTGCACAGAGATCTCCATGTTTTCCAGGTACTCACCTGTGAGAAAAGCAGACTTGGACTGAATTAAACATGCCTGAATTCTTCTCCCCAAAGCCTGTCATTTTATTTCTTTGTATCATTTTCCTTTCAAATATTTCTCTGTGTGCTTATTTAAAACTGGAGGGCCCCATCAATCATCAGATCTAACAAGGAAACTTTTTGTTTCTGGGAATGGGAATATGAGATTTGACAGACTCGTTTAAGCAGCTTCAATCCAATGACTAATTAATGTGACATCAACACAGCTTTGCAAAATGCATGAAATATAATTGCTCCTGTCAACCTCCAGCAGTCCCATTCACTGCAGTGAGCTGAGGGTAGCAAAGTCCTTGTTTTGTTTGCTTTTTAACACTTCATTTTTCCACTGCTGCCTGAACAGATCTCAGCAGTTTCCCAGTCAAAGGTTTTATTTACCATAAAATGTAGATCTAACTTACCCAGAGCTGACTTGCAAGACTGCATTTATGACTTTATAGAAATATTTCCACTGAAAGATCACACTTTTAGAGTTTTCAGAGAGGAAAATAAATCCATGTTTCTCAGTGGATTCTTGGTGTTTTGATTAAATTGGCATCTTGCATGCATTTTTTTTAAAGCAGTGTCTGGAACAGAAATTAAATCCTTGCTCCAATATTCACTTTTGGGAGTTGATGGTTTTGTTGTGGGGGTTTTTTCTTCTTTTTTTTTTTTTTAACTGAAAAAAATGTAAATATTCCTGTGAGTAAAGGAAAATTCTCTGTTGATTTGTTTTGGTTGAATAAGTAAAGCAAAATTGACTCAGTAACAGAGGAAATGCAACATATGCAAATCATTTACAACAAACCCACATAAGAATACAAGGAATACAATAATGCCATTACAGCTCAACATCTGGCCCTCTGCAATTATTGCATAATTACAGCAGCTCTAGACAGGATGTCACTGCCTCTATTCTGCACACACTTTGTTTCTCTCTTCATGCAACAAGATGTGGTACAACAACTTGGAGCAATAACAGCCTGAAGCAGCATCACTCTTTCCTGTTGTCACTTTTGCTCCTGCAGTCCCACCCTCCAGCTGAGAGGGATGTTTCTAGAGCTCTGAATTAATGCAATAATTGCAGTATTTCCTGCACAAGTGCATTAGGAAATAAAACCTCAGTGGAGAGGTTGTAAAGAGTGCTCATTGTTGAATATTAAATGTGTCTAGAACTACTAATGGTTTCACCATCTTGTCCTCTGCAGGTACCCCAACAATCTGTGTCACTGTCTGGGCAGTGCTGAGGCTTCACTTCGATGACACTGGGTGGGTATTGCTGTGTGGGAATCACTTTGTGTGCCTTCAGCACAATGGCAAAGATGCAACAGAAATGTAGGGATCAGAGGAGGTGGAATCACAGGATCATTTAGGTTGGAAAAGACCTCCAAGATCATGGAGTGCAACCTTTGACTGACTGCCACCTTCTCAGCTAGACCAGAGCACTGAGTGCCATGTCCAGTTGTTCCTTGAACATCTTGAGATGGTGACTCCACCACCTCCCTGGGCAGTCCCTTCCAGTGCTTAACAACCTGAACCTGGTTTGGCCCCTTTTTAGGAGATCTGTATCCCCTTGTCTTATTTTCTGCTGCCATTTCTGACACTAATTTGTGGACCCAAGTCATTTAGGTCCAGTGTTCAAATCCTTTCCTGTTCATTTGCATGTAGAGCCACAGTTTGATGTCTGTGCCCCTCTTGCACTGGTGAATTCCTAAAAGAAGATGTAGGCACCAAACCTGCAGCTGACCCAGTGGCCCTTTGTTCCCTGCTCTGTTACATTAGTGGAGGCCAGGATATGGTTTTATCTCATCTTGGAAGAGCTGTGGGGTGAATCACACGTGAAATGGCTGTTCCTTCCCAGCTGATTCTGGAGGAGGACAGAGGTGATGGGCTCAGCTGGAGAAATTATTGGAGATAGGAATGAGTGAAATCTGAGCTTTGATTTACCAAAGCAATTGGGAGCTTAACTTCCCACTGAGGAGTGTTTTCCACAAATCCAGCAGGGCAGATAAATAGGGGTGAGACAGAAATCCACACCTTGGCTTCCGTGTGGAAAAAAAAAAATATTAAAATGTAAAGAATTTCGGAAGGAATTCAAGAGGGTAGATTCTGCCCAAATTGTGTCTTTTGGTAGAGAAATAAAACCTGCAGATATCCTGTACCCTTTTCTAAAGGACCAGGAGGAAAAGCTGCTCCCAGTTAAAACTTGGTTGTAATAATGCCAAGGTCATGGGTTCAATCCCCTGTGTGGGCCATTGACTTAAGGGTTGGACTCGATGATCCTTGTGGGTCCCTTCCAACCCAGAATATGATTCTGTGATTCTGTGACCTGCATCTCTTGGTGGTCTGTACCTTGACTGGTCTGATAGAGCAGCAGAGGTGGCAGGTGGGGATGGATGGGTGTGCACACCCTGAAAACACAAACTTAACTATGGTGGGGTTTTTCATGACATCTATGTTTGAACTTGGTGAAATGTTAGAAAAATGAGGCAGACAAAAATCCATCAGTGGTTCTTGGAAAACACAGAACTGAGTGAAAGGCCTTATGTACCCAAGTTCCATTTCCAAGGGATTTAGGCTTATGCTTTAATTTATGCTTATATTGGAGATACCTGCATGCAAAATTTGCACCAGACTTGTTATTCTGTCAGGTTTTCTTCATCTTTGTTCTTCCAGACTCTCTTTGGAAAACACATAAAGCCCTTCCTCCACTGGGGATGCCTGTGCTTTGACCCAATGTTCTATTTTGACATTAAGACAAATTAAATCACTGATTTCCATGCAAAACAAGCCAGAAACCCCTGTTGGGTCCTGAGTACAACACTGGTCCTAAATGCATTAATTTCTCTCAGAAATCCAAATAACATTTTGCAGGTAGAGAGAATGTCTCGCAGGAGGAAAAAAACCCAAACAATGAAAAACCTTCATTTTCTTTTACTTAGAGAAGCTATTTAGCATGCAAGACATTCAGAGAGATTCTAGCTGAGAGGTTCAGTAGCTGCTTTTTAAAAAGCAACAAGCATTGCTGTGGGGGTGGGAGAGCAGCCTGAACACACGGCAGGGATTCCTCAACTGGAAAACCACAGGCATGGACTGAAATGCAGACTCAGAGACTGAGTCCTCTCCTAAAAAACCTGTTCCTCAGAGCTCCCTTGCCTTCAGCTCCTGACTCCCATCACTGCCAGTGGCAGGTTTGTGGAGATCATAGAATCATAGAATGGATTGGGTTGGAAAAGACCTCTGAGATCATCAAGTCCAACCCTTGGTCCAACTCCTGTCCCTTTACCAGATCATGGCACTCAGTGCCACAGCCAATCTCAGTTGAAAAACCTCCAGGGATGGGGAATCCACCCCCTCTCTGGGCAGCCCATTCCAATGCCTGAGCACTCTCTCTGCAAAGAATTTCTTTCTGATCTCCAACTTCAATTTCCCCTGGCAGAGCTTGAGCCCATCGTGCCCCCTTGTCCTATTGCTGAGTGCCTGGGAGAAGAGACCAACCCCCACCTGGCCACAACTTCCCTTCAGGCAGTTCCAGACAGTGCTGAGGTCACCTCTGAGCCTCCTCTTCTCCAGGCTGAACACCCCCAGCTCCCTCAGCCTCTCCCCACAGCACTTCTGCTCCAGTCCCTTCTCCAGCCTCATTGCTCTTCTCTGGCCCTGCTCCAGCCCCTCAATCTCTTTCCTGAACTGATAATGCAGCTGTCAGTTTATCCCCAGCTCTGCTACTGAATTAAGGGGAGTTGTTCCAGATGGACACCAGAGATGTGGCAGAGAGCCTTTCCAAATGGAATTGCCATCCCTGCTCCAGCCCACTGGCTCCCTTGCCTTCATCCATCCTGAGAAAGAGTCCTGTGTGTCTGACCTCCCCTGGAGTGATGCATTTGAAAGAAATTAGGGAGTCTGTTTATGTGGTGCAACTTGTTGGCTGGTAATGCCACTGCTCTGCTGGGCATTGTTTGTTCTTCCTTGTGGCCATGCTTATCTGAGGAGGAGGTGATGTTTCTTCCACTACATCCATCCTACAGATGTCACAGGGACTGGACTAAAAGAGTCCTGGATAAAACCTCTTAGGAGGTTTTATCCTGCGTGAGCAGAATCTGATTCATTGTTGGCATCTACAAGGTAGAGGTTGGAAATTGAGGTCTCTGAGGACATGGCCTGGAAAAGCAGAGCAATGTGTCTAGGATGGGAATTTGTAAAGGATGATGTAGCACCCCCAGAGTACACATTTGAAATGGCTCAGTTTGGGAAAAAACCCAAAACAACCCCCAAGTGTCTCTGTCCCAACCAGATTCCAGGATAATGAGCTGGGCTGTCCATGTTTCCAGTTCAGATGATTGGAACT
>JAJPCS010000152.1:925585-953823 GCA_021164005.1 Willisornis vidua nigrigula | reverse complement strand
GATAATGAGCTGGGCTGTCCATGTTTCCAGTTCAGATGATTGGAACTGAGGAGGTCGATTCCTTTCCCTGTAACTTCTCATTTCTACATGCACAAACTGCCATCCAGCAGTACCTATTGAATTTGAAAACTCTCCCAGATTCTTCCAGCATTGGTCAACTCATTTAAGACTTACAGGGTAGATTTAATGTCCATGATAAGGAGGTTGAGCTCTGAAAATAATGTGTAGTTTTCAGAAGGCAGCACCTAATTTAGAAACACGTATCAAGAATTTAAAAGAGAATTAGTGATTTTGGGTGCTTTTTGGTTTTGGGGTATACACTTGTTGATCACTGAAGAACTCCTGACTTCCAGACCGTGGGTGAGGAGTTCTCTCTGAACATTTATCTCCTTTCAAATATTGTAAGTTGGACATCCCAAGTGAGGTAACTGAGAAATGTAAAACATCCCATTTGAAAATCTCAGCCATCAGTCTCATGGATTTGGGGGCATTTCAGGTTTCTAGGCTTTGAAAACAGAAGGAAAAGTATGTAATTTTGTGTAAATTTGATACTTCAAATCTTAATTTTTTCCTCTTCTGATCAGCTCTACCACACACATCCTTATTACTGGTTTTATGGAAATCCAGTAAGATGTTAAACTGAAATAAAATAAAAATCATTCAATTGAAAACGTAAGTCCCACTTTGCTCCCGGATGGCACCAGACAAGCATTTCAGACTTTGGGATAATCATCTCTTACCCTTCGAGGTATTCTTGTCTTTTTTTAAAGAAGGGACAAATTTACAGTTATGCTGTAGACACAGAAACACACATTAAGGCATTTTCCAAAATGTGTAAGAAGTACCATTGAAAGTGCCACAGAAATACTCATTTTACTTTCATACAATTTGGGGAAAGGCTGTTAACTAAAGCTACAACAGGGACAACTTAAACAACTAGTACATTCAACTACAATAATTTGACTACAAGACCAATCTCCCACTCTCTGCCCTCTTAAAAACTATTTTAAGTGCATTAACTTCTTTGTTATATCTTTCTTTTCCCTTCTCTTTCCCCATCCCATTCTTCCCTCTCCCACTGCAGCTGCTGGGACATGAATGACAACACTGCCTTGTGGTGGGTGATCAAAGGTCCTGTGGTTGGATCCATCATGGTGAGTGGCACTTGGAGCAGACACTTCCTCAACTCTTCTGAGGACAAGTAACCCATATCTTCAAATACCTTTACCAACTGTGCTGGACTGGTGGGCAGCTTCTCTGGATGCCCATCATTTGCCACCCACAATGATTTGTTCACTGCTCATAGTACAAGCTGAATGCTGGTGCTCTCCCTGCAAGCAGAGACTGTGGAGATGGAATTATTTAGTTGCTTGAACAGAGATGCCAGAAGACCCCAGAGAATGTGGAGTGTTTGTCTGGGGCTGGCAGAGATGACATTGGATCTGTGGGAATCCTGTGCCATTTGGGGCAGCAACTAAAGGCCAAGTGGGACAACCCAGGGCATTTCAAACAGTACTAGATGCCAGTGACCAGGAGAATGGGCTGTGTGCTCAATGGAATTTATTTCACAGCTACATTTACCTAATAATACCTCTATGATAGTACTGTGGTCATAGGGCAAGATACTGAACTGTCTGCAAGGGATCTGAGCTCTCTTTACCTGATGGAGGGCTTGGATTTGACTCAAATACTGTTAAATACCCATCTATAGATGCTTGAGAGGTTCTAAAGAACCACAGGAGGGAAAAGATTGGAAGGGGACCACTGAAGGTCATACAGTCCAACCTCTCTGTTCAAGCAGGATCCCCTAAAACATATTACTCAGGATTGTCTCCACAAGGCTTTTGAGTATCTCCAGAGAAGGAGGTATTCTGGCACCCCAGATGAAAATGGGAATTTTGAAGTGATGGTGGGCTCCTGCAGTTGGGAAACTAAACTGAGCCCCTGGCCAGCATGGTTAGTGGCACCTGAAATTGTCCTCAGCTTGCCACAGGTCGGTGTCTGATTCTGGGCATCCTGAGATGCTCTCCATGCTCCAGGCACAGCCTTAGTCAGGGTTTCAGTGGCTGCTGTGGGAATTCAGCTCACAGGTATCCCTCTGCATGCAGGGGTTGGTTTGATCAGCTTTGGTGCTTCTCCTCTGAAGTATTTGGACAGCTCCCTGAAGTACAGCAGTGTGCAGATGAATTAAAGGTAGTTCAGCTGATATAACATGGATCAAGATGAAGGTGGTTTAGTGATCCAGGGGCTTTTGTCCATGGATGTGAATTCCCGTGCTCTACTGGCATATTCCACGTAGGAATCTCTTTGGGCAATCACTTACACCAGGTTTGTGTTGATGGCATTGAAGAACCAGGCAAGAGATGGGCTTCTCCAGCCATTTGTACCCTCAGATTAGATAGAAAATCCTTCTGAAGTTGGTGCCCACATCTGGTTTCAGTTCTTGGTCTCCTAAAGGGGTAAAACATTGTATAAGGGACCAACTCAAATTCCCACTGTTTTCTTCTGGCTTTAAGAAGCTGTGGAGTTGGTGGCAGCCAAATCTGGTGCCAGAGCATTGAAAAAAACCTGATTTTATTATTCACCAGATTTCTAACCCCGGTGGATGCTGCTAAACTGAGAAGTCCCTTAATTCAGAGAATGGGAGTTAAAGATGCTTCTACTGCTGAGGACTTTGTTCTATGGTTTTGGTGTGCAGGGATCTCTTTTTTTACTCCCTGCACTGGTTGATAATAAAAAATACTGAAATCCTTCAATTTCTACTTCTCTTCTCTTGTTATTGACACTGCAGAAATCCTGAATCCCATTAGCTGCAGGAAGAGGGAGATATTTGCCAGCAAAAGGGGTGATAAGTTGTTTGTAAACTTATCCCAAAACTTTTAAACTTCAGTTTGGAGAAGAATAAGAGAATAGAACCAACAAGTCACTTGGATTGTCTCATTCTCATACTGAAAAAAAAAAAAGGTGTCATTGTCATAATTATCTTTTTTTTTTTTATCCCCAGATAAACTTTGTGCTTTTTATTGGCATAATTGTGATACTTGTGCAGAAACTCCAGTCACCTGATATCGGGGGCAACGAATCCAGCATTTACTTGTAAGTACAAATAAAGCAGTAACCAACTGAAATTACTAATATACACATAGGAAAAAAAAGACAAAGCAAAAAAAGATGCCTCAGCTGAATTAGGTTGATTTTCAAAAATAGTCACAGGGTCTATTAAATTGGTTTAGTTGATTTTGGCTTTTATTTTTTTCAATCCATCAGCCACAAAAGTGCATTTTTAACGCCGGTTTTCACCTTTCTTTAAAAGGCCTAAAAAATAAGCATAAATATAAGATTAAAAAAAAAATTACAGGTCAGTTATCTGGAAATTAACAGACTGACCAGGTATAAATATTACTATTATACTCATGGGACAGTCTGCTGTGCTTCATACATTCCAGGGACATGATCCAAAAATCCCTGAAATCAGTGAGATTTGGTGAAAAGATTTCATTAACTTTGGGGGAAATTCTAATTTAGAAAGGTCCCTTAAAGTCACTTAAGTTCATGTTTCTTGAAACCTTAAATGCATTGTGCTTAAGCCAGACAATTCCCACACACCTCCACCCTTAAAATTGTTTTAAAATGCACACAAATCCTAAAATTTCCCTTTAGATGTTTATAACTTTGTGATTTACTTTTTTTTAAAGTGATCTCCACCTCATAAGAGGACAGGTTGGCCCTTTGAGATGGTCTTCACTCTGATTTTGAGTGCAGGCAGTCATTCTTCATAGAAAAATTGTACAATCCTTTGGAATAAGTGGGATATGTGGCAGCACATTTGGGGTTGGCTTGTCAGCCTGAACACACATTTGACTTGGCACTTTTATTTTTTTTTTTTTTTTGTGAGTTTGAGTGATTTCTCACACTCATAAACATGGGTAAGACTATTTGATTTAATACTAAATTCCTGATGAAAATAGGCAAGCCATGAAAACCTTAAATAAGACTAAAAGATGTCAGGATAAAGCAGGAGATCCTTATTTTGTAGCAAATACAATTATCCAGTGATTAGTTTCCCCCTAAGTAACCACAATCAGAATACAATGATGTCATCCATCCAAATGACAATTTTCAGGGAAAAATAGGTCCTCCAGCTGCCTATTTTTTCTTCTTTTTTTATTTTTTCCCTATTATCTAGTTTGCATTAACATCAAAAGATACTTTCTGCATCACTTTTTCATGTCTGTAGCCAGACATCCACTCCCTGAAAGTGCTCTGAGCCAAAAATAGCACTTTAAATTCATCCTGCAGATTAATATCTCAGAAACAAAACTCAGGAGGGAGTGCAGGGCTCAGGGTAACGGTGTGCATGGATTTCCTGGGGCTTGCATGAAGCCTTCCCGTGGCTGTGCTGCTGGGAAGGAATTCCCTGAGTCTCAGGTTGCAAACAGCACCCGAACTGTGCAGAGCTCCTGCTCCTCCCTCCTGAGTGCATGCCTGGTGTGTGCTGCACTTCTGTCCCATGTGAAGCAAAGCATGCCATGGATTCCAGTGGTTTCAGGAGATGATCCTTGTCATCCTGGATCAATATGGTGACTGGGTTGGGCTGGAGTTTTTCCTATGTGTATAGTCAGCCACCAAAACCAAGAGAAATCACGTTTTCTGTTTCATTCGCTGCCATCGTTTTCCATATTCCTTTGCAACTTCTGAAATGGGTTGTGTATGAACAGACCTTGCCTTGATGTTCTGTGCTATGGAGGGGAGTGTTGTTTATCCAAACAGACCTGACAACAGAAAAGTCACACAGGAAGGATTGGAAGGAAGGAAATTCATAATTCTGTGCAGATATACACCAGAGAGAGTCAATATTTGTGCATACAGACCCTTTGAGAAACGAGATTGTTGTAAAGAAAAAAGAGAGATGACAGTCTGGTTCTGTCACCATATTGAGGTCTGTGGCATTGAGACTGTGGTTCATAGTAAGCATTTCCCATGTTCTGTTTTGCTGTTTCAAGCTATCACAATATCATTCCATCAGACCAAATTCTCCATCCAGATCTTTATTCCACAACACGTTTAAGTACTTTCCCTTTAGTAAATGAGGAAGAATGAGGCTGAGGAAGGATTTTCAGCCTCTTTCTGAAGGTAATAGCACAAGGTACCTGCAGCAGGGATTGAGATTTATTCTGTTATCATTTATTGGAATAACCCTTTAGCCAGCTGGCACTTCCATCATAGAAAAAAAAAATGAAAGACCCCAAAAACTTGTGGTCTGACTTGGAGTAAGATTTATTTTCTTTTTGTACTTATGGTACATTTTTAGGTTCAGGCCCTTTTAATGATTACTTTTGCCAGGAAAATCTATCTCTGGTTCCACATTATAAACACCATGGTCATGATTCTGCAAAGCACTTAGGCCTGTGTTTGACATTTAAAGCCTTGGAGATGGGCTTAAATTCCAAGATTAATTATATATTGCTCCCACTGTGCATTCCCTATTCAAATCTCCCACTAGAGAAGTTCCCTGGGAGCTCTGACAGGACGGTGGAAGAAGAGAACTGGGGAATTGAGGCTTAATTAATGTGGTGTAGCCACTGGAGAACATAAGACTTGCTTTTAAAAAAAATCAAACAATGATTTGTATCATTTGCACCACATTATGAGTGCTTTACTCCCCCAAAGAATCAGATTTTCTCCCTAAATAACCTGATGTTCATTGTAGGCAACAGCTGACAAAAACTTGGAAACATAAGGCTAATTCCTAACTTCTCTGCAGTGGTCAAATAGTTCACTGATGATAAACTTCCATTTTATCACCTCATCTGTTCAGTCCCTCATTCCCTGTCTCATGCCTTCGGTCCCCCCTCAGAGCTCCCTGCATGCTGCTGATCCCACTCCAGCCTCAACAGCCCCAAAAGTGGCAGGTTCTGGGAGAAAAACAGCTCCATCTTCCTTCCACTGATGTCTTAGAGAGAAACTCCCCTTTATGGCTGAAAATACTGGGGGCCAGAGCCATCAAAATATCTAAGCAGCTGAGCTAGGAAGTCAAAAAGACATTAAAAACACCCTTTTAATGATGATTTTAATTTTATTATTATTCTGGGGGCTTTTTTTCCTAAGAACCTTTCCTATTTTTTCCCAATAGTCATCATAATCATTAGTTACTTTTTACTGTAAGGAGTGAACAGCCAAAGGCAGACATTTTTTTTTCTTGAAACTTGTCTGATTTCAGTTACTCTCATGTCAGTCCTGCCAAATTCAGCATCCAACCAAAGCAAGGTCAGTCATGCAAATGCAATAGATTTTTATCTGAGTTGGAAGTTCTGAGACCCTCAGGTGCTGGGGAAGAACAAAGTGACATTGATTGTATTCCAAGAGTAATTAAGACAACTCTTAGCATAGTTCAGATGGATTTCTTGTCCCATCTGGTGAATGAATATCATGAACAATAGAAATGTGTCATGATTATAGACAAGGAATCCTGGAATGGTTTGAATTGGAAAGGACCTGAAAGACCACCCAGTTCCAACCAGGGACACCTTTCACCAGCCCAGGTTGCTCCAAGCCCCATCCAGCCTGGCCTTGGACACTCCCAGGGATGGAGCAGCCACAACTTCTCTCCCCAACCTGTGCCAGGGCCTGCCCACCCTCCCAGTAAATAATTTGCCCCCAACACCCAGTCCTGCTCTCTTTGTGTTTAAAGCCATTCCCCCTTGTGATATGTCATACTTTGATGCTGTGAGTGACCCCCCCCAAAGCAGAACTCCGAGCCAAGTTAGTGAAGGGTAAGATAAAAAGTAAAGGACCTTTAATACCACAGGCCTACAGCCCACAGGAATACCTGATGACATGCATGTGTCTCAGTTCTAGTTCCCATGGCTTTTATAATAAGATCCCTCCAATCACTGCTTTACACATTTCTCAGTCCAGCCCCAGTCCCACCCTTGGTCCAACCTCTGGAATTGGGTCTGGGGTCATCAAGACCCTCTGTCTTCATCAGCTCCTCTTCCTCAGGCACACAAAGGTCTCTTGGAGCTCATCCAGTTCTGACTTCTGGGTCACTCTGACCTGTGTTTATGTTTCATTCTGTGGGCCTTCTGATATCCTTCAGCTCTACCTTGGAAAGGAGTCTAAACAAGATTAATTAACTAAAAGAACTTAAGCTCCCTGTTCTGGGACAGGGGTAGTGATAGAAAGGCATTAAACTTAAACTGTTAGAAATATTAACTCTCTACAAATCTACAACTACTGTGTTCCTAAAGTCTACAAAATGTGAAATCAGAACAAAAACCCCTTCGGCAACACTTATTACAGAAGAAATGACCATGTCTTGAACTGGTACCTGTATTTTCCACCCAGTTAGATTTTACTCAATGTGCTTCCAAGCAGAAAGAAACATTTGGTTTTTTAACATCTCCAACTGCAGTTTGTAAATATTTTGAAGAAGCAGCAGATTGTTTAGGGGCAGTTACAGCCAAGGAGCACCACATCAGAAGTCCATGAATCCAGTGTGACCTCACAGTTCTGGGGGTTTCAAACAGGTCTTCCCAACCCCACAGTGGCTGGTTCAGCTCACATCAGGCCCACCTTATTTGCATGGATTTGTCATGTATCAGTTCCTTCACTGGAATTTTACAAGAAACAAATCCAACTGTTTTTACTATGAAAAAATCCAGCCAATAGTTTGTATGTGTAACCTGGTATGTCAGAATCTGCTTTCAGGCATCCTGAATTTGGTCAAGTGGTTGTAGAGAGAGTACAGTACATTCATCCCTCACCCCCAGAAAACTGTATTTCTATAAAATGCCCACACAAAGCTTAAATCCACGCTGTTATTTTCACATTGTTGCATTGCTGAAATACTCACTCTAGAGAGAAAATCATCCAACAGCATCACTGCCCTAAACCACCACAATATTTAGTAGATGTGCATGATGTAGCTGCATGCTGGAATAACCCTTAAGATTCACAAAACCCTCACATTCCCATCAAGTCTTTGCTTATTCATTCATTTTCAAGGATCAAGCCCATGTCACTGAAAAATCCTCTTTCTTTTTTTTTTTTTCTTTTAGTATGATTTCCATTTTATCACAAATAGTATAATTTGGGAGGGGGAAGCTTGTTTCTGCTTTTGCTTTAACAGATTCTTCATATATTTTGTATCACATGTTGAAAACTCAATGAAAAGAAACTAAAGCCCACATTTATGTAGCTAATTCAGGTCTACGTCATTCCTCCACTCAGCATCTTGCTGGAAAGAAAGGAGAATCATGGCATATATCATAGGTAGGTATGATTTTACCTGGGGTGCAACCTAAAGGTTTAGGGCAGGGAAAAAGAAATGGTGTAACACAGATGTTTTGGTAAACAACACTCCTCTGCAATTCACCTCCAAAGCCACTGGAGCCTCAGTGGTTCATTCTGCTACTGCTTTGTCTTGCTGCAAGTGCTCAGACTGCCAGAGCTAATGGTTACCCACGGGCTCTTTGTGCCAAAGGGCTCATTTCTGACCAGGAAATGGAAGGGGTTGGATGAACAGTGTGTTCCTTAGCGTGGCACTTCCAGTTGTGGCCCCCAGGGACTGCCAGTTGGGGGCTGGAATGCCCAACAACCCAATGACAACAGGAACTCTTGTCCCTGGGGAAATCCTTTCCTACCACTTGAAAATACAGTGGAAAACATGGATGATGATCATTTGATGCCAGTGCATGATTGGCAAGGACCAAGTTCTTTTTTCTAAGCAGTGCCAGGAAAGTGGGTATTTGCTGCTTTGACTGACACTAATTCCTGATGGATTCATTTAAAGTTCTTGGAAAAAACATTCTCATTCACAACTCTTGTACTTTTCATGTACATTGCCCAAGGCAAATAATATTTGGGGTGTTGCTTTGATGGGTTTTTTTAGTTTCTATTTTGGATTTTTCTTTGGTGGGAGGGAAGGGGTTAATTTGTGCAAAATCTTGTCCGGTAGGGCTTGGAAAAAAATTCAGTGTACTCATTAGGAATGTAAGATCATGTAGGCTATGGACCATAATTAGCAAGAGTATAATTACACAGGGATTTATTTCTTTTCAGATAAGTAATCAAAAGCCCTGTTCTGCTTTGATTATCTTTCTGTAGATTTGCTGTGGTCTCAGCTACTGTAACAGCAAACAGCACAGAATATTTAGTGTGCTTATAATGTTCCTGTGAGCTGTTATTGCCACTGAACAGCTGAGGGGATGGTGCACAAAGGGGGATGCTCAACATCCCTCAGGTGCCTGTGGAAAGTAGAGAAAGAGGAATCTTTGTTTTTAAAATCCACCTTTCCAACACTGTCCTTTCATCCTTTACATTCCTACACTTATTTCATAGGCCTCTTGCCTGAGGGATATTCCAGAAGAGCAAATCAATATTTATAAAGGAAATTCCATCCATTTCCAATGATACACAAGGCTTGACAGGATCTGATTTTGAAATCATGGATCACAAAAGTTATTTCCTGTGGTTACAAGATCATCTGTGATGAGTGCAGTGTTCCAAAGTTCCAAAGTTCTGTTGTTTGGAAATCCTTAGAAGGTGGATTTTAGAGGGCAGGGCCATGTGCCTTGGCCTGCACGGGAGATGTCTGTGTGGTGCAGGCTGACTCCTCTTATTTTCTATTTTGCAGTAGTATTGAAAAGTAGGTTGACTTTGTCTTTAAACACTGTGCATGTGGCTGTAGGGTATTTTTATGGGTAATTTTATGGTTTAAATGGGTATTGAGACAGAGGAAAGGATACAAGACTGATTTTTGTGGTTGATGAACTAGCTGATGCTCTGATCTCTGCTTAACTTTCATGTTTAAGGATTCTTTAATGGTGACCTGGAATTTTTGCTGGGCTCCACAATCTGTGGCAGCCTCAGGAAACAAAGTTCTTGGTCCATGAGTTGTGTATTAAAAGAGCAGAGCACAGACTTCCCCCCGCTCCCATCTGTTAAAAGTGCAAGCCATGAACTGGAAAAGAGAATTTTTGCATTAAAAGATAAGCCCCTCCAAGATGGTCCCTCTCTGGAAAGATCAGGGAGATGTGCAGGTTTGTGAGGGATGGAACAAAGCCAGGTGTTATCCAACAGTGCAATTCTCTTTATAGAAATGGTTTTTCCCGTTTTTTAAAGAAGACCCAGCAAAGCTTGATGGACACTGTCTTGGTTTGAGATAGCAAACTGCCACCCCCCCAAGTACAGAGAGAAAAGCCTCCCTCCTAACACTAAGGAAAGGGCCAGAAAGGGAGGAAAAGAGAGGGGAAAGAAAAAAAACACTGCAAACCACGTTTATACTAAAACTACGTATATTTCTACAGAAAGGAAGAGACAATGAGAAGAGAGTACAAATATACACTCACACAAGTCTGCAACAACACATTCCCCACTTCTTAACGAACACATTACTCAAGAAAGAACTTATTCCCCAGGGAGACAAACTCAAGCAGAAAGGAGAGACCCAGAACAACACATTTTACTTTCCTGAGATACTCTGTGAGCCAGTGGTGGGCCTGGTCCTCTCCATCCCCCCTGGGACAGCATCATGCGTCCTCCCAAGAGGAAGGCTAGGAACCGACTGCCTTAACCACTCCCACACTGGTTCCTGCCTCCCTGGAGATGATGTCATAATGTGGTATGGAATACAAAGTTACTGGCTAGACGAGGTCAGCTGTCAGCTCAGCCCAGCCCAAGTCAGCTGACAGCTTCGACCTAGCCCGAACTTCAGAACCCAAATCTAGGCCCACCTGGGTGAACCCATAACAGACACTCAACAGGAATAGCTCTCATAGCCCTGTTTCCAAAGAGTTTGAGGCACCAAAACAAGCCTAAATCCCATCTTATGACTTCCCATTGAAATGTTAGTGGCATATATGTGGAAATGTCAGATCCAAACATCTTTCAAAGACAGAACTAAACCCTCATGGCTTGATTGCCATCACTGGTGGGGAACAGAATTCCCAACATCCAGAGGCTCGAGCCACCGGGATTTCTAGGGAAGTGCTTGTGTCTGTTGGATGCCTTTGCCCACACATGTGCTCTCTGAAACACTGGAGATATCTCAAATAGTTCCTGCCCTGCTTTTTAGAGAACCAGAGATGCTTCAGCAACAGTCTAAAGCCTCTTACTGTCCCCGGGAAGTGGCTGCACTCGGCTCCGTTTGCTGTAACATTAGTTTTGCCACACACTCACTGATTAGCAAAAATAAGGCAGCTTTTGTGAAGAAAATGAGGTACAGGCCTCAAATGCATTTCTGAAGTCACTGTGCTTCACCCAAGTGAATAAGCTCATTTTGATGTGTATTGATAAGCTTCAGTTGTCATGGAGATGAGCAGGACTGGGAACATCCAGTGCCTGAGGCCGTGCATCTTTACAAATTATCCATGGATTTGGGCGCAGTATCTTTTAGCAGAGTAGCTTATTTACTTTCTGGGAAAGATAATGGGTTTGGACATTGAGAAAAAAATTTGAGAAGATTCAAATTAAGAACGAACTTGGAAATACCCAAATTACTCCATTTTGGCTGCTTGCCCTTTCCCTCCCATGTTGCTCACGGCTAAGTTTGTGTTCTGAATGGCCTGTTAGACTGAAAGGGATAGGGATGGAACTTCATTTATCCCCCTAAGCAGTTTGCACCTCTGATTCTTTAAATCACTTACTTAGTGTAAAGATAAAGGTGGAGCTGAAGCAGCTGGTCATGCCTCAATTGTTGTGAGGCTGCAGAGAATGGGGAGCAATTCTGACATCTCTGATCTTAAACATGCTTTCAGTTTACACCAAAGCTTGATGCACACCAGCATCCATGGTCCTCCATTTAGTTTTTGCTCCCATTCACATTTGGGCTGTATCATATGAGAAGAAAAGGGTTTTATGTTCCCCTCAGTGTCTCTGCTTCTCCTTGCCATTGATTTATTGTGTCTCACTTCAGCAACTGGCAAGTTCCACATCCAGGGGGTTTAGTTTTGCATCTGAAGAGTTATTGGGATGTACTCCCTGCAGGTACAAAGCCTGAGGTATGGAAGGGACAAGAGAGATGGTGCTGTCCCAGTGCAGATGCTCTTTCGATCTGGAAAGATGAACTTCTTCTGAGGTTCTTGTAACTAACACCATGTGTAAAAGGAACTGGGTGGTACAAATCCCAGAAACAAACTCTTCCTGCCTTGGAGAGTGCAAATACACCCTCCGAGGTTACAGAGGCTTAATATTGAATTAAGTCTCAGTGAAGGTGTCTTAAAGAAATGTAAACCACCTCAAGACAGGACAAGTCCAAAGCTGTGCAGAACATTCACATCACAGTCTCAGCACCTCCTTTGCTGCCCACCTGTGTCATTACTGAGCGATTTCCAAGCTGAAATTCCTCTTTATATTTCCAGTGAAAACACTGGAGTTGTTCGGCTGATTAAATGTCTGCAAGCCCAGGCTTTTTCAACAAAGGCAGTGCTTTCTTTTTTCATAAGGGAGGGTTATAGAGATGGTTTATAGTGCTCTCTTTTTTCATTAAAGAGGGTTGTAGAGATGGTTTGTAACTCAAACCCTTGTCTGCAGCAATTTTGTGTGGTATGTAAGGCAGGTGAGTTAAAACAGTGCAACTGAAGCTTCAGAGCTGCAAATTAAAGAAACTCAGTGTAGTTACAGCAATGCTGAGCTCTGCCAGCTGCCAGGACCAAAACCTGTTTTTATTGCCTGAAAAGCCACTTCTTGTGGCAGACTGACAATAAATACTCTGTGGGTTGTGCTCACTGCTTTTGGGGACAGTGAGCTAAATCACAGTCTCAGATATTTATGTCTGCATTCGGAAATGCACATTCTTCATTTCAAACAGCAAAGCTACATCCAAAACCACTTAAGAACCTCATTTATTGTGGTACATTTTTCTCATTAAACATTCTATTGTCTGTTACACTGCATTTATGTTCCTGCACTTCTCAGAGTTATTCCACAGTGCATGTTTCTGTGGAGTCAGTGAGAATAACCCAGCTTGGTAAAACAGGACCTCCAGAGTCACTGCAGAGGCAGGATCAGGACACCAACCTTGCACTTCCAGTTCATTTAAAGACTGCTTGTGATGGAAGAATTCTGCTCTCTGCTACCAGAGTTATTCCTAGAGCACAGCCAAATATGAACCTTTATCTCTTTGTTATTTATCTCTGGGTGTAGCAATGGCTTTCTCCTTCTGTTTATGTCCCCTCTGTAGAAGTTAGCAAAGCCAAGAATGAGCAGTGTAGACATGATTTTTGGCTTTCTTTGACCATTCTGTTTCATCTTCAAGCCTCAGATCTGCTCAAAGGTCAGATTTATTGGACAAAAAGTGCCAGTCCAAGCTCATATTTGTTAAAACATTCATTTTCAGCCACAGCATTAATCTGGAAGCAGGAATTCAGCCTCAGCCTCTAAATTTGGTGCTGTTGGCAGTGAAAAGTAGAGCTGCAGGTAACAGGACTAAGAATTTAGGATTTTTTTTTTCAATTAAAGACTAGAGAAACAGAGTTTCCTTTTTTTTCCTTTTCTTTTTTTTTTCCCTTTTTTCCCCATGGAGAGCACAACAGTGGTTATACTTTCACCAAGATAGCACAGGATCCACCTGATTTAATAAGGTAATAGTGTTGGGCTCCTTCCACATTCAGTAGAGATCTACTCAGTCCTGACAATCAAATCCTTAGTACCACTTATTTCCTTTTAAAAAGATGTTTAAAATAGGTCTGGTGAATCTCACTTTGTGGTGTTTCTCAGCACTGACTGCAAGGCTGGTGTGGGGGAACAAGGTGAAAAGCTCACAGCTATGCTGTTAACTTCAAAAATTAGATGAGAGATGGACCTAAGTGATAACTTTGCTGAGAAGCACCTCTGCTTAGCCTGTGTCTGGATGAGAGGGGTCAGGGAGTTTACCTGCAGTCTCTGCCGTGGGATGGAACTGTAGAGTCTGTTGGCTGCTCACAGAACGAGTTCAGTTTTCCAAACTCTTTACATCTGACCTGTAAGTTCAAAGGGTTTGTAAATGTAGTTGGTGCATTGGCCAGGAAAGAAGTGTCTCTTCAGGAAATCCTTAATAGTGAGTAGCAAGGAAAAGTCCCCTGTCCCAGAGCAGTGTCAGCTGAGGGTAAGTAGGGATGTGGCATAAATAATAGAGTATATGGGTCCACTTTTCAATTTTCCCCTCTGTCTCCTATACAATCTTCCTACTTTCATTTTGGTTAACTTTTTACTGTATTTTCAATACTTTATTTCATTGATTTGTTTCTACATTCCTTCTCCTCCTACCACATGGTGGCCAACCCTATTCATGGTGAGGTTACACAGAATTACTTGAGCAGGGTGCACAAAGATCCTGAAAGAGGCACAGTTTTTATTTGCATGAATCAAGTCCTACCTTTATTGTGTTTCCCAAGGGATTCTCTTTCAGCATATTCAGAGACAAGCCACAAATTCTGTCATTCCCTGTGTGTGGGTAGAGACTTAAATTCAGAACCTTGACTGTTTTCCTTATGGATATACATGGAGAATGCAGCAGAACTTCCTTCCCCTGGATCAGCATGTTCATTTGACTTCCCTTAAGCACCTCTGAGAAACCCCCAGAGCCTTCAGAACTGAATTGCAACTCCTTTTGCCTCCAGTTTGTGTCCTCTCTCATTTGCATGGACGTGCCGGACCTTCAGGTGTTCGGTCTGACACGGTGGCCTTCAGCCACATCGTGCCTCACTCTTTGAATCCTGGGAATGTTTAGGGAATGTTTAACCTTTTCTTTCCCCTTCCACCCTAGCACCCTCCCTCTTCCTCCCAGATGCAGCTGCAGTCCATGCCCAGGACACGTGCGGTGAGACTCAGCTTGTTTGCCTTTAGCTGTCTAAAGTCTCGTATTCGATCTCAGCAGTCCAGTCGTCGTCTCATGGTCCAACTGGGAGACCAGGGCACCTCCGTCAGGCACTGCCTCCCGTGTGTCTCAGATGCCTCTGTCACACAGGCCAAGCCTGCAAGTCCCTGTTCTTTCCATGATTGAGTGATTTCAAGGTGATAGTTCAGTTCAAATTTGTCTCTGACACGTAGAGTTAGACGTGACCAAATCCATCCTGTGTGTGCCTACAGAGGTCTGAGGATCCTGCCCTGATTCGTGTAGTGTTTGGATATCCATAATCTCATTTTCTATTAATTTTCTCCTATTTGTCTGATTTTTCCTTCTTCACATTTCTCCTGGTTCCTCTGTCTCTTCTCCCTTTCTCCCTTTCCTTCCACCAGTGTCTCTATTTTGACAATAAATAAATAAAGTTTAAGGGAGGAAGGAAAGAAAACTTCTATAAAATATGTAGTCTAAAAGATTTTGTCACACTTCACAATATCTAACATCAGAGAGATGATACTTGAATTAGAAAGGATGGCAGAAAAAAAATGCAAACAGCACTAAAATATCACCTTTCCTGGGAAGTACTCACAGTTTTCCATCACAAACCTGTGTGTAAGTGTCCCCTCATTGGGTGGGGAGAAGCACCTAATTCTTAGATATTAATTTCTAAATCAAGTCTGTCCTATTTGATTATTTTGGCAAATATCAAATGCTGTCAAATTGGTCTGTTCACTGGAAAAAAACAAAACAAAGCAAAAACATTAAAAAAATCAGTCCCTGTCAAATAAAACAGGGCATAAGCAGTACAGGAAACCTGGGTGGGAATTTTTTCCCAGATAACCACGACAATATTCAGGGTATCACTTAAGAGCACAACCTCCTACAATACCCCACGACTGAGAGTGTGCAAAGTCGTTAGTGATTTTTAGATGGTTCATTTTCGGGTCCTGTGCCTGGAAATGCCTCCATAAGCCCTTCTCGACACAGGCTGAGCAGCCCTCTTGTGGCCAAAACTGCTCTGAGAAAATGTGTTTCAGAACCAGCAGGTGACTAAAAAATGAGTGAGACACTCAAAATCCAGAATCACTTCTGAAAGTCTCAGTCATAGTAAAATTGAATTAACTCTAATATTTCCCTGCTTGATTTTGGTGAGTTTTAGCTGGCAATTAATGCCCAGCTCAGTTCTGTGAAAAACAGGTGGTGCAAAAGTTCATTACAGAAGTGATGCTGTAAAAGGAACCCTCATTTTCATATTTACTTCCTAGCATCATCCAAGACATTAATTTATTTTTTAAGTTGAAACATGTTTACTCTTTCTATTTGCTGGATGTGTGCATGCCACAATACTGGATTATTTCCAGCTCTTATACTATAATATTTAATAACAGTTTTCAGGCTTTGATTACCCCAAAGGAAACAAAACAAAACTCTAGTAATGGGGATTGAATTAAATGAGTTGAAAGTGGGGAGAAATTGAATATATTTTTAATTTATTCTGTTTTACTGTTCAGCTTATGAACTCCATCTTCCATCTCTGCTTAGGTGAACACAGATCTTAGACTGTGCATGTTAGCAGAGAAACAGAACCTCATTTTGGGTTGTTTGAACAAAATTAGATGTTTGCCCTGAAGGCAATTGCTTTAAATATCATCATATTATCCTCTTTATTTAATGGAGTTTAGTCAGTGGTGTTTGCTGTGCTGTTCATCCCATCCTAAAGTGGACATCTGAAAAAGGTCAGGTGTACCCTGGCCAGTAACTGTGTTTCTCTCTCAACTACTTTTCCTCTCTGATGATTCTCAAGGGATCAAGGATGTCCAGTTTACTCTCTATACTGCAAACATCCAGCCTTTCCTGAGGTGAATCCCACTAAACCAACCACGTGTTGAAAACAAAACAAAAAAATCTCCCCCTGAAATTTGGCAAGAAAACACTATTTTCAATTCTCACAGTTTTCAGCCTGTTGTAACAGATACAAAATCTCTTACAAGATCCCTCCAAATGCCTTCCCATGTTGTTTCAGATTGCCCTTCATGGTGGCTGATTTAAATTAGCCTCTCTCTGGCTGATTGGAAATGTAACCATTCCCTTCTCCATAGCAGCTCTTTCTAGGATACAACATCTACAGATTGTGGTCTTGGTACATAAATTCTGTGCCAGCTGCTTTTGTGGCCCCACTGCCCGTGTGTGTGTGTGTGTGACACAAAACTAAGTGGTGCCTCCAAACTGCCAGCCAGACATGCAGTTTCTACTCTGAACTCCCTCCCCACCACCAAGGAAAAAGTGGTGGAAAAGGTGCTTTGGTGTCCTTTGCTATAAAAAAGGGATCCAATCCACCCTGGGTTCTCACACAGGAAAATGAGGAACATCTGACCCAACGTCATCTTAGACCAATCTAGTCTACAACCCTCCAAGTTTCTGTTCCTATCTGCCTGTTCTCCACAAGCATCCAGTCGACCTCCATGTGATCTGATGTCCTGTTACCCTCTGTGCAACCCCAGACTGCCAAAGTCGTGTGTATTTTGGATGCCCAACGCTGCCCACCCGCCTGCAGGTCCTTCAGTCTCCACTTTGTCCGTGCCCTCCCCGTGACTGGCCAGCAGCAGCCAGTGCCTTTTCACGTGTTTGGTTTAGTTTCAGTTTTTGCTTAGCCAAGCAGCCTCTTTGTGTCGTAGCTCCATCCTTGCTGTCTGCTTTCCATCTCTGTGCCGTGCTCATGGAATGTGTTGGAAGTGACCTACCTTGGCCTGTTCCCGAGATGCTGAAACCAATGCTAATCTTGTCATATTTAGCAGCTGCGTTCAGAAATGCTACTGTAAGCCTAAGAGGGCTAACCAGCACTCTTGCAAGATGTCAGAACTATCCACCATTACCCTGTAAGTGTTCGCACTCCTGTGCCATGACTGTGTTTGTGTGACGCATGTGGCGATGGAAGGGATGGATAAGAGCGGAGGGGCAGGGAGCAGAGAGAGAGCATTCCTTCAGTTCTTGTTGCATGGAGAGTTTTTTTTGTTCTTGTTCTGTGCTTTTGCTGATGCACCACGGTGGAGGATTTTAAGGTTATTTTCTTTTTTTTTCTTTTTTTTTTTTTTACATTTTTTGTACTTAACAGTCGATGCTCTTTATGGTTTGGGGTTAACAAAAGCTGCTCTTTATTGCACAGCAAAGAGGTGAGCACCTCCATGCTGAGAGTTAATGTTTCACCTCAAAGTTTGTTAGACAAACAGGGGCAGTGGGTGTGAAAGTTTGTTAGACAAACAGGGGCAGTGGGTGTAAGAGTTTGTTGGACAAACAGGGGCAGTGGGTGTAAGAGTTCGTTAGAAAAACAGGGTCAGTGGGTGTAAGAGTTTGTTAGAAAAACAGGGGCAGTGGGTGTAAAAGTTTGTTAGAAAAACGGGGTCAGTGGGTGTAAAATATCTTTTGTCCATTGAACTGAGGGAAGTTATGGTAGTAAACACCCAGGGGTGAGGAAAGGTTAAGGTTAACCTGATACCAAAATAGATTGTGTCTAGTCAGAAATCATAAAGGTTGAAAAAGACCTCCAAGATCATCAAGTTGAAGCCAGGGCCAAACATTTTCCTATGGGGAGTGAGGCATCCAGAGGAGTCAATAAGTGTCATTCAGCCTGGAGAGTGGGAATGAATCACCTTCCCACAGTCCCCTTCACCAGTTGGTTCATACAAGAAGCCCACAGGTTTTCATGAAATCAACACCTCCAGGATCATCATCTCATTTTGTTTGGATGAGGTTCAGAAATGGGTTATACAATATGTTTCCTGAGGAGCTGAATTTCACAGCAGTCTTATAAGTTCAAATCAGCACTCTCAGAGATGTCCTGACACACAGACCCAACACTCCAGAATTTTGCTAAAGAATGTTAATAAAGTAGTTCTGTTTGACATCATTAAGGGAAAGAGATTGGTTGTAACTTAACTGCATATTTAGTCATGCCTTTTCAACTATAAAAAACCATGAAAGTGAATTTTATCAGTGATTTTACATCTCCTCAAGTTATTTAAGAAATAGATGCTCAAAACATTCAGTCTAAAGTCTGACACTGTGCAAATAGAAAAAGCAGAGAATAAAAGAACAGTCAGGATATGCATCTTGACACTGACAGCAGCTGCAGACTAAGAACAGTTAGGTAAAACTAGGACCTACATTTAGGAGGAGATTTAAGTTCACTCCTTCACCAACACCCTGATTCACCACAGAGTACTTGTTGGGCCTTTGCAGAGACCCAGATTTCACATTAAGTGCAGTGTTTCAGAAAGGTGGGACACTGACACTCTCTGAGGTGAAAGGGCACAAAGAGTTCAGCCCAAACAGGAAGTATTTAAACCTAATTTTTTTGTGTTAAAATATGGAAGTGTCAATAAGCTTCCCTGGTTTTCAAGTCCGTAATATGAAGATGTGGTTTGTCCATGGGAAAATTGAAAAGCTCTAATCATTGACTGTGTTTAGGTGTCAATTCAGGTCTTTTAAGTGATCCTACAGGCCTAATTAAGTTTTTGGAAAATATATGTCTCTGTCAAGGAGATTATTGAGGTTCCTGAAAGTCATGTTAAGTCTATTTAACATCATTATGATAAAACAGATACTTCAGCTTACTAATAATGAGATATTAAGCATTTCATTACTAATGACATTGTGTATCTTCATGGTTTGCTCTTTATCCTTCTATTTGAAACACTGTCATGATTATTTTTTGCACATATTCACCACTGAGATGATGAATACATTTGGCCAGAAAAATTGGATTCCTCTAATCTGAACTTCCCAAGTCTACAGAGCAGTGATTTATCTGACAAACTCACTCCAGATTCCCTTTATGGTCAATGAATAGATTTAGGATGTGGTAAGAACTTCCTTAGGGGCAGATGATTTGTCCTTGTGAGTAAGTGCTTCTTACTCTTCCTAGACAATAAAGGGAATGGAAGTTTGGATCTAATTTAACTAAAAATAGGTGTCATCATTGCAGATATCTCACAGCATTAATCTAGTCAATATATTATACATCAGTGGATGTGTTTAGTACATACCCATGTGGTTACTACAGGAGTCACCTCTTCTTCAAGGGTGTGCTGGTTTAATGGTGAACCAGCAGGGAAAACGAACTCCCCACGAGAGAGATTGTAAGTCAGAGCTGAAATTTAATAATAATATTACAGCAAATAGACTGACACAAAGAGAAATTGCTTTCCACTCACAAAACCCAGCAGTATAACCCAGTGTCCTGGGGCACAAACCCAGGGGGGTTTGTTTGCCCTTGTGCTGAGACCCCTGTGGCTCCCCCAAGTCCCGAGCAAAAGGAGTGAAAAAACCTGTTGGTGCAGGTGAGGGCTGTGGTCTGGTCGAGAGCGGTGATCTCCTCCTGTCGAGGTCCTGCTCCTCCTCTGGATCCGATGAGAAAAACTCCCAAGGTCTTCCTGCCCACCACTTCTGTACCCTCAGGGAGCCCCCAGTCCCTCCCCCAGGGCGGGGACTCACACAATGGGTGATTAACTCTGGAGCCAGGGGGTATTGTTGAACTGTTGATGGCCCATGAGCAGCCACACCCCCTCAGGCTGGGTGTGAAGGTGCAAATGACTCCCTGGGCAGCTGCTGCTAATGGTCCATTGTCCTTGGGGAATGAATAGAGGGGGTAGAATACACAGCTTTGATCACCCCCACACAGTGTTAGCTGGTCCCTCCTGCTGAACTAGGACAAAGGGACATCCAGAGCAGGCAAGAATTAGGTCTTAAAATTGCATTTTTCTCTGCATTGAATTTAGAGACATTATTTTAGTAATTTCATAACCAATATCTCCATTATGTGTGTCCAGACTTTGGTGAGATGAATGTTGCTTTACCGGACTACAGACCTTGATGCCTTCTTTGCAAAAATGTGTTTGATCAAAGTATTTCACTTAATACTCAGCTTTTAAACTCAACAGCTCTCTCACTTTAAAGAGGCAGGACTAAACAGCAAACCAGCTACACAATTTTTCTTCAAACTCTGTGGTTTGGAGATCTTTTGATTCTTTGGACAGTCTGTGATTTTTTGTCTCAGAAAAACTGGGTGGTGAGAATTTCTAAGACCAAGGCAACAAACTCTTTAGCAGAGTAAAAGTTGTTCTTAGCTTAAGGACACACAGTGTCATCTCAGATACTTTTTGAGTTCCAGTGGCTTTTTGGAGCTCCACAGCTTTGCAAGCAGCTGCAGAGATGGCCCAAGGCACATCTCCAGTGCAGTGAAGACACCTGGAACTGATGGCAGAGTAACCTCTGAACCACCATCTCCACCTCTCTCACAGACAGAAAATAGAGGGATAATCACAAATTTCCTTACTCAACTCTGCAGGTTCTGAGTCTGGGCAAATATCTTTGTTACATCCCTTTCAGTGGAGCTGGAAGAACCCATTTGGAGCATTTAGAACCCATTTGTCCTTGTTCCCTACTGCACAGTTGATCAAAATAGTATTTTTTTAATCTGATGTGCAGTTGCTGTGTTTGTGCAATGACAGCATTAATTATTACTCTAGAAATCTGTTTTAAGATGTGGAGTAGAAACACACTGAAGTAGTCAGTAGAAATGCCTGGACATTCCACTCAGCAATGCCATGGGATGTGTAATTTAGTTTCCAGTTGATTCCCAGTTTTGTCCTATGTAATATCCACAGGCACTTCAGCACTCTCAGCCTGGAACAATAAAAGTGTGGGCCCTTCAAATACTGATCAAAGGTTAAAACCTTAAAAACACTTCCTGTTCCTTTTAGTATTAAGAGATCTTTTCTTAATTCACTAGAGGAGTGAGGAAAAAGAGAGGCCACCACTATCTGTTTGTACTAACACTGTGTGAAAATGCCACATCCATAGCCAAGATGCTGGAGCAAATCTTACCTTAAAATTGATTTTGAGGAAAACAACAGCTGAAAAACAGAATGTCAACCTCAGCAAGAACTGAAAGGCAACTTGTTATTTTTTTAAAAATAACCTTGAGGTTTTCCTCTACCTGTTGGAATGTAAACAGGTCTTTTGGAGAACATTATGCTTTAAACAGCCAGTTTAGTCCCAGCTGAGTGATTATTGCCCTCAGAACTTTCAGGTCCATCCCCCAAGTTCCTTTTCTGTCTGAAAGAGTGTGGGAAGAAAAGAGAATGAGGATCTTTGACTGTTACACTCCTGAGAATTCCACTGTAATCCCTTAACATTTTCATTCCCCATAAACTTCACAGAAACTGCTTTAAGGCTTTTTTCTTCCTAATGCTCTTGGAAAAAATCAATTCATCATCATCCTTTCAGTCATCAGCATCTCAGTTTTGGCCTCTTTATTGATCTTAATAATCTATAAACTTCAGAATGTGTTACTTCTTACATTTCATGGATTTTCTCTGTGGCTTTCTTGACAGTATTGCAGACAGTATTTCTAATAATTCCATTATGGCATTATATTTCAAGATCCTACAAACTAATTGTATGATTAGTAAGGTAGAATTAATGCCAGAAAATGGGCAATAGAAAAATACTTTCTCTCCCTTTTTCCCCCAAATAATCTCCCATGAGTGCAGTGAGATAGAACATACTAATAGCCAATTCCATTCTGAGCTTTAGATCAAAACAACATTTACCCTTTTCTTGTTGTTGGCAATAATTCTGAATATAAAGGATAACAGATGGGAGAGATGATACTTCTTTGTCCACATTACTACATTTAATATGATTTCTTTCTTAATTCCATGACCAGTTTAAGACTCATTTTTTACATCCTTTTTGGTTTATAGAGATAAGATTGTTCTATATATTTTTCTCAGTGTTTCTGTTCATTTTCATTACCCTAAATACAGGTCCATAGAGAAGAAGGATCAGAAGGGACCCCAAAACCTCTTTTAGTCCATTACATTGGCTCACTCCTGGATAGATTATTTTTTCTAGAGATCCTCAAAGTTGAACACTTTGTATGATCTTCCTCAGCCTATTCCAAGGCTGTTCCGCTCTTTTTAAAAAATCCCAAACATTTGGCCAATGTCCAATGTCTTGATAACTCACAAGAACTGTGTGCTCTGCTCTGTGGGGTCTTTCCCCAAAGCTTCAGGTTTGGTGTCCATCACACTTAGGACTCAGGTGTATTTAGTACAGTCTCAAGGCCAGAGCTGGGATGTATTTATCAGTATTAGTGCACAAAGTCTGCCAGAGACACCAGCAATGTCCTGGTGTCCCATCTGCACTCCAGTGGTGGGGATAATATCAGATGTTCACAGAGTTCTTTGAGATGTATTAATTAAATTTTCCATTTCAGTAAGACCAACACATCATGTTGGAGTATTGTTGAGCATGAAGTAGCAAATTCCAGTGTGCCTCAGATATTCCACAGAGATAAATGCAGAGTGAACATTTGAATTTTAAAAAATGTGAAGCTCTTTGAAAAGCCTTCCCAGCTTTTTGCCTTCCTTTGGCCTCCCTCTGGCTTCTTAACTTACTTGAATGCAATCCATGATATTCTTCCCCTTTGAAAGCATCCTGGAGGTTACTTTGGGTCACTTTGTTTTTAATAAAGCACTTGCCTTAATTTCAGATCAACATTTGCTTTCTCTTTGCTCTTTTTTTTTGCTGCTCAGTCAGCAAATCACACTGAGAAAAACATGCACAAGTCTTGGGTGGCCTCCTGCTCTTGGGGAATGTCACCAGTTAAGGGTTTACAATGGACACACATTCATATCCAGCCCTTCTGTTTCTATCTCCTGGGCCTGATTTCCCTCTGAAACCTCTTTACTCTGAAGCAATGGAAATCAGTTAGAATTTCATTTAGATTTCCAACAGTAAAAATAAGACCAAAATCAAGACCTTGAGGAACAGCCAGAAGAACAAGAACATGCAGGATTTTTAGCTCTATTTTTATGGCTGTTGGTTTTTTTTAGCTTTATTTGTGTGGTTGTTTTGGAATATTTTTGCTACGCAGAAAAAAATTCGCACACAATCAACAACAAAAGGTGGTTTCAAACACTCCATTGGGATTAAGCAATTGGGTGAGAGGTTTCTAATTGTGCTGTGGTAGCAGTCTGAATTCCTTAGCAAGATTCCCCTCCTCATTTTTGGCATGATAGGAAGAAATTCCTGCTTATGATAATGCAAATTGAAATAACAGAAGAGAGGATTAAGCGTCATTAACGTGCTGTTACTGTAGCAGTGGGAAGAAGTGGGAGCAAACTGCAGTGTGTGTGAAACCCCCCTTTGGGACCAACTGGGAATGTCTCATCTTTGTTTGTATAATGATGCAGTCTATGTATTTACCCAAAGTCAGTCAGCACAATATTTGCTGTGTTTTCTGCTTTAATTGAAGCTCAAGTTGCTCCTGGCAAGGCTGCATTGAAGCTCTTTTTCTCTGTTGTGGCAGGAGACTGGCTCGCTCGACTCTGCTGCTCATCCCCCTGTTCGGAATTCACTACACTGTGTTTGCTTTTTCTCCTGAGAACGTCAGCAAGAGGGAGAGACTGGTGTTTGAACTGGGACTGGGATCCTTCCAGGTGATTACACAGTGAATTCTGGGGTTTTTTTAGAACAAAATATCTGCTCTTTATAACTCTTTTGCATGCACAGTTCTCAGAGTGTGTATTTGTTCACTTATGTGGGGGTTTTTATACCAAGATTTGGGATTTGGTTGATGGGTTGTTTTAACTCCAGCTACTTTCTGTTATTCCTCCAGAATTTAAATTAAATTGTTTTCTTTCTCTCCCATTCTCCTAGGGTTTTGTTGTTGCTGTTCTCTACTGTTTCTTGAATGGGGAGGTAAGATTTCAATATTTAACATCCCTCACCCATTTCCTTGTGGGAGTAACAGCTGTTAAACCTTTGCTCTAACCCATCACCTCCCACACTCCCTGATACTTTAGGCTGAATCTCACAATTCAGCAATCTCACAATCTCACAATTCTCAGCAAAACACAAAAAAAGGATGTGTGATGCCTTTATTGATCCAAAACATTGGCTGTGCCAGAGAGGATGGCTCAGGTTAACTCTCCCTAACCAGGGTAGGGGCTGTACCAGTCTCTTTGGAAATGTCCCCCAGCTACAGAATTTTGCAGCGCTTTTGTTGAGTTTTGCCCTTGTTTTGTTAAACTTTGCACTGTTCTTGCCAGCCCACTCTTCCAGCCTGTTCAGTTCTCTCTGTGAGGTGACTCTTCCTTCTGACATGTCCAACTCACCACCCACTTTGGTGTCATCTGCCAAGGTGGTGACAGTGCTTTCAACCCCATCATTGAGATTGTTATGAAAAAGTTGAAGCCCTGGCACAGGTTTCCCAGAGAAACTGTGGCTGCCCCATCCCTGGAAGTGTTCACATCCAGGATGGATGTGACCCTGAGCAACCTGGTCTAGTGGAAGTTGTCCCTGCCTGTGTCAGAGTGTGGAACTGGATTAAAGAGATCTTTAATGTCTCTTCCAACCCAAACCATTCTGTGGTTTCGTGTTGAACAGTGTGGGGTCCATTATCGATTCCTGGAGGACCCCACCAGTGATAGGCTGCCAGCCTGAGTAAAAAACCTTGTTTACCTCCCTCTGAGAGTGGCTTCCTTCCCACCTTGCAGATCACCCATCCACTCTGCATCTTGCCAGCTTGCCCAGGAGAAGGCTGGAGGAGAAAGTGACAAACCCTTTGCTGAATTCCAAGTTTTCACGGGTCCTTGGCCTCTCTTGCTGGCACCACCCAAGTGTTGCCAGCCTCTCTCCTGAGACCTGCCACCTTCCCTACACATAGCCCAGTGTGCCAGAAACCCCCCTCAGACCCTCCCCAGAGACCCTGCAAGCCTCACACTCCTCTCAGCATGTGGCAACTGCTCCTGCTGCTGGCATCACCTTCCCACATTTGGGTTTTTAAAGGTTCACCTGTTCTGATCTGCAAATTGAGATTCCTTTGCCTTTGTTTATCCAGCTGAATACCTGAGGTAATTATGTTCTGAAATAATGGAAAAATGGTTCCCTCCTCAAGGCAGCCTTGAGAGGGTTATCCAGAGTTCATCCATTCTCTCCCTCACTGATACACATCTCTTGTGCAGTCCAACACAAGCATTTTTCTAAAATCACCTTCTTTCCAAGGGGGCTGAGTGCAGCAGGTGTTCTGTGCTTGCTCATGCATGGCCTGCAAGAGCTGATCTCTAGTACAAAAGGTCTCAAACTCCTTGATCCAAGTGATTCCTTCCCAGATAACCACAACAATCTCCAAGCTCATCAAACAAATGTGTAGGTCATCTTTGCTCATGGGCTTAGGCAAAATGACTTTGAAAGGACCCAATAGGGCTATCAAAGCATTATTGGCAGCTCAGTCAATCCCAGGTAGCTCAGAGGGTGAGATCTGGATCATGCCTTGGTGGAATTGTGACTGCATTCATACTTCACCAGCTGCTCTTACTGAATATCTAAATCTCCCACTTACAGTTGTGGTTTCACCCATTACCTTCCTTGAGTGCTAAAAGAATAGCCAAAAGGTCTTGTCTAAAACCAGCCTGGAGATAAACACCTTCCAGGATAACATGCACAGTGTGTCAGATTTCCTGGAACCCCTTGGAAGAAGTTGGGGGGGTAGTTCTTAGCCAAACCAACCCACCCAGATTAATTAAAACCATTTTACTTCTCAGGACATTAGAGAATGGTAATTAGAAACTGTCTTGTGCCTCACTAAATTTGTTAGGGCAGGAAAGGGTTCACCTTTGGTATATTAATTACACTGTCCAAGATGCCAACACTATTTTCTTTTTACAGGGGTAATATAACTCCATACTCAATCTAATCTATAATTATCTATACAACAAGAAAAATAGGAATTTAGAGGTACAGTTAAAGGACTCGTTTGGCATTTTGGCTTATGATGATACATTTTAACCTTTCTTTTAGTCTAGGGAAATGTAGTACTGACTGCTAAAGCCAATAAGAGCATCTTTGCCACAGCAGCTCGTTGAAGACTGGAAAAATATACTGGGAAAATATCTCTACACATTTCCTTGTACTATTTCATTCAGAAATGTGCTACAGGGCACTGTCAGGGATGAGTAACAGACCAAGTAAATTCTGGTCTGAGCTTATGTGATCTTCCTTATATTAAATCTTTCCTATCTTATCTATACATACACACATGCTCACCTGGCAGATTGCCAGGAAATTGGTGATGAATGAACAGGAGCAAAGCTGTGCAATTATTTGCTTGTTCCCTGACTGAACTTCTAACCATGGATTGTTTTATTCTTAGTGATTTACTGTGGGTGCCCATAAAATACTCTCAAGACAAGGAGGGTTTCACAGATGCTTGTTAATCCCAGTGCTGGTGTCTGCTTTGAGATGATCTGAAAGCAGGAGGCAAAGTCTGCCTTAGGCATCCATCCATCAATGGCAGGTGGGAGACAATCTGCCCATGTGGACAGGCTGTTTCAATGATGACTTTGGTACAGGGCATTGATGAAAACACACTTTCCTTCAGGCTGGACTTAGTGTTGAACAGGTCTTTATGCACCTCTAGGCTGATCCCAACTTACCTGAACTCAGAGACACAGGTCCTGGGCCATAGTTCCCACTACACGCCACAGAGAAGCCACTTCCGATTTTGCTGAAGTGAGGAGTTTAACAACAGCCTTAAAAATAGTTCTGTGGAACTGTGGGGTTTTTTTCTAATCTTGATAATTTGTCAGCATGTCCTCGAGCGGCTAAGTACATAAAAAATGACCTTTTGAAGTTTCTCCCTAAAGGTGCAATCAGAAATAAAGAGAAAATGGAGGAGCTGGAAAGTCAACCGGTATTTTGCTGTGGATTTCAAGCATCGTCATCCTTCTCTAGCGAGCAGCGGAGTGAACGGGGGGACACAACTGTCCATTCTGAGCAAGAGCAGCTCTCAGATTCGGATGTCCAGCATAAATGCGGAGAACCTGGCGACATGAGCAGCTGAGGAGCACACCCAGCAAGGAGCAAACCAAAAACCGTCCCTTTAAACAGAAAAAAAGTGAAATAATCATTGTGATGGTGGTGTAGGTCTCTCCTGTTTCCTCTCCTTTCCTCTCCTTTTTTCTCTCCTTTTTTCTCTCCTTTTTCCTCTCCTTTTTCCTCTCCTTTTTCCTCTCCATTTTTCCCTCTCCTTTTTCCTCTCCATTTTCCCTCTCCTTTTTCCTCTCCTTTTTCCTCTCCATTTTCCCTCTCCTTTTTCCTCTCCATTTTCCCTCTTCTTTTTCCTCTCCTTTTCCCTCTCCTTTTTCCTCTCCATTTTCCCTCTCCTTTTTCCCTCTCCTTTTTCCTCTCCTTTTTCCTCTCCATTTTCCCTCTCTTTTTTTCCTCTCCTTTTTCCTCTCCTTTTTCCTCTCCATTTTCCTTCTCTTTTTTCCTCTCTTTTTTCCTCTCCTTTTTCCTCTCCTCTCCTCTCCTCTCCTCTCCTCTCCTCTCCTCTCCTCTCCTCTCCTCT
>JAJPCS010000152.1:911126-925485 GCA_021164005.1 Willisornis vidua nigrigula | reverse complement strand
CAAACCAGAGGCCACGCCCACCCACTCAACTCTTCCCATTTCAGAGCATCTGCGAGTGATCCGTGTCTGTCCCAAGTACCAAGTGGTTGCTGTGCAGTTGTGATCCTTGGTTGCCCAACTGGTGCCAGTCTGTGAATGGACAAGACTGTTGTCACTTTCCAACTTGGTTTCCAATTTGGGTTGGATTTGCCTATTTTTTTCCCCTCCAAGTCAATCCTGTCTCAGCCTGTCCCTGTCTTTTGGCACGTGAAGTTCTGCAGTGTTTCTCTTTTGAGTCTTAAGAAGGAGCTAATGTTGCTTGGGTTAATCAAACCAGCTCGTTCAGGAAGAGCTCTGGAAAATTTAAGTTCCTGGCTGGATTTAGTCAGATGCTCCCAGTGGACTTAAAGAAACAGCTGTGCCAATGTGAAACTGCCTCTCGCTGCAGGAACTTCAGGCAAGAGCAATGGGATCCTTTGTCTTTTTCTGTACCCAGGGACACTTCTGACATTGCTTTCTGTTCTGGCTAAGCTGTGAATTTTCTAAAAGGGCCCTGCAGTTGAGATATATTTTTGACATTGATTGATTGATTGATTGATCATTTGGATTCTTTGAATAATGAAAAATAACTGTCCCTTCCCTCCCACCTTAAGAGCAAAAGTCACTTCCAGGGTGGCCTTTCCCTGCAGATGACCTTGGACCCTCTGCATCTTGTGGCCAAATGTGGCATTGGTGGTTTGGGGTCGTGCTGTCACACAATGTGGTGCCTCTGGGACCTCCTTGGCTGGATCTGGGACCATCACCCTGGATGGTCAAAGTCACCTGCATTGGGTGAACAACGAGCAACTCAACAATGGCATGGAAGGAAAAGCGAAAGACTTTGGAGGACTTCCCACACCTGGCGGTTTTGTCTCTTTTCGGACATTCTGTTTGTTGTTTAAGCACCAATGGTCTTACTGCTTTTCTTTGGGAGGAACTAGAATGTTCTTTCAACCTTTGCCTTGTAGTTAAAGCCACGACTGGTACTTATCTACTTCAATCCAGTGTTGATGATGTCAATTCTTAAGAGCCTTCATACAGAGCATAAAAGGCTTTGAGGACCATCCTAATGCTCCCTTCACTTCCGATTTATGAACTGAGATATATATATATATAAAATATATATATATGTGCGTGTATGTGTATGCATATATTAAAAACAAAAGTGGAAATGACACTTTAAATGTGAAGTGTTGAACTGAAACTAATAGTAACCAGGAAATTCAAAATTCAGGCTTGCTCTTTGGTGTTAGTTGACATGATCATGAACTAAAAAAAAAAAAACAAACCAACAAAAAAGTGAAAGAAGACTTGGAATTTTAGTGTCAGCTGAGTGTGAGCTTTTAATTTCACTGGTTTTTGTTAGTTTAAGTACAAAAAAAAAAGTTTTAATGTCATTTTAAGCAAAGGTTTTTAAAAATAATCCTAGTTTAATTTTTTTTAAAGGAGAGATAAAGGTCTCAGAAGGTTGTGAAAAGAATATTAATTGTAATAATACTCAACACATGCAGTGCTTTATGGGATATAATCTGCTCTCAAGTGTAGCAGTCTAAATGAATGTAAAAATAAATTGAAATGGAAATATTGGTTGAGGTTATATTGACACAGGATCATGCTCTTATGAGATGGTTACACTCCTGTCATGTGAAATCCACCCCTGCACAGAGGACCAGTAAAACAGTTTAAACCACTTCCAGTATACTCCCATTTTTTAAGTGGCATTTATAGGATCCAAACACCTTTTTTTTTTCATGTCTGCAGGACTGATTTGCTGCTCCAAGAGCAGAATTTGTCCCCCTCTCCCCAACTCTCTGCAAGTCACTGAAGTCTGTTTTTAACTGGTGGATTGGCCCTTCTTCTCTCATGAGATGCTCCTAAAAGCTCTTTGGGAAAGTCTTCTGAGGAACCATGCACTTTGCAGTCTGCCAGTTTTTAAATCTAATGTTAAATGAATGAACAGGTAACATTAGGTTTGTATTTTCTGTGGTGGGGACTTTCACAAGTATTATATTGACAACACTGTAAGTGTATTATTTAAAAAAAAAATCAAAAGCTAAATTTTGCATGAATGATTAGTAGCCAATTTTCAAGCACTAATAAATTAGAACTTTTGAGAAAAAGGTGTTGATGTCCAGCCTCTGGCTGAGACTTTTGGTCGTGTCTCAGTCCAGAGCACGAAGGTGTTTGGATCATTATTGTTTATTTTTGTTGTTGTTTCTCTTGTTGAAAATGTTTTCTGATTTAATTCAGAATTCTGTAGTTTCCCTGCCCATCCTGCAGTGCTCTGCAATTTGAGTGGGTCGATCTCAGCCCAGTGCCTCAGGGGCAAATGTCCACATCACCAAACCCACCCTCCAATCCTGCACACTGCAGACCACGTCCTCAGCTAAATTCAAACCAGTACAGAGAACTGTTGTTAACATTAGAATAAGCCCAGTTTAATTTTGGATTGGGATTTGACCTCAGCATGTTGTTATTACTATTAATTTTGGTGGTCTCAGCAAGAGAACGCAGGGACGGAACAGTCATGGAAACTTGGACTTGCCCCTTAATTCCTTGAGCCGATGCTCAGGAGCAAGACAAGCTGGAGAGCAGTAGAGGGCACATTTGTGCTGTTGCAGACCCTTTGTGGACAAATTGAAGTCTTTGGTACCTTTCACCAGCACTGAATTTGCTAGAAGAAGTTGTATCAAATATATAATATATCAAGAAATCCCCCTTCTATCTTGGTTTGATTTATCCGAAGTGTCGATCCCTTGCAGATGTGGCTTTCCTTGGTCACCTGAACTTTCTCAGTGTTGCTGGAAAGATCATGCTTGAGGTGCACATAGTTACTGAAAGCAGACTCTGGTGCTGTGGCACAAATCAGCTCTCAAGGACCCTTTCTGTTGAATGTCAGGGGCAGGGGCTGCCCAGGCACGGCCACCACTCCCAGTGGCTTTGTTTCCATTTGCTCCAGGGGGGAAGGAACCAGCAGGTGGTTTGCTTCGAGGGTGTGTAAATACCAACTGAGTGTAACAGTGCTGTGTTTGATTTCTCACTGTGAAATATATTTTGGAGCAAGAAAGGCTGTGTTGTGAAAGTAAAACACAATTAGAAGGCAAACAATGTGCAGTGCTCCTTGAGCCATTTTTTTCTACCATGTCCATAATGTATTCCTTGTCTAAGTTCCTTATTTTGCTTTTCTGAATGTACAAAAAAATTCTGTGCTGTGGCTTTTGTGACTATTTACTGTAGCTGACCACTTGTCAATGTGGAGTGCTGGTACTACAGGACAATTAACATCCCAAAATGAACAGTGCAAACTATGTTGTAAAGGACAAGGCTTTTTTCATTGCTACATGGTGACCTCACCTCCTTTTACCTTCACCTACATTTATTATATCTGGAATTCAGAGCCCAGGTAAAGAAACTTAAATGCTTAGTTTTATTTCACAGAGGAAAAATAGCCAAGTTCCTCTGCATCATCTGAGAGTTTGTATTTGAAACCCAGGTGTGTAAATGGGGTGGTGGGAGAAAGGATGGAGATGAAGGCAGGAGAGTCCAGAGGAAAATGCAAAAGAGGTGCAGTTTGGAAGTGAAATTCAGACACTGTATTTGGTGTCTGGCTTCTCTTTTCAGCATCTGTCTCTCATTGCAGCTAAAGGCCAACCAACCACCAGAACTGGGCAAGAAGTGATTTGAGATCACATTTGCAAAGGTGACACTCCCCAGACTCTCTCCACCACCAATGGCAAGTGTGAGGTACCTTCCAGAAGGGAATGCAGAGCAGTTTGGACAATCAACAACCAAGGCTGGAAGTGACCTTGAATGACCATATGGTCCAGCCTTTCTGGACCCTAAATGGGGTTATTTAGTGCCCTGTCCAGTCACCTCTTGGAAACCTCCACCAATGGGGACTGTACCACCTCCCTGAAAAAATTTCTTCCTTGCATCAAAATGAAACCTCTCCTGGTGCACTTGCACTTTTTGCCCCTGTTAAAAAAAAAAAAAATTGGCCAGAGTGACTTTAGCAAACAGTGGCAATAAAAGAAGTGGAAACCTCATTACTTTAATTGGCTTTATTTGCCTTGTTATTTGAAATTGTTTTCAGTAGTGTTTCAGAAACAACTGCAGGTGTCAGAGGCTTTTAACCTGTGGTCTGTGAAGGCTTCAGAGCCCAGAGACTATTTCTGAAGTGTTCATGAAAGATGCTTAAAGATAATAAATTAATTCTTTGTATATGGCAATAGATGCTTGGAAGGCTCCTATTTAATCTTACATGTCTTATTCAAAGGCTTCCACAGATCAAAAACTTAGAAAGTTCAATAAATTATGATTGTCTTCCTTGGTTTGTTTATGGGATTTAATTTTTCTCATGTGGAAAAGGCTTCCAGAGAAATGTATGTTTCTATTATTAATATTAAGCTTATAATCATCTTCTGTGTCAGACAGTGAATGTGTCCTCAAGAGAACTATTATAACGTGGAAGGTCTAAAGGGAAGCAAGACCAGGTAGTAAGAAGAGAAAGAGCAGGATTTGTGGACACCACAAGGGATCCTGCTTGGTCTCCATCTCCCAGACAAGATTAAAGTCTCCTGTAGTTCCTAAGTCACATCTATGAGCTCTGTGTGAATATCTTGGAAAGAGATAAACTCCCTGAGTGGAATTCAGTTCCAAACACAGATACTGGACTTTATTTCTGTAAGTGCAGAGTCTCTTGGGGTCCTGTTTCTACAGCTGTAGAAATGCACAGAATGCAAAAAAAAATCCCACCCAATCAAATATCTGCTTTTAAGTAGTTTTCTTCCTTAGGAGTTAAATATCAAGGGCTATGTTGGATACGTGTCCCTTTCAACATCTGGCACTTCCAGCATCAGGGATTCTGCCCTGGGAAAGATCTGGTGGCCCTAAGCAGACAGGCAAGGACACAGCCACACCCCTCCACTTTAGACATCAGTGGAGAAAGTGTCTCCCTTCCATCTGGTTTCTCCACTTTGCCTTTGTAGTCATAGGAGAGAGAAGAGCAGCTTCAGAGTACAAGCATCAAACACATTTTTGGTGTCTGCTCAAGGGCGAGATGATTCACGCTTTGCAAGTGTTTCTTTGCACCAGGAGCTCGAGGTGGCTGGATTGGAGACAGATGTTCACACTGTGGAAGCCTGGAGAGAGATGAGTTTTCCCTGCCAACTTTGCCTGGGCACTATTGTTCTGTTTCATGCATGCTGAGAAATAATGGTCTTGAAAAACTTGGGGGTGGCTCCTGTTGGGTATTACCAGCCAGCCCTGGGTTATGTTATGCCTAATGAAGAGTTAAGAGTTTTCAAGAAGTCTTGTTCTCTCTGTCAGGTTGTGTCCATATGACCAGCACTTCTGTGTCCAGAAACAAACCATAGTGTAGAGTGCACATGCAATGGAAAAAATAAACAAACAAACAAGTGAGGATTTTACCCTCTGCTTTCAGCAGTCAGGTACGTGCAGCCAGTTCAGAATTGCATTTAAGGGCAAGTCAGGAAGATCTGGAGGATGCAGGGAATGATGCTCTGATGTTAAGCTCCGTGTTTATCTGTCCTAAAGAGCTACGTTCAGCTAAATACACATTGTACTTTGTGTATGAAAACACACCAGCAGAGCTTGGACAATGTTTTGAACCTCGTGGTCTTTCACCTTCTTATGATTCAAACTGCAATTTCCCATTGGCTTTCTTTTGGGGAATTCATCCATGTGAAGAATTACTGTGTGATATGACACTGTGTGATATGACACTCTTCAGTGTCTGAAACTACTTAGGCTTCTGCATATGCCTTTCCCAATGGACTTTGTGCTTGCAGAGAAGTCTCAAGAGGCCTTTGTGTATCAGTATAATCTGTAAAAACAACTATTTGGTGTGTTCATTCTCTTTTCCCTTCTCCTTGTCAATTTAGTGGCAATGCAACATGCTTTAGCTCTGAGAAGTACCACATTATGGGATGGAAAGCTGTATTTTGGCTTTTGACTGTGTCAAGGTACAAAGTTATGGCCTCTTGGGTCAAATACTGACCTTTTTTGGTCAAAATTGGTTTAATTGGTAACGGGATTGGGGGTTATTCAGCTTTGTTATGAGGTGGAAACACAGATCTCAATTGCTGCTTTCTAACCTTTTTTGTGTTTTGAGAAATTGTTTTTAACATGTAAACTGCTGTAGATGACACAATAAATGTATTATCATTTTGTATAAGTCTGTTCTGATATAAAATTGCACCAAAGAGAACTTTTTGTCTGTGAAGTTACAGGGTAGTGTGTTTGTTTCCTGAAGCAACAGGCTGGAGGGGTTTCGGGGGGCCTAAAATTTGCTTCTTTCTTTGTGAGGAGCCCCTGGATTCTGATGGCAAAGGCAGGTCTGGAGCAACCAGGAGTGAAGTCTTTGCCATTAGTGGGCCATGCACCCTCTTCCTTCCCCATCAGCCAGTGCAGTGGCATGAGGAAAGTGCTCACTCCCTGCATCAGCATCACACCTGACTGTGCTTTAATATCACCAACACAAGTGCAACACATTCTTCACAGCAACCAAAAGCCCCTGTGCCTCTGAGTGTTGACCCACAGGTCTTTGGGGACCTATATATTATTTCTAAGGGATCTAAACAGGAGAACAAATTCTGTTGTCCTCAAACAAAGACATTGCCAGTTGGCAAGGGTGGGAAAAATTTGGTCTCTGTAATTCCTGATAACCCTTCAAGGCTTCATTTCATTTATAGCCAAAGGAAATCTAAAGAGTTAATCATTAGGTTAATTTTTCGAATATCAGGAGCATGTGAAACAGAGGACTCCACAGAAGATGACCTATTTCTGATATTTTCCCATCTTTATCCTCTACTTCAGCCACTGTAAGTCTGTCTGTCCCTCATGAATCCTCCATACAGGCCACATCTTTCCACTGTTATCCTCAGCCAAAACACAGATATTTGAAGCTTTGTCCTTTGGTGGGGAAGTGGACTCAGATTTATGGGGAGTGAGTTCAGGGATGTGTCAGGGAGCAGCAGATCCCCATCCTACAGCACTGCTGAGACAGGACTGGGCTGAAAAGGGGCCAGTTTGGGAGGGACAGGGCAGGTATATGGATTTTCTATTTTGCTGTGTTTCAAATCCCTGTAAATACCCTTTGGGAACCCTTTTACGTGGATTTCCTGGGTGACCTGAGGCAGCCTCAGCCCCTTCTTTCAGGGTGCATGATGGGCACAGGATGTGTCTCCCCTTTCCCCCACATGCAGAAGGGCTGCATTTGTTGGCATCTCACTGATCATGTTGATAAGCAAATGCAGAACAGAGATCTTGGAAAAAGCCTGATTTCTAAAATTTACATCTACTCTAAATGGTTTTTTTGTCCTCCTTTTATAGTTGAGAGACAAAGAACTGCAAGGCAGCTCCAAAGGTATTTCAGCTCACTAGAAGCCCAATGTAGGTACCCACTATTTTAGACACTGTACCACACAACAGCACATTTGCTCCAAAAATCTGGTTTAAGTGAGGAAATCCTCATTTACAAGGTCTGTCAACACACCAAAGAGCATATTGCCTTGAATTCAGGTGTATTTTCTGCAACTGAAAAAATCTTACTCAGATGCCCCAATAATTCCTGCCCTGGGTGCATTAGGGAGCTCTGCACCAGCAAAGCAGGTCAAGTTACCTGCTGCAAGGATTTCTTTTTTTTTCTGGAGCCCACACAGTCAAACTTTCTGAAAAGATATGCTGACACTGCCAGAGTTAAAATTCTGCTTTCAGGGAGAAATTCAGTTACTTTAACAACCTGGGTGTGCTGCAACACCAAAAAAACCCCAACTGAAACAGCTGGTTTTGATCTTTCCAGGTTGTTATGTAGCTTGTAAAGGAATTTAAAGATAAAAAGTTGATGAGTTAAACAGAGTAAAGACACCAGTGGATTAGAGGAAGAGAAAAGCAGCTTTTCCTGGCTGATGCAGTTCAGAGATCTGTTGCAGCTGCCCTTTGGGAGTCATTTACTCTCCCTCAGGAGGGGCTGTAGCTCAGGTTCCTGCCTGGCTCAGAGCAGGGGGCATTTTGGGGGCACTGCCTGGCTTTCTGGTTGCTCACATCCCAACAGACCAAGAGCATTCCCAGCTCCAGGAGGTGGCAGTGGCTCCACACAGAACACACAGCACTGCTCATCCAGCCTGTGAGGACCTTTTGCTGCCTTTCCAAACCTTCTGTGAAGGAGGATAACCCTGGGGCATTCCTGATTCATCCACACACCATCATACCCTCCAGTGTGGCATCAGGAGGGGATCAGCAACCTTTTCACAGCCCAAACAAAATCTTTATCCACGAAACTTTTGCACTCCCCAGGATTATTGATTTTTATAAGGTTTCAAAATATCCAAACTGACAGAAATTAATTTTTTTAACTCATAGCAGCTGTAATTATCACTTCCACTTTATAGCTGCACCTCACACAAATGTGTTCTCATTCCTACTCTCAGCAACAAAACACAGACACAAAGGTTACACTTACAAGTAAAAATGATAGGGAGGTCAGAATAGACAAAATTACTCCTTACAAAGGGCACACAATTCACTGGGACAGATGAGTTAAATGCCTGATAAATAAATAACTCATTTGAATCCTATTTATAGAAACTTGGACAATTTATCTCTGCTCTAATAACAGAACTAAAGATGAAGCACCTAAAATCAACAAAGAGGTTTCCACAAGTCAAATACCTGTTGAACTAAATAATTAGCCAAGAGCAGAACAAATTGAGGGACTGGAACATTTTGTTTTTAAGCTAAACTGATACTGCAGCTCCCAGAAAGCCAGAGGGTACATGAATGGCTGAGGTCTCCAGCAGAGCTTCCAAGGCTGATGCAGGTTCTCCTGGGAATGGTCCTGTCTTGATAGGAAGTGTATCTTGAGTACCTTTCTTTACTTTTGGAGAGGTTGAGGTAGAGTCCAGCTCAGTCCTGAATAAAAAAGGCAAAACACTGGGCAGGACCGAGACAATCACAGCTCTCACAGCAACTCAGTCCTCAAAGGCAGGTCCCCCCAAAATCACAAAACCTTGAATTGTGTGTTTCACTGATGGATCCATCCAGTCTTTAAGGTTGTGGTGGCAGGTCTGTTCCAGCTCACAAGGACCAGGTTGATCAGTCATTCTGAGCACAAGGTAGCCCAGCTGGGCACTGGCTTTGCTCTCATTTCTTCCTTCACTCAGAGCCAGCCTAATATTCAAGCTGATCCATATTTTCCCATGGACAAGAAAGGGTTTGGGATCCTCTGACCTGTTTTCAATATGCATGGAATAGAAAACCCAGGCAGATACTGTAACTCACATTTTTTGTGGCACTCAAGACACCTTGAGATTCCTTTTAAAAGAGGGTGCTATTCCACAAGCAGGTTCTTAGCAAATTTATGTGCTTAATTTCCACTAAGTTGACTCAAACTGTCTCAAAACAACATCAGTAATTCACAGGATCATAGAATCATAGAATAGAATCATAGAATAGAATCAGTTGGGTTGGAAGAGACCTCAGACCATCAAGTCCAACCCTCGATCCAACCCCACTTTGATTATTAGATCATGGCACTGAGTGCCACATCCAGTAATTATTAGGGCAAAGCTTGGCCACCAAACGACTCTTTCAAATGAAGATTAGGAATAATGCACTTGAAAATCAGAAATTTTGGGAAGACAGGACAAACATTCTGGGCCAGGAAGGAGTTAATGTGTTTGGGGGGATTTTTGGGAGGGTGTGAAGGTGTTACCTGTTGACTCACACTATCTCCAGGCCTGACTTTTCACAACAAAACAAGTGGATTTTATATACTTAAGGAGAGAGAGAACCAGAGTTGGGACTCACATCCAGGACAAGGAATTTACAGAATTCCCACTATGGAAAGCCAAAAGGATGCAGCTGGCCATCCCTCAGGTAGTCCATTCCAATGTCACAGCTGGAAAGCCTCAGACAGTAGTTACACCATTGTGGAACACAGAGGTTTTCCTCTGGGGGCTGATTTTCTCCAGCAGGGATAACTGAGTGACGTAGTTGACAGGGCTGTTTTCTCTGGACAGAGCCCCATGTTTGTGGGTGAAGGTCAGGTATTCCTGGTGCTGCCACTTGCACAGCTGCTTCTTCAGTTCAGTTTGGACCTATGGAAAGGGAAGTTAAAAACATAGAAAATTAAAGCCTGGTGGAAATGAAAGGTAAAATATGCCAGAATGTCCACCTGACCACTTAGCCCAGAGGCACAAAAGCACCCAAAAAAGTCGGGATTAACCCTTCACACATTTTTAGAAGAACTTGAACTGTGTCCCTCTTCACCTTTGGAAATAAACAGACCTAAGTTCAAAAATTCAGAGTATGACACACAGAAGTACATTTGGGCATCAGGACTCCCTGAAAGTCCCTGACAATATTTATCACACCAGCTCATGTGTAGCTTCACATATGGACAGAACGTGCCCTCTGGATATTTCAAGCCTAATAAGTGTCCTAGTTCAGCAGGAGGGAGCAGCTAACACTGTGTGGGGGTGATCCAAGCTGTGTATTCTACCCCCTCTATTCATTCCCCAAGGACAATGGGCCATTAGCAGCAGCTGCCCAGGGAGTCATTATCACCTTCACACCCAGCCTGAGGGGGTGTGGCTGCTCATGGGCCATCAACGGTTCAACAATACCCCCTGGCTCCCAGAGTTAATCACCCATTGTGTGAGTCCCTGCCCTGGGGGAGGGATTGGGGGCTCCGTGCAGGTACATAAGTGGTGGGTAAGAAGACCTCAGGAACTTCTTGTCAGATCCAGAGGAGCAGCAGGACCTGGACAGGAGGAGATCACCACTCTCAACCAGACCACAGCCCTCGCCTGCACCAACAGGTTTTTTCACTCCTTTTGCTTTGGACTTGGGGGAACCACGTGGGTCTCAGCACAAGGGCCAAGAAACCCGTTTGGGTTTGTGCCCCAGGACACCGGGTTATACTGCTGGGTTTTGTGAGTTGAAAGAAATTTCTCTTTGTGTCAGTGTATTTATTGTAATATTATTATTAAATTTTAGCTCTGACTTATAATCTCTCTCGTGGTAAGTTCATTTCCCCTGCTGGTTCACCTTACAACCAGCACAGTCCCTTTTCACCTTTGGAAATAAACAGACCTAAGTTCAAAAATTCAGAGTATGACACACAGAAGTACATTTGGGCATCAGGGCTCCCTGAAAGTCCCTGACAATGTTTATCACACCAGCTCATTTGTAGCTTCACCTATGGACAGAACGTGCCCTCTGGATATTTCAAGCCTAATAAATAAAAGAGAGGTTTCCTCCACCAATCCAGGACTATCCCAGCAAACTCAAGGCCCTTCAGAATTCCTGTTGCACATTCCCAGCCCTCAGTTCCTTGGCAGCAGCACAGTCTCTCACATTGTCACAGATACTTAAAACTGAACAAACACACACACACAGAGAAAATAATGATTAATTTTATGATTGCAGGGAGCCAGAACAGGTGCACTGCCAAGTGGGAATGAGTGGCCAAGCTGCTCCAGGAGCAGTTATCCCAAGCAGCATGGACATAAGCCAACCCAACTTAGTCTTGGGGCCAGAGATCACACCCTGCCTGTCCCTTTTTTAACACCTCCTGAATTTGCGTGTTGTGACATTCAATATGCAAGCAATTAAAAGGCTGTTGGCAAGGAGTCTGTGGGTACAGAAGGCAGGTGGGAAGTGGAGCATTCTGTGTTTTATAGCTAGTCTTGGAGGCCCTCTGTCAGAACAGCACTGGAATGGCCATTATAAGTTGTTTTCCTAAGTAACAAATGGATTTTAGGCATTGTTCATCCATGGGCAGGATTAACTGCACCCACATTTAACCTGCTGCATCCCTGTGAGGTGCTACAGAGTGTCCAGAGAAGGGTCATGAAGCTGATGAAGGGTCTAGAGAGTCAGACATGAGGGAGCTGGGGGTATTTAATCTGGAGAAAAGGAGGCTCAGGGCCGACCTTTTTGCTCTCTAGAACCACCAGACAGTACTTTGTAGGTGGGGGTCATCCTTTTCTCCCAGACAAGTGACAAGGTGAGAAGAAATGGCCTCAAGCTGTGCCAGGGGAGGTTCAGGTTGAACATCAGGAAGAATTTCTTCACTGAAAGGTTGTCAAGCCTTGGAAGGGGCTGCCCAGGCAAGTGGGGGGGGAGTTCCCATCCCTGGAGGTGTCACTCAGTGCTCTGGGCTGGGTGACAAGGTGGGGATCAAAGGTTGGACTCGATGGCCTTGGAGGTCTTTGATTCTATTATTCTATGAGAAGTGTCCAGTCTGAGCTAGTGGGGACACTTGAGCCACTGTTAGTTGGTGATTTTTCTCGTCTAACCTCCACCCTTTTCTGAGGATTAGATGTGGTTTTACATCTCCTCATCAATTTTGATTTACTCTGCTCTTTTGGAGAAAGTGCCAGAAAATATAGTTTGGTTTTGGAATTAGAAGCTAAAATGTACTACAGGGAACTTATCCCAATTCCAACAGGGTTGTAAAACCAGGAAAGAAAGTGTTTGAACATAATACTGAATGCACCGGCCAGCCTGGAAAGGGAAAGGGGAAAAGGGGGAAGGGGGAAATAATAGGGGAAAAGGAGAAAGGGGGGAAGGGGGAAATAATAGGGGAAAAGGAGAAAGGGGGGAAGGGGGAAATAGGGGAAAAGGAGAAAGGGGGAAATAGAGGAAAAGGGGGAAATAGGGGAAAAGGGGGAAGGGGGAAATAGGGGAAAAGGGGGAAATAGGGGAAAAGGGGGAAGGGGGAAATAGGGGAAAAGGGGGAAATAGGGGAAAAGGAGAAAGGGGGGAAGGGGGAAAATAAAGAAATTGAGGGGCAACACAAGCTTTCCATTGAGATGTCATCATGACACACATCAGTCCCAAAGCAGCAGAGAATTCTCCTGACAGGAAAGTCAGCAACCATTTGTGAAGGGTCATGGCTTCAAAGTTTATTTTGTGTCCTCCTGTCAGAGCTGGATGAATATAAATAAAGTCAACACAGGTACCAAGGGAAAAAAAAGACATGGGTATGTCATGCTTTCAGAAGCAGATCAAAGCACAGATCTATTCTGAAAATAGGAAAAGAAACTAAAATCAAGAGGGGGTTATGAATTTTAAAGGTTTTGATAATGTCATGTACTTGTTACTCACCTCTGCGTTGGAGAAGCAATAAAGAAGAGCAACAACAAATCCCTGGGACAGGGAGGGTAGGAAGAAAAAAAGCCAATAATCAGGATTTAAAGCATAGAACCATGGACAGACATCATTTTTCATTCACAATTTGAGTAAAACAGGCAGCAAAATATGTAATAGTTTTCATTTTTCCATTGGAATTCAGGTGATGGTTTTCTAATAGATTAAATTCCTCAGAGGACTGGTGATATTATATGTATATTATTGTCCTTGTTGGAGACAGTAAAGACTAACTTGTTGTTTATTGTATCCTACAAACAAGTTGTCCCTCAGGTAAGGAAATAGAGACATCTCTGTCTTCTCTAGTCTCTATTTACAACAGTGAGTAAATGTATCACAAATTATATCACACTCAGGCTCTGGCCCTCTGAAATCCATGATATTGTGCTGTAGTGGCATAGAAAATAAACAGTGAATAAACTACTCCTAAAGGGTAAAGGAAGAGCAAGTTGTTATGTATTATCCTTATTTTTTAATTAATTTTATTTTTATTTTATTAATTTTATTTTTATTAATTATTCCTATTTTATTTATTTATTTTTATTATATATAAAATCATTTCAATCTGTTCACCTTAACCTACAGACTGGTCTTCATGGCACTCTGTCATTTGTTATTCAATAAAGGTAGATATTGTGGAGTTTTTGGTAATTATTTATATAAACTCTGACTCAGAACTCAAAAGCAGTGTGAGATTTCAAATAATAAAGGGACAAAACCCAGAAGAGCTGGTGAGGGAGTAAAATGGAATGTGTGTGTTGCATTTGGCCACATCCATAAACTCTGCTGTGATAACCACCCTGCCAGGGGGGTGTTACAGATCCAACCCCTCAGGATTGTTCAACATTTTGTCCACCTCACCTGGAAAGAACCCAAGCCCAGCTCGATGTACAGACGAGCTTCCAGCCCAGTGCCCTCTGGGCAAAAGGCAAAGACAACGTAGTGCACTCCAAAGAGGGGGATTAACAGCAACGTGGATTTAGCAAGTCTCCTGGCAAAGCAAGGATGGAAAACATTGCAGTGTTAGAAACATGGAATCAGTGATGGCAGCTGGGATATATTTTAATACAGAGAATAGCTCCATGATGGAGGCAACTTCATAGAATCATAGAATGGATTGGGTTGGAAAAGACCTCCAAGATCATCAAGTCCAACCCTTGGTCCA
>JAJPCS010000152.1:855089-901574 GCA_021164005.1 Willisornis vidua nigrigula | reverse complement strand
CCCCATTTAGGAAATGTCAGAACTCAAGGCAGTGGCAGCTTCTCTGTTAATTAATTAATAACCTTCAGCCATGAGAAGTTCACCAGTGAGGCACCAGTGAAGTGTGAGACATTCCTGTCCTGGGACTGAGTCAGATGATGAGGAACGTGGCAATTAAAATCATATGAAGATGTGGCTGTGAAAGAAATGCTGCAGGAGCTTCACTGAGTACCAGTGATGATCATCAGATGGGAAGAAGAGATTTGCTTCCTGCTCCATGAACACCCAAGATAAAGTATAAAAGTCATCATATCATAGAACCATAGACTGGTTTGGGTTGGAAGGGACTCCCAAAGATCAGATAATCCCAACCCCTCTGCCATAGGCAGGAACATCTTCCAGCAGACCAGCTTGCTCAGGGTCCCATACTCCATGGTGTCCAAGAGTCCCCTCATAAAGGTGTGTGTTGACCACCCTGTTCTGAAGTTATAGAGTATTTTTTCTGGCTCAAATAAAATCTGGGAGAGAAAAATACAACAGGAGGGATGCAAAGGAATTTTCCCTGAAAAATTCCCTGCAGATGAGTTGCTGGGGCTTTCCTGGGAGATGGGTGGATGAGAATTAAAGTCACCTCTGTCAGAGAAACAAAGTCTTTGTTAGTCAGGAGAAGTGAACTAATAATGAGTTTACTCTTTAACACCAAGAGGAGACATTTAGATGGAGAGGAAAGTACTTCCTGCTACTCACTTGCTTTATATTAAGCCTAATTTGTTAAAAAAGCTTTAAATATACCGAACATTTTTGAGTTTAGCACCAAAAATGGGTCATTACCAGGTTGTGACAGGAATCAGATGTGTGGGACTACTCAGCTCTCTCAGGAAAAGCTGCTCTGGAGATGTTCAGAAACAGGGAATAAAACACTCACCTGATCCTCAGGTCCTTTACTGGAACCTTCATCAAATCCACAGGCAACGGTGTATGGTGGGAATGGCTCTGACCACTGAGCCTCCTGTGTGCAGTTCCTCTGCAGGAACCCTTGGATGGGAAAATGGAGCAGAGAATTCATTCTGGGAGAGTGGTGATGAGCAAGAACAATATCTTATTCCTACTTTGATTCTTAAATTAGGGACTTGCAGGTCAAGGCATGTTCAGCAAGTTTAGTTATAGGCTCACAATATTCTATATAGCAGCTGAAAATTCCAACATTTATTTCAAGATTCAGTGGGGCTTGTACATTCCACATGGGAAATCAGTTCTGTGAATTCAATCCTGACATGGAGGAAATCAAATTATACATTTCAAACATATTTGGGGATTGTGGACAAAGCCCTGAGCCACCTGTATTGGAAACCAGATACAAGTTTTGAACTTGGTCCTGCTCTGACTGCAGGATTGGACCAGATGACCCCAATAGGTACTTTCTAATATTAATTACTATAAATCAGTCATTCTACAACATATTCCTTTTTAAATTTAGCAACATAGTGATACTGCCCATCATTTTTAGACCACCAAAGAGATGAGACAATTCACTGCAGCATTACACAAAGCAATATTGACCACAGGAATATGCAGGAATCTTCAACTATTAGAATTTTTTTTTTTTTTAAAAGGAATAAAAGGAATAGGAAAAAGTCTTGCCATGGGTATTGGTGAATTCCTCAAAAAATCGTGGACAGGGAATTTTAACCACTTCTCCAAAAGTGGCTCTGGGCCAGCAGGTTAAACCATCCCAATCTTTGGCACATCCTGTAAAAAAGAAAAAAAAGCACCTCTGAATAAAGGAAACCACGGAGAACATCACACAGATGAAATTGTTTGTGGCTTCCCCATTAATTCACAAGCAAGAAGAGCCTCAAGAGGACACGCAGCTCTGCTTTGTTTCCCTCTTCTCCTTGGATGCATCTTTGCCCATGTGTGTATATTCCAGCTGCACCTTCCCCACCTTATCTCAGGAGAGAATGTACCTGAAATTCAAGCAGTCACAATCTGAAAGTCAAATCAGTTGAGGCTCTTTCCCTTGTCAAAACAAATCCACCAAAATAAAAACACTGAATAATTATTAGTGCTTGTGATTTCAGTGGTTACAGAGTCTGACTGAGAAACATCAGGCTTAAAAGTTAAGCCTTAATATCTTGATTTCATGCTAAAAATCTACCAGTTTCACCTGCCTTGAAGGAAGTAAGTGTTGAAGTCCTAGGGTTAGGCAACCAATGGCATGTTTGCAATGGATTTCTAAAAGGATGAGATTCATCCCAAACTAGGAGAACATCCCTCAGCATTCTCTAAAATGACCATCACTGGGAGAAGGTCTGACTGGTTGGCATCCAGGAGGTCCCCAGAACCAGAGGCTGCTGGCTGATGACACAGGGATGCTGCTGGCCATGAGTCCATCTAAAAGGGGTTTCAGAAGTTTTAGTTAATCAGCTTCATCACAGATGCCTCACACTGAGACTCCCAGCTGTTGGCAAGTGGGTGTGGGTGCAGCAGAGAATTACCAGCATGTAAATGTGCCTGAACCAATAGAAACCAGCATCGTTCTGTGAGCAAAACTAATCTTCAGACAGTCGTAAGGTGGATGTAAAACAGCACAGGAGTTTGGGTTGGGAGGAGTTCTTTTCTTTCCTGACTCTTTTCTGCTTCCTCTGTGATGGATGACAAGGCAAAGCTAAAATTGGTCAGGAGCTGAAATGTGGAAGCAAATATTACTGACCTGTAGCTGAGTGAAGTTACTCTCTGGCTTCCCACAGAGAGTCCTGAGAATCTCCCCCAGCATTATCCTCACATCACCCTTGGGAAGATGAAATTCCTGGTCTCCTCAGTTTGCCAGATGGGGAAATAGAGGCCCTGACTCATTAGCTATGATTTTAATTGCCTAAACCCTGTCAGCTAATCTTAGCTCAGTTCCCTCTGTAAGCAGCAGAGAGAGACAGTGACTTCCAGGGCGTGATTCATCCCAACTCTTGGTGGCTTCTGTGTGAGGACAGGCTGAATCACTGGCTGCAAATCCCCAGCTCTGGCTGACGATTGTACCCTAAACCAGAGTGGGAATCAAACACCTTCGTTTCATTCTGGAGGTAGTAAAGAGAAATGCTACTCCAGAAAATGATTCCTCTTATTCCAAAGTGTCTGAAATTCAATGAAACAGGTTTTGGGGACACCCACCTTCCTCCATGTACTTCAAAGAAATATAAGACAAATCCTGACTTAGACACTGAGCCTAAAATGAGATGAGGCAAAGTCCCAGACTAGAGAAGAACAATTTTGAGCTATTAAGAGACCAAATGAAACAGGAATCAAAGCTTGACTCAGGAGAATAAATGGCATTGGACACTGTGCCCCTGAAAAGATATACAAGGGATTTCATAGAATCACAGAATCACAGAATCAGTTGGGTTGGAAGAGACCTCTGAGGTCATCAGGTCCAACCCTTAATCCAATCCCACTTTATTACCAGATCATGGCACTCAGTGCCACGGCCAAGCTCAGTTGAAAAACCTCCAGGGATGGTGAATCCACCCCCTCTCTGGGCAGCCCATTCCAATGCCTGATTACTCCCTCTGAAAAGAACTTCTTCCTGATATCCAACCCAAATCTCCCCTGGCAGAGCTTGAGCCTGTGCCCTCTTGTCCTCCTGTTGGTTGCCTGAGAGAAGAGACCAATCCCCACCTGGCTACAACATCCCTTCAGGGAGTTGTAGGGAGTGATAAGGTCTCCCCTGAGCCTCCTCTTCTCCAGGCTGAACAACCCCTGGTCCCTCAGCCACTCCCCACAGGACTTTCATGCAGGACTTGCCAACCAGAGCATTACCTTTCAGAGCAGGAGAAAGAGATTCATTCTGTTCTGAGCAGAGAGCCTCCTCCTTGAGCAGCTGCTGGAAGATCTTGCATTCTGGATGGATTCCTGCAACCTTGGCCAAACACAAGAAGTTCTGTCATTAGCAGAATGAGCAAAGCCAGATTTTGGGGGCTGAGAAGGTGAAAACTCCAACTGAAGGTGCTTTCTGCAAACAGGGCATGGAAGTGGCAGTGATGAACAGCTGTTAATCGTTGGACATGTCAGGGTGCAAACCATGTGCGTTCCTCAGGGTATGGAGCAGCTTCTCTCCAGGGTGGACATTTATATCCACCTTTCCCTTACAACTACACGTTCCCCAAAACTTCAGAGTATTCCACAGTCTTTGCATCTCCACCTCTTTGCCAACAGGCCAAACCTGGATGAATCCATCAGCTCTGGGAAGATCCACACCCAATCCTCCAAACACACCTGCAGCCTGACCACAGAAATATTTCTTTCCCATAGAACCATAAAAATAAATATACATGTTTGTATATATACAGGTTTGTTTGATTGTTTATTTGTTTTGGCTTTTCTTTTTTGCTGTTGTTTGATTTCAGTTTGGTTTTTTTTTTTGGGTGGTGATTTTTTCTTTGTTTTTGTTTGTTTGTTGGTTTGTTTTATGTGGGTTGGGTTTTTTTTCTATTTAAAGATTTTGGGTTTTCAAAACTAAATATTACCAAAATATTCCTCTTTTGATTCTTGGGATTCTCCCAAGCATCAGCTTTTCTTTAGAGCAGGAATTAGCCCTAAGTGAGATGACAGAGTCTTAATTACCCTTCAGGAGGGTTTTCCTCTGAGAGTAACAGTTTGGTCTTCTTTGAAACCCTGAGATTGTTGTCCCATACAAATCACTCTACTCAGAGAGCACCATTTAAGTTGTTTCCTTCTGAGTGCAATTGGTATAATTATAAAAATAGAAGCAACAAATAGGAGCAGTAGTTTTACATGCATTATAATTTAAATAAGGAAACTGAAGAGCAAGAATTTGGAGAAAAAAGGAAAATTGTAGTCTTGGCCACAGATTGATCTGAAGGATTTATTTCTCAACATGTTATCTGAGGATGCTGCACACACCTCAGACAGAGGCACTGCTGCCATTTTAACAGAGGAGGAAATGAGAAAATATTAATGACTTGTTTTGGAAGCTTAAGGAATTATATTTATCCCAGAGATTAAAAGACCTTCATTTCAACAATCAAATAGATTTCTACACAGCAGTTGTTGAATAAGGTCTGCAATTATCTTTAGTGACTTAGTGACACTATTTTGTGACATTTAGATATTTTCATGTATTTGGGTTGTACCTCATCTCCCACTTCAGAATTTTCATGTCCTGTATCCCACCTGCTGTGACTATGATGGTGTTCTGAATAACCCAGAACATCCCCAAATGGTTGTTCTGCAAAGGCAAATAAAGTCTGAGAAAGAAAAAGAAACTACAATGCCACTGTCTACATGTGGTGGTGTTATCTCAGCTTCTCTCACAGGCCAAGGATGTCTCAGTCACCCATGAATGGTCAGTTCTCTTTGGGATGTTCCAAGATGTCTCAGCCCTCTTGTGTTGGTTCTGCATTAGAATCACAGAATCATAGAATGGATTGGGTTGGAAAAGACCTCCAAGATCATTGAGTCCAACCTTTGGTCCAACTCCACTCCCTTTACCAGATCATGGCACCCAGCACCACGTCCAATCTGTGTTTAAAAATCTCTAGGGATGGTGAATCCACCCCCTCTCTGGGCAGTCCATTCCAATCCCTGAGCACTCTCTCTGCAAAGAATTTCTTTCTGATCTCCAACTTCAATTTCCCCTGGCAGAGCTTGAGCCCATCGTGCCCCCTTGTCCTATTGCTGAGTGCCTGGGAGAAGAGACCAACCCCCACCTGGCCAGAACTTCCCTTCAGGGAGTTATAGACAGTGATGAGGTCACCTCTGAGCCTCCTCTTCTCCAGGCTAAACAACCCCCCCATGTCAGCCCTATGGAGAAGCCTCAAAAGCATTATTTGATATCTCAGATGTTTCTACACATCCCATTTAGGAAGAAATTAAACCCAGAGTGAACAGAAAGCAACTGAAGTGTGTTCAGACAACTGAATCCTACGTCAAAACCACCTTTGGGATATCAGGATCTTCAAGGAGTCTTCCATGGAACCGAGCAGAGGGTTTGCTCCTTTGCAAGCTTTGCCATTCAAGGCAATGCCTGGGCTCAGCTGTAGTTGGATTAACAGAAATTATGGATTGAAGACTCTCTGAGGCATTTCTGAGGAAGGTTCTAGGCTGTTCCAAGCCTCCAATGAGTCTGAAAATTCGACACAGATGCAAACATCACTGCTGTGCTGCCTTCCAGCCTCAGCAAGTTGATTTATTGCCCTTCAAAATGTTTTCAGGGAGAAGGACAACCAGGACTTCCTTCAGCCTCCTGAGAAACTTTAGTGGGAGTCATGTAAAATATTACATTTTAGCAATAAAATCTGCTGAGGGGAAAAAAAGGAGAACACAACTTCATCCTTAAAAAGCTTTAAAAATTCTGCCTACATTTAGGTTTTAAAGTAGCACAGACAGACTTCTTTTAATTATTAGGCCCCAGAGGTGGTTCATACAGGCTAATATTAGAACAGAAAGAGGATTAAGGATACTGTTTGAAAAGAAAGTTAAGCTGTGGCTTTTTTCATGCATTATATTCTTCCAGTGGGTAATTCAAACTACATTTTTATAAATCAGCAGGAGTGACTCTTAAAATAGCACTTCTTGCTCTTCAACTCTGGGAACAGAGTTCTTAAATGAAATTTTTCAGGTATTAACAGGATCCCTGCTCATTGCTTTAAACTTACATTTCACTTTGCAGTTTGCCTACATAACAAATTAATTATTTGAGTCAAAGTACCAAAAGGATTGCTACATAAACCTCTCACAATTTCTGTTCATAAAGGTGGATTCAGCCGGACAGGAAAAAACCATCCCTCTGCTTTCTGGAATTTCTAGACTCAGTTACTCCTGATAAACTTTGTATTTGGAATATTATTAGGCTTGATGTTTAAAAATCATGACAACTTGACAAGAAGCTCTACAACTTACCACCTATACTGAGTCCTCTGATAAAAGGCTTAAAAGCAACGCCCAGCCAGAACCCAAAATGAAACCAAAACATGAAATTGGAAATGTCTTTGAGAAACAAGCACTGGGGAGAAAACCAGTGTGGCCAGCAGGCCCAGGGCAGTGACCCTTCCCCTGGACTCTGCCTTGGGGAGGCCACACCTTGAGTGTTGTGTTCAGTTCTGGGCCCCTCAGTTGAGGAAAGATCTTGAGGGGCTGGAGCGGGGCCAGAGAAGAGCAACGAGGCTGGAGAAGGGACTGGAGCACAAGTGCTGTGGGGAGAGGCTGAGGGAGCTGGGGGTGCTTAGCCTGGAGAAGAGGAGGCTCAGAGGTGACCTCAGCACTGTCTGGAACTGCCTGAAGGGAAGTTCTGGCCAGGTGGGGGTTGGTCTCTTCTCCCAGGCACTCAGCAATAGGACAAGGGGGCACGATGGGCTCAAGCTCTGCCAGGGGAAATTGAAGTTGGAGAGCAGGAAAAACTTCTTTGCAGAGAGAGTGCTCAGGGATTGGAATGGGCTGCCCAGAGAGGGGGTGGATTCCCCATCCCTGCAGGTTTTTAAGGTGAGCTTGGCCGTGGCACTGAGTGCCATGATCTGGTAAAGGGACTGGAGTTGGACCAAGGGTTGGACTTGATGATCTCAGAGGTCTTTTTCAACGCAATCCATTCTATGATTCTGTGATTCTGTGAAATCAGGTCCCACCTCATGGGAATGGCTGGGAATGGTGGGAACACACATTATTACCCATGAAAAATTTCAGAGGAGGAAGAGTAATTTTCCTCCAAAAGTGAATTTAAGAGACACAAACAGCTGATACAGGTGGAACAAAAGTGAGGGCCTGAGCTCCCCAGCCAGCCCATCAAACCCTGAGTCAGTGTGTCCTCCACACTCCCAGCTGCACCTCCTTTCTTCTCTCCTTTGGGAAACCTCCACCTGCTGACCCAGCCCCTCAGGGACCATTTTTCAGCAGAGCTGGGCTGAAATCAGGGCAGTGCTCCTGGTTTCCAGTGCTGGAGAAGCCTGCAGGGAATGGGGCTGTGTTGGTTTTACAGGTAACAGAGGAATTGCTGTAACAAAACAGATCCCTGTTCCATGTGGTCAGGTTCCTGCCTCACAAAGCAGTGAGAAATCCCCAGAAAACTTGATTTTATGGTTTATTCTAGAAATCTTGACCAACATCTAATGACACTAATAAGGCTGGTGTTGTTAGCTTCTAATCAGGAGCCTTACAGGAAATAATCCCAGTGCTGGGGAGAAAAATAGAAAAAATGACACATATACAAGAAACTGAGAATAGTGACGATGCTTCAATTTGTTGGTTTTCCTCAGGCTTTAAGAAAAAGAAAGACATTAAACCATTTTATAGTTAAAAAAAGCCTTCTGGGCAGAACATTACTTGTGATTTGTTGTCTATGGCTTAACTTATTTTTTTGTTATTAGTCTCACAATGCCTTGAGAGAAAAGTGCAGGTTGTTGCTCTAATTTGCCTACAAGTGTTGGGTGATGGGGCTTTCTGGAAAGCAGGGGCTCTGCATTTGTGCTGCAATTTGGGAGGCATCTGCCTCTTGTAGGAAAAGAGCAGCTCCTGTTCACCTTAGAAAAGGACAATTTAGGAAACTAAACAAAGCAGAGCTTTCTGAGCCAGGCATGTCCAGTCTGGGACTGTTCCCTGCTGTGGTAATAAATAAGGGCAAGAGGCTGATTTCAAACATCACTCTCTGGATGAATAATTCCCAGGATCTAGGCAGTCACCTGGCATGAACCTGCAATCACAGGGGGGTGCCTTCACCTCAGACTTCCAGAGAAAATTCAGAGGTTTCATGTCCTCAAGAAAGGGAGCTTTGCACTGCTGAGCATCACAACACAAAGGTCTTTTTGCTGCCTTTATGTTTCTGCCCAGCCAAAATTCACAGGGGCATTTTAACTCAGTCCCAACCACTGAAACAATCTTGCCTGGACCATAATGAGCCTTAAAACATTACCTGTGGTATGGACATTGTAAAGAACCAAAAAAAGTTTCAAAATCCAGATTTGCACGTACTTTTAGACTTCATTTTCTTAACATCTGTAAGGTTATTGTGTTAAAACCTCAACTGGTTTATTCACTGAGAGTAAATATAACACTGTTTTTTATTTCCTCTATTTATTTGCTATATATATATCTATATATCTCTATTTTATTTCCTCTATTTATTTGCTTCCTCAAATCTGAACAGAAAATCAAACTAAAGGCACTTTGAGCTTTGATGTGCTCATGCTGGACAACATGAGATTTAGCAAACACTGGGAAGGGTTTCTCTAGCAACAACCTCATGCCATACATAGTGAAATTTAGTTAAAAACAACCTTTGAGCCCATCCAAAAATAGTTCCCCTAAGGTGCTGTGGTGGTGGAGAAAACTGTAATTCAGATGTCACCCCAAAGACAGATCTTCACTCATTAAGGAGCTCATTAGCACACGTGGGGAAAAGAAGGGACACTTCCTGTGCTCTCTGAAAACAAGGGAAGTGCTTCAAAGCCGGGCACTGAATGCATCAGTCACCTCTGAAAAAGCAGTTCAAGGGGATCAAAGAGCCACGAGTGAATTGGTAACACTTAGTCTTTTCAAAAATTAATCAAAACTCAAAGAACTGACTGAATTCATTGACAAGATGAGAAGGTTTCAAGAGCTTGAAGGCTGTTTTGCAGTGATCCAGTTTAGCTTCCAATGCCATGCAATCCTAAAACCTCACAAACAGGTTTTGTGGCAAGTGCATAAATCATTTACTAAGAATATTCATCACTGTTCTTTCTGCCTCTGTCTACAACTTGCTTTCATGTCTCAGATCTCATCTCAGGTATTCCCTGAAATCAGCTTTGTACTCCCAGTTCTCACTGTCTGTGCTTCCCCCCTTCAGGTTTTCTCATCTGACTCTGATGCCTGAATATTTTAGCTCCATTTCATACAAATTTGTCTGCCATTCATGTCCCACACTGACTCCCACCCTGGAGAGGAGTAAAACTCACCTGGTATTTTAGAATACAGGAAAGCACAGCAAAGGCAACTCCTGCACCCCTGCCCATTTTTAATTGTGGAATGAAGTGTTCAGTCAGTCCTGAGAGTGATGCCAAAGACATAGAGAAGAAAATCAGGATATGCTCTGAAATGCATGAATTTAAGTGAAATTTTGGTGGACTGGAAAGGCTTATAGAATGGAGGAAGGCTCTTAGACAAAAAATTGGAGACAGGTTGGATAACTGACCAAGAAAACTTCAATGGTTTTCATAAACTTCTCACTCTGTTGAATATATCTCATCAAAGTCTTCCACAAGGCCTGTCTCCTTCCATCTGCTCAACTCCTTTCTCCAAAAGACAAGTGCTAATTAAAAGCTTTGAGATTGGGAAGCACAGGTGACTGAAACCAATTTTCACATGCACTTTGAAGGGATCTGGGGCCAACTTCAAGCTCCATGAACTCTTGGGCATTTCCCAGCTATTTCCCTGTAGTAAAAATCTCCTTATCCAATCCCTGTCCTTATCCAGTCCTTATCCAGTCCTGTAAGTAATTCTGAGATCTTTGTAATATAATATATGTAGTGTTTTGTTCTGTCAGAAAATTGCAAGAAACTATAAAAAATAAACCTTTCTCATGCATTAAAAAAAAAAATCAACTAAAATATTACATGCTCAGTTACATTTTTAAAAATAGCAGAGCATCCCTCCAGGTTGTTTCAGCAGTACCCGAGGCTTGTTTGCCACTCATGACTCTGAAAAGCTCGAGGTCACCCCAGCAGTGACATGACTGGTCACCAGCCATTCATTCAGCTCTCAGGAAAGTCCTGCACTCACCTTCAAGCTCTGACACAGCCCTGATCCCAGCAGCTTTCAACCCCAAAGCTAAAGGCTTATTTCCAGTCTATTTCTTCAGCCAGTTAAACAGATTATTCCTGCAGTCTTTTGGGCTGAAAATGACTACCTAGAGGATATTTGCTGTGTTTGTTTCCTCCCTCTAACTCGATTACCTGTGGAACAAGAGAAGCTGAGACACTGATTGCCTTACAGTCATTTAGAGCAATATCTTCTCAAGATTGTTTCTAAGACATTGGGGTAATGCTTGAATGCCCCTCTGTGTATTGGACTGTATTTATCTGAGTGTATTTAACTGCATAACCTTATGCAGAACAGCACCTGCTTTACCTGCATATCCATGTATATCCTTGTACTTATTCACTCACAGGTATTCTTTATGAGACAATGCAGTTGTACTCATTTATTTTGTTTATAAACCCTATGTAATTAGTATAACCCTGAGGAAAAAAAATTAATTTATTAGCTCTATGCTGATCTTGGTAGAGCATTTAATTATCACTAATGCTTGAAGAATAACAAAACACTAATAACTGACAATCCTCATTCCCTGCTATTGCAAGTGTTACTGTAAATTAAAGATAAATTTCTCCCTTTCTGCACCATGTTTGCCTACAGGTGGGATTCATGTCACATAATCCCAAAGAGCTAAACCTAGAAGTTAAAATCCATCAGTAAATTCACTTACATGGTCTGTGGTTTTGAGTGTTTCCATCTCTTCCCAGCAGTACTGAAATGAGGAGCTTTAGAAAAAGAGCCCTAATTTTAGACAGATCATTTTAGATGATTAATCTACACTCCCCCATCAAGCCTCCCTTAATGATCAGTGAAAGCAGACAAGCAGCTCCAGGGAGGGATTCCTGCTGCCTCTCTGAGACAGCTGCTCCAGGACAGAGTGACTCCCTGTACAGGACTGTGTCTCCCTCCATTAACTCCCTCCAGGCTAAAGAAACACCAGAACAGGCTGATCCTTCCCCCACATCCTGTCCCTTAAGGAGGGGAATTCCAGGTGTTCAGGGACCAGGCCAGCAGAGGCAGCACGTGTGTCCCTCCAGCACAAACCAGCCAATGTGAGCCATAACAGAACTTTGAACACCCAGCTGTGGTTTAATCATAGAATCAACCAGGTTGGAAGAGACCTCCAAGATCCTCAAGACCAACCCTTGATCCAACACCACTGTGATTACTCCATCATGGCTTTTACTGGGAGCTCAGCATCTTGCCGTGGATTTGAATCCAAATGTCCATCACCACAAGAAACTTTTAGCTAAAGGAAATGTGAAGCTCAATGATAACCCTTCTATGTTTTCATTCTCACCTCCATTCATCTGATCAGACTGAACTCCTCCCCCAGAAATGTGCTCTGTATGTGTTTGAAGAAGAAAGCAGTTTAGCACAGCAGGGACAGCACTAAACCCAGAGTCTTTTCTGTTCCTCATCCTCTGTTTCCCAGGTCTCTGAATTCTTTAAGACAGAAAAAGGCATTTTTACACATTTCAGCCCCCACTGCTCTCTATTCCTTGTCACTTAAGAGCAAATGGCAATTTTTAATGTCAAGGACTCTGTTCTGGAAGGCACAAAGTGCATCCTGCAACACATCAGCTCCCTGTGGATCTGAGGGGGGGCAACAGCACCCAGGTTCACAGAGGAAGTTTTCAGGGTTACCCTTCTGGTTTATTTTCATGTCTGAATCATGAATTATCTGCAGAATCCACACAAGAACTATTTCTCTGCTCTGACGTGATCCTTTGAAATCTGAAAGGAGCGCTGACTCAATTCATCCTGTGACACTCTGGCCTTTCCTCACTGTTTAACTCAGGGTGCAAAGCTTCCCAGGAGACTTATTTTGAGCCACAAAGCCCCCTGATATTCAGAAAACTGACTCTTACCAGGCATGTAATTGGTGTTCATACACCAGCAGTGGTTTGAGGCCAAAAGCTGTGTAGAGCAGTTCATAGAATTTCTTTTATTATGGGCACAGCCTGCTGTAATATGCTGCCCCATTAAAATGATAGATGGCAGCCCACAGATGGGCATGATACATCACTCCAAATTAGCTCCACTCTGCTGACAGCTGCAAGAATGGGTTGTGCCTCTAATAGGTGTAAAAAATTCAGTCCAGATGCCAAAGTCACTCTACCTGTGGCATTCTAACCCTTTAGCCTGACTAGTTCCCCCTGAAAGAAGAGTATTACACATGATAATGACTATACTGGCAAGGCTTACATAGCAAGGACCTATAACATAAAATAAAATAATTAATAATAATTATATATATTATATATATAATAATTAATAAAATAAGAAATCTGTGTAAACACAGAGGAAACAACAAGATCCAGAGGATGGGCAGATGTGAAAATTTACATCCCATCTCCCAACTTGGAAAACTGAAAGATCAGGACCAGTGTGTAGCCATTTAGGCTCTCAAAATTCTCAGCAGAGGAAAGCAGGCCCTAGAGAAGCATTCACTCCATCTGCCTTTCTCACACAGGATGAGATGTCTCCTGGGGAGGTGACTGTCTCCCTCCTGGCTCCAGCAGGAGCCTGACTGCCAGCCCACGCCAAACATCTATCTGGGAATGACTAAAGTTTGTCCCTGCTAATCACACCCAGAGGAAGGTTTCCAAACACTTCCCTGAGGCTGAAAACTGAGGGGAAAGAGGAGACGTGACTGTGCTTGCACTTCACACAGCACACAAGAGGCAGTTCCTGCTCCTGCTTGGTGATCTCATGAGCAGGTGCCTTCAGCAGTGGAAACATCTGTGCCCTCACAAAGGCATAAATGTCCCAAATCCAGCAGGAGGGACTCTTCCTTTTTAGTTATCCTCCTTCTACTGCAAAGTTGTCTTTCTCAGGACAACTGGGACAGCAAATTGTCCCCTTCTGTCCCTCTGTTATGGCTTTAGCCATAGCTAAACTACAATACCCTCTAAAGCCATGCTACAGCTATTCTGATTTAGGGACACTTTTCTGTCCTTTGGAAACTGCAATTCTAAGGATGGAGATGAAAAGACACTTATTGAGGCTGGCAAATTTTCATGTAAGGAGCTGGGTCAAACTTCTAACTCAGGGATATTTTGTCTTTCCTCTCCTCTTACATCTCTGTCTTCTTTTTTTTTTTTTTATCCTTTATTTATTTTTCTTTCTACCTGCTCTCTACCAAAAGAAAACTTCCCCTCCCTCTACAGACTTCACCCCTTCAGCCCCTCTGGATGCTGTGGAGCAGCTGCAGAGCCATCCAGCTGTGGCCAGCGGCGGCAGGAGCCAGATGTGCCACCCCCCCCGCTCTCGGAGCATCCCTGAATCCCTGAGCATCCACTCACCAGCGGGAGCAGGAGCAGGAGCCAGGACAAACTTCGCATCCTCCGCCGCAGCCAGCCCAAACTTGGCATCCTGGGCAGCCCCGCCGGGTCCCGCCGCTCGCTCTGCCCGCCGCGATGCTGCCAAAAGCCGAGGCTCAGCCCGCCCACACCTGCCCACGGCCCGCCCCGAGCGCCTCGCACGCCTCTGCAGAGTCCGTGCCCCTCCTGCGGGAGCGCGACATCCCCCCACGGGATCGCGACATCGCCCCGCAGGACCAGGCTGGGAGCGCGACATCCCCCCGCAGGACCAGGCTGGAAGCGCGATATCCCCAGGCAGGACCAGGCTGGGAGCGCGATATCGCCCCGCAGGACCAGGCTGGGAGCGCGACATCCCCAGGCAGGACCAGGCTGGGAGTGCGACATGCCCCCGCAGGACCAGGCGGGGAGCGCGACATCCCCAGGCAGGACCAGGCTGGGAGCGCGACATCGCCCCGCAGGACCAGGCGGGGAGCGGAGCGAAGGTTTTCCAGCATCCCCCTGGGATATTGGATTCACCTCCATGAACCTGCGCTCTGGTCGCCCACCTGCAAAACTGGAGGGAGCAGGAACACCACTTGGGTTTTTTGGGGTGTATTTGGTAGCAGAAATTCTCTGTTCAAGAAGAGGTGCTGAGTTCACCCCTGGTTGGTGGGGCCACGTGCGTGGGCAGCGGCTGCAGGTTTTCCAGAGATCTGGGGCTGGAGTGGGTCCAACAGCACAGGATTCCCCTAGAGATGGAATTTCTGGGATTTGGCATCCCACTCCTCTCAGCTGGAAATGTCAAGAATTTCCTCCACATTTTGCATAAGGTGGTTTTGGCCCTTGTGTTATGAAGATAAACTTGAATGCAGCTTTATTTTTTCTGCTAAGACAGGTAGAGCTTTTTTGCCTACAGCTTAGATTATTTAGGGGGGGAAAGAGGGAGGAAAATACAGTAAATTTTTACATGTCAGGGTTCACAGGACCCAGCTCTGGCTTTTACCACATTAAATACTGCACTGAACTGTTTCCAGGACCTGGGAGAACTGAAATTGTGGGCATGACACAAGCATTTTCTCTTGATAAGTCTGAAGTGCTGTTTCATATCCTGTTTATCATTCATTATTTCCCAATGGTGTTAAACACACAAGTTCTGTATAATCAGAGAAGATTCAGGGCTTGCCTAAGTCACCTCAAAATAGGAATCCAATATCATCAGAGGAAATAAATGTTTCTGCAGCTTTATCCAGAAGTGTATAGCTCTCCTGTAAGTCCTATATCTGGTTTTCCAGCTCCACCCAGATATTTCAGACACACAAGGGCACTTGGGGCAGCACTTTTGTTACCTGTGTTCAATAAACTGAGTCATGTCAGGGGGATCTCTATTAATTTCTCCTGTTAAAATGTGAGTTCTTTGCATCAGGATGTACCCTACCTTGGTCTTGTAAGTCAAAGGAATTGAGTCTAAAATAAAATATTGTGCTCAGGCTCATGTTAGAGGTGCAGTCAGTTCTACAGCCTGCTCAGAGTAAGGATGAAAAAGGGATGGTTTTGTGGGATAACCTTTGTAACTTAATTCTCATTTAACATTCTCTTTTTCTATGTCTGTCTTTCATTAGTGCACATTGACATCTAATCACTCACCTGCACAGAAAAGCCTCAAATGCACCCCCCCAAAATCATCTTTGTTCTAAAATAGAGATTAAAACCTAAAAAAAAAATATAATTTGAAGTCTGATTTTGACTTTTCCCCCCTCCATTTTTAATGGATAAGTTAAAGCTCTTTGAATTCTCACCAGTCAATAAGGTGGTTCTCTTCACACTGGAATAATTTTTAGGATCCCACTACAAGTCAGGCACCACATGGTACCAGGCAATTCCTAATTCTGATGCAAAGGACAATGCAAAGTGGAGGCTTTTCAAATACCCCCAGGGCAGGAGCAGTTTATAATTCCTGCTGAGCATTACTTGAGTGCACAAGAGTAACAGAATAATTGAGGTCAGAAGATGAAGGTCTGGCCCCAACCATCCTCCCCTCAAAACAGGCCAAATTTCAAAGTCAGGTCATGTTGCTCAGGAATTTGGTTGCTGTGCTTCAAAAAAAATAACCAACCAACCAACCAACCAACCAAAAAAAAAAAAACCAACAAAACCCCCCCACCAAAACAAAATTGCTCTCAGGAATCACTGAAAACACAAAAATACAATTGAGTGAACACCAGTGGGACATTCCAGTCTATAATATTTCACTTGGATTCTATTATTCAATGCCCCAAAAGTCACTTAAATGAGGATTTTTGGGTCATCACAACCGGTCTTTCAGTTTGGAGCAAAACCAAGTCTGAGCCACTTTTTTGATTTTTTTTTTGTGTAGTTTCTTGATATGAATATTCATAAGCAGAGCCTAGAGAAGACATTGCCTCATGGAGCAGTCTTGGTCTCTCAGTGTTTGGTTTCTTATATATATTCTCTCCCCCACTGGTTTTCCCATTTCATCACCAGCTGATCAAAAAAACAGGCCATGTTCCCATCCGTGAGTTTTCAATTAACTAGCTGGAAATTCTTCCTGTAAGAGTATTTTTCCATGCTGATAAAGAAAACAAAACCTCTTCTTGTCAGGTTCTGGTAAGATCTCATCATGGTTAATGTTATAAACCTCACCTGTATTAAAGTCTCTGAGTCTGTTTATATCCCCTCATCACTTTAAACAGATCATTTTATAGGCTAAAACCTTATTTAGTCTAAAACCTAATTTCTGTTCATCATGTTCATTTGCTTTATCAATTCAGCTCTTTGTTATTTCTCTGCATGTACCAAAAAATAAAAGATCCAACCATGCAATAATGCAAGAAGCAAATCATAAATCTTTCTCATAATATTTTCTATGCTCTGATGATTTTTGCTGCTTTTTGTCACAAAATAGTTCCTTGCCTGATCAGCTGCCTATAACTAAGCATTATTTTCTTTTGCCTCCCAATTATAGGATAACCATCAAAGATAAGGAGCAGCTTTGTTTTCCTGCTGCTCTACAACATCAACCTGGGCTCAGAATATCTGATGTGCATAAAAATGTCCTCTTGTTAACACTGCCAAGCCATTGGGGTCGTATGAAACCAAATCAATGAGGCAATAGACCTGTGATCCCTCCTAATCCCCATCAGGGATATTCTGAATCAATTGATGCCATTAAATGAAAATTACTTGACATTTACTGAGCTGCTCAGAATCTTTGTAGGAGCTGGAGAATGGGGTTTCAATACCAAATTTTACCTGAAAGAGGCTTTTTCATAACAAAAGCCTTCCTGAAATGTGCCTGCATTTTCTCTGAGTGCCTGTACAAGAGTAGGGTGGACCAGCCCCACACTGCAACATCAGCCATCAGGCAGAGAATAAAGGTGAATTTATTGACATTTCTAAGCAATCTTTGGATAAATCTGACTACAGGTGCAAAACATAAAGCCCTGGGAGCATGGGAAGAAAACTGCAATTACTGAAAGTACATCATTCAGCGAGTGGATAGAACATGGCATTGCTGAGGAACATATTGGGAGTGTAATTAAAAACAAAACTCTGCTGTATTTGAAAAAGGAGGGTATAAAACAAGGAGAGGAGCTTTATTCCTGGGGGTGATCCCTGTGGGATGTTTGAGAGAGAGGGGGGAAAGCAGGAAGGTAAAACAACTGAAGGAATGGACTGGGTTTGGGATACTAAAAGGTAAGGCACTAAATACCAGGCAAGTACTTAGAGGTAGAATCATAGAATCACAGAATCACTGAATGGATTGGGTTGGAAAAGACCTCCGAGATCATCAAGTCCAACCCTTGGTCCAACTCCAGTCCCTTTACCAGATCATGGCACTCAGTGCCACGGCCAATCTGCATTTAAAAATCTCTGGGGATGGGGAATCCACCCCCTCTCTGGGCAGCCCATTCCAATGCCTGAGCACTCTCTCTGCAAAGAAGTTTTTTCTGATCTCCAACTTCAATTTCCCCTGGCAGAGCTTGAGCCCATCGTGCCCCCTTGTCCTATTGCTGAGTGCCTGGGAGAAGAGACCAACCCCCAGTTGGCCAGAACTTCCCTTCAGGCAGTTCCAGACAGTGCTGGGGTCACCTCTGAGCCTCCTCTTCTCCAGGCTAAACACCCCCAGCTCCCTCAGCCTCTCCCCACAGCACTTGTGCTCCAGTCCCTTCTCCAGCCTCGTTGCTCTTCTCTGGATGGGCTCCAGCCCCTCAAGATCTTTCCTGAACTGAGGGGCCCAGAACTGAACACAACACTCAAGGTGTGGCCTCTCCAAGGCAGAGTCCAGGGGAAGGGTCACTGCCCTGGCCCTGCTGGCCACGCTAGTTTGGATCCAGGCCAGGATCCCATTGGCCTTCTTGGCCTCCTGGGTGCAGGAGGATAATTTGTCCACTTCATGTTCTCTGTAACTCCAGCTGTGTTCTCTACTTATTATTTTCCTTGGATAAAATTGACTCCTGTTGTGTCCTGGGGCTCTGACTCCTGTGCCCATATCGTGTTGCAGGTACTTGGCCTGACTCCAGGGACACCACAGAAATACAGGCAGAAATCACAGACATTGGGCTTGTGTGGCTTCTGTCCTGGACATCCTGCAAACTGAATTCCATCCCAGCATCTAAACCACGTAGTGAATTTGAGAAATATATTTATACCCATCACATTATTTAGACTCTTTTAAAAATAAGCTCCTTTGGTGTGTTCACTATTTCTACTTTAAAAACCCCAAATCTGTCAGCGAATCCTTCTCTGTTTCTGTTGTATCTTATTTGTGAATAAGAAAGTTATTTTTTCCAGCCTAAGGGAAGTTACTTTTCCCAGTGACACACAATGCAATCTTCATTCCTATTAATAGTCTCTAAAGAGTTGACAGACCAGCTGTTCCTGTCCTCAGAAATAGTTTTTTGCATTGTATTATTCATTTGTTTTCCTCTGGCCGTTTCAACTCCAAGTCATTTCTGGTTTGTTTTGTGGTTTGTTTTCTTTTTTTCAAGAGGAGAAGAACAATTCTGATTTTAATTCACTAAAATACAGTTTTAAGACCAAGTTTTCTCCCTTTATAAAGGCCAAGAAAAGATCCATGTTTGTCATAGATATAAGTTGAGCCTAGAAAACAGAATATAGAAAAACATGAGGACCTGTTTTTAACAACTTAGACATTCAGTTACTGCTGTGTACTGGTCTCTGCTTCCTTTATGCTTAAAAGACAGAATGATAAAATCCTAAAATGGTTTGGACTGAAAGGGGCCTTAACAATCATTTAATTCCACTCCCCTGCCATGAACAAGGACACCTCCCACTATCCCAGTTGCTCAAGCCCCATCTAACTTGACTTTTAACACTTCCAGGGATGGGACAGCCACAGCTTCTCTGGGCAACCTGTGCCAGGGCCTGCCCACCCAAAGGGCCTTTCCCTTTGATAATCCCAGTTTCCCAAGGGAGGGCAGAGGGGGCTCAGCCAGCTGGCTCATGTCCCCCCTGGAGTAGCACTTGTCTCCCCTGATTTCAGACATTAAGAATGGGAATGTGAACTGGTTATCCCGAGTTATTTTCACAGTCACAGACACCATCGAGTGCAATTTGCCTGACATGGTTTAGGTGTCTGCAGAGGACAAGACAATCAGTTCCTCAGGGCTTGCTCTAAAAGGAGGGGAGGATGATCGCTCCGAAGTGGGTGTTTGCTTTAGGGGTGAAATTCCACACCCCACACGCATTAGGACATGAATACCTAATGCAGGCATCTCCCTGGATGGGTGAGCTGCAAAAGGGAGCTCCTGCTGTGGTTAATTGCCAGTCTAAACTAATTAGCTAAGTTATCCTTCTAGTTATGGGGGTGAGATGGAAAGCTCCTGTTAGAAACTCCTTAGTGCTGAATTGTGGTGGGAGGTCCTGACTCCTGAGCCATTCGGTCTCTTTTAAGTGTCTTCAAAGGCAGTGGTGAGATGGAGTTTGCTGAAGGGAGTGATGAGGTGGAGTTTGTTAAAGACCTGGAGCTATTTAGGTACCAATGTGTAGGTGTTGAGATACAAATTGGATGTTTAAGTTCCCCCTGGGTTCAATGACCATCTGAAATAGAACCTCCATTTAGTCCATTGAATGGCTCTGTTGACTCTATTGGCCAAGATATCACTTTCCACACTTCAAGGCTCAACTGAGTTGTTCAATAAGAGGAGAGCAGCACCAACTGTGGCACCTCAGCATATCTTACCAGTTTGTCTAAGTGTCTGAAGGGAGGATGGAGCAGGCTCTGCTCAGTAGTGCCAAGTAGTAGGAAAAGAGGCAACGGGCAGAGACCGATGGAAAAGAAGTTCCACTTGAACATGAGGAAGAACTTTCCTCTGAGAGCGACCGAGCTCTGGAACAGGTTGTCCAGAGTGGATGTGGAGTCTTCCTCACTGGAGATACTCAAAAGCCACCTGGACACAATCTTGACTAAGGTGTTCTGTGGAACTCTCCTTGAGCAGGGAGATTGGACTAGATGACCTCCAGTGGTCCCTTCCAGCCTTATCCATCCTGTTTTGCCCATGGGACAGGGGTTGCAGATAGATGGTCTTTAAAATTCCTTCCAACTCAAACCATTCAGTGAATCTTTGAGTCTATTAACATGTAAATCCTTTCACTTGGATGAAAACCTTGTGTTATTTTCCTGTAAAAAGGCTCATTCTCTCTTCTACTAAGGGGGTAGGAAGGGAGACCCTCCCCTTACATAAAATATCTAAACAAGGGAACACACCTTGACAAAGTTGGTCCCACTTCCCTCCCTCCCTTTCATTCCTTTTCTAGATAAAACATTTTCTTCCCAGAGGGATTAAACACATACATGAAAAAAGATGAAAAAATCTTATAGAGGTCAAAAATGAGTTTCAAGAAGCTGTTTTTAGATATGATGGAAACCACAAATCAAATTATATGTCTGAAATTAAAATCCAAACTAATAATCAATGGACATGTCCATTTATTATTGGTAGAACATCTCTTCATGAAAAAAACACAACAAGGAGAGTATAGAATTTTATTTTTCTAAGGGTTAGGCTTTCATTTCAATGTTGACACAAGTCCAGATATTTTTCACCTTATTCTCTGACACAAAAGTGCAGGAGGGAAAATTCATGAACATTCCCCAGGCAGAGAACAATGAAACAAAGAGCTTTTTTATTAGAAAATTGGTAAACTTACAAAAGTTTAACTGGTTTCCAACAGCCTCTGTCATGGAATTCACAACAAAATAGAAAAGAAGTCTTGATTTGATCCAAAGTGAAGATATTGTTTAAACATTTGGTAAATCATGGAAATGTCAAATCCTGGAATGGTTTGGATTGGAAGGGACCTTAAAGATCATCCCTTTCCACCCCCTGCCATGGGCAGGGACACCTTCCACCAGCCCAGGTTGCTCCAAATTCTGTCCAACCTGACCTTGGACACTTCCAGGGATATGTTCCAGTAAGTCAAAATACCACCTAGAAGCAAAATTCAGACTGTAGTTATTGAGAGAAATCCTGTTCTGAGCAAACTGAACATTTCAGAAGAATAGATTTGATATTCTATTTCTGTATCTGCTGCATTTTTCTCTCATTAAACCTTTTCTGTAGTAACTCAATAACACGATATAATCAGGGTAAGTGAATGCAGTTTTGAGGACCACTTGAAAATCTGTATTTTAAGAAAACAGTAGCAGTGGAAGCAGAATTCCAATTGAGCTAATTCTGCACCTCAAGTAGAATCATAGAATCATAGAATCGATTGGGTTGGAAAAGACCTCCAAGATCATCAAGTCCAACCCTTGGTCCAACTCCAGTCCCTTTACCAGATCATGGCACTCAGTGCCACGGCCAATCTGTGTTTAAAAACCTCCAGGGATGGTGAGTCCACCACCTCTCTGGGCAGCCCATTCCAATGCCTGAGCACTCTCTCTGCAAAGAATTTTTTTCTCATCTCCAACTTCAATTTCCCCTGGCAGAGCTTGAGCCCATCGTGCCCCCTTGTCCTATTGCTGAGTGCCTGGGAGAAGAGACCAACCCCCAGCTGGCCACAACTTCCCTTCAGGCAGTTCCAGACTGAGGTCACCTCTGAGCCTCCTCTTCTCCAGGCTGAACACCCCCAGCTCCCTCAGCCTCTCCCCACAGCACTTGTGCTCCAGTCCCTTCTCCAGCCTCGTTGCTCTTCTCTGGCCCCGCTCCAGCCCCTCAAGATCTTTCCTGACCTGAGGGGCCCAGAACTGAACACAACACTCAAGGTGTGGCCTCCCCAAGGCAGAGTCCAGGGGAAGGGTCACTGCCCTGGCCCTGCTGGCCACGCTAGTTTGGATCCAGGCCAGGATCCCCTTGGCCTTCTTGGCCACCTGGGCACACTGGTGGCTCCTGTTGAGCTTCCTGTCCCTCAGTCCCCCCAGGTCCCTTCCTGCCTGGCTGCTCTCCAGCCACTCTGTGCCCAGCCTGGAGCGCTGCAGGGGGTTGGGGTGGCCAAAGGGCAGGACCCGGCATTTGAATCCTGTCTAACAAATGGACCATTGCCTGATTTAGTAATTTTAGGTGATCAAAAGCCAACAACACGTGGGGAAGATACTTTTTTCTAGTTACTTTTTTGTAGTTTGCCCTTTGTTGCTCTTATTTTTAGGGAACTTTATAAGTAACAAAAATAAAACTGTGGGGGAAAAAAGCCACATGAAAACTATTTGCTTTCCATTAAAAATAAAATAATGTAATTAAACCATAAGGTGATTTTCCTTCTTTGAGACAGCCCTGTGCAATAGTGAGGGTATTGTACAATATTAGTCAGAGAATTAGGCTGTTTCCTGCAGTGTAATTTAATATTCCCTTGAATAATGTGAGGAAATTCTTATTGTAAAGCCCCATGAAAAATAGCTGCATGAAACCCCCCCAGCTTTAGGGTTGATCTGTGCCCAGAAACTCATGAATAGAATCTCCATAAAAACTAACTCAGCTTTACAACTGATTTACACCCACGAGGACAGGAATGAGCAACAGTGCAAATGTTCCACGAGGCACAGAAAGGGGAAAGTTTGAGATTAAAGAGATTTTACCTATTCAAAAATCCTCCCTCGTTTGTAAAAAAAAAAAAAATCCCTTTCTTTTAAAGACCATTTTTGTTGCCTTCCTCTTCCTTCTCCAGCAGTATTTCAAAACCAGTGAAACATCTCTGGAGTTATGGTAGTCAGGCCAGAGAATATAAACCTATAAATTTCCTCTTGAACAGGGAGAATTCCATTTATGTTTTTAACAGATAGTTTTCTGTGCTGAGCAGTTCATCATTTATACTAATTCACTGAACCCCTTTTCCTGTTATTTAATTTTTTTTTCTAAAGAGGTTTTAGTTCTTCCAGATAAATTATTTGAAAAATTGGTGAATAATTCTTGCAGGCTGACAAAATAAGTTTAATTAACATTTCAGGGACATGGTGCCTTTACAGGCTCTGCCACACTGACTTAACTGCTAGTTTTGTTTTCCTGATTCAAAAATTAGGGGGATTATTTCAATATTTGGGCTTAGTGTGTGTGTGTCAGAGGCAAAACTCATGTGAAGAGATCATGAAAGTGATGATTTCACTACACTTTCTTTCTCTCCCAGGGAAAAGAATCGTGAAAAATGAAATCAGAATTAAAGTCCATCACAAAATCTTTACAACTGGTGGTGAAAAAATTGTCTAATGATGGTCTAATGCGTAAGGAGAGTCATGATTTGCACACAAGGCAGCTGAAATATCAAATATTGATGATGATCAGGATGGAAACAGATGAAAAAGACTGAAATCACAGCCCACCTTGAACAAATACCTACTTTTAGCAGAAGTCAATACCAATTTATGGGGCCAATGGATCAACAGGCATCCAGATGGGACCTGCTGAGCCTGAGATGTGACTGGAGTGACTGACTTGTGTAACAAACAATTAAACCATTGACAAATTTAGCCCAGAACTTTTTTTAGGAGTTGTTGAGCTGCAGATGGCTGGAACTCAGCCAGGTATTCCTGGAAGAATCACTGCAGGTTTGTTGTGCTCTTAGACCTTTCCTGAGCTTTCTGCCACAGCCACAGAGGAAAGAATCAGCTGTTAATGCCTCTGTGCTGAGCTGTGCTGCTGCTTTTCCTGATCTCAGGCTTCAAAAAAATCCAACAAATAAAAAAACCCAACCAGCCAAACAACCAACAAACCAATGTATTCTCTCATTTTATACATTTCAGGACTGGAAAGTTGATTTCTCTATTTAAATAAAAGCTCTTGGAGCAAAAATGTTTTCTAATAATGTTTGTCATGAAGACACCCTGAATTTTTCTCTGAGATACTATTAAGGAAACAGTAAAACAACAGCACTCCTGTTTACACTTGCTGCTAAATCTGAAACTCTCGGTGGAAATCTTAAGCAGCAAATCAAATTACACAGAAGCAGGAGGTGGGTGAAGATAAATGACTAAAGCAACACAGAGTTTTCTACATTGTCAGTTTATTCTTAGAATTGCTTTTTGGGCAGGGAAATGAATCCTGAAAAGGTACATGATTACCTCTTTTCTTGGAAGCTTCTCCACCCTAATTCAGGTTGAAGTGATCAGGTGATTAGTGGGTTATTTCTGCAGCCCCCTATTACCAGGAGATAACTACCAGTTGCAAATATAATTCTCCCCTGAGAAGGCCAAAACCAGCTGCTGTGGCCTCTGTTAGCAGCGAGATTGGTATCAAGGACTTAAATGTTTCCTCCTAATGCAGGGGTTGCTGTTATTACTGTTCTCCTCCTGACAGGGAAGGGTTTATTTTAGTGGGAAAGTTACCAAGGTAGAGCCACCAGAATTCAAAAGACACTACATGAAACACCAAGCAGCAAGAGGGAGATTGTCCTCTTTTGTGTTGGTGCAACGAGAAAACACTTGGTGGTCTGAGGGGCTGGTGGTGTGTCCCCAAGGGTGGTTCGTGGTGGTGGACAAGCAGCAGAGAATTCAAGGGTTTGGTGAGGACAACCAGGCAAACATACCTGGAGAGCTTTGAGGATGCTGATAGTGCAGGCAGACCATGCAGATCCCTTGGATGCTACTCAAGGTCCTGTCCCTCCTGTCCACCTTGAGTATGGTGTTCAGTTCTGGGCCCCTCAGGTCAGGAAAGATCTTGAGGGGCTGGAGCCCATCCAGACAAGAGCAACGAGGCAGGAGAAGGGACTGGAGCACAAGTGCTGTGGGGAGAGGCTGAGGGAGCTGGGGGTGTTTAGCCTGGAGAAGAGGAGGCTCAGAGGTGACCTCAGCACTGTCTGGAACTGCCTGAAGGGAAGTTGTGGCCAGGTGGGGGTTGGTCTCTTCTCCCAGGCACTCAGCAATAGGACAAGGGGGCACGATGGGCTCAAGCTCTGCCAGGGGAAATTGAAGTTGGAGATCAGAGAAAACTTCTTTGCAGAGAGAGTGCTCAGGCATTGGAATGGGCTGCCCAGAGAGGGGGTGGATTCCCCATCCCTGGAGGTTTTTAAGGTGAGATTGGCCGTGGCACTGAGTGCCATGATCTGGTAAAGGGACTGGAGTTGGACCAAGGGTTGGACTTGATGATCTGGGAGGTCTTTTCCAACCCAATCCATTCTATGGTCCTGTGAAAGAGTGTCAATTTAGATTATGTATAAGGAAAGGTTTTGCAATGAGGGTGGTAAAACTCTGGCACAGGTTGCCCAGAAAAACTGTGGCTGCCCCATCCCTGGAATTGTCCAGGGCTTGGAAAATCCTGCTCTAGTACAGTGTCCCTGCCCATGACAGGGAGTGATTGAACCACAAGATCTTTCAGGTCCCTTCCAACCTAAACAGTTTCATGATTTCCATGAGTATCTCCAGTGTTTGGAGACATCAATTTTCCCTTCCAAAGTTCGGGGAGGGGGAAAAAGACCTGTAGCTGCACTTTGCTAACAAAACAACACTTCCCGAAAAAGCAAACCCTTCTCTACCCTTCCTAAGATGCCTTTCAGATCCCAAAGAGTTTCCTTGTGTTTTTTCCCGTGTTTTCTGGTTCCCCGCTCGCTCCCCGGCCGTGCAACACTAGATGGAGCTGCGCACCTGCTGGAGGCTCCGCGCTCCGTCCCTCCTCCTGCCCGCAGAGGGAACCCGAGCTCTTCGCAGCTCCGCTCAGCCTGCCCAAGGCAAGGAAAATCCAGTTTTGTGATACTTTACTCAGGGATTAGGGGCGGTGAGACAGGCAGCAGATCTGATTCGGGCCGTCTGGATTGCGACGGTTTAGGGAGGGGAATTTTTTTAACTGGGCTTTGAGCAATTTGGATTTTTGGTAGCAAGTAGAGGTGTGACAGCACAGCAATGAATTCGGGAATGTAGTGTCTTTGTGGAATGGTGTAACCCCAGCTGGCCATAAAGAACCAGGCAGGTGCCCACTCCCTCCCTCAGGGTGGGATGGTGGAGAGGGTCCGGAGGGTAAAAGTGAGAAAACTTGCAGGTTGGGATAAAGAGAATTTAATAACTTGGAAAGCAGAAGTCTCGTACACAAGAAAAGCAAACCAAGGGATTCATTCCCTGCTTCCCATGGGCAGGAAGGTGTTCAGCCATCCCCAGGGATCCAGCAGGTGTAACACTGAAGGAAAATGCCATCACTCTGAATGTCCACCCCTTCCTCCTTCTTCCACAGATCTACATGCTGAGCATTTATATGGTCTGGAACACCCCTTAGGTCAGTTGGGATGTGCTGTCCCAGCTGTGTCCCCTCCCAGCCCCCTGTGCATCCCCAGCCTCCTCATTGAGGGCTGGTATGAGAGGCAGAAAAGGCTCTGAAGCTGCACAAGAACAAAACCATCTGGGTGTTATCACCCCTGTTTTCAGCACCAATCCAAACCACAGCCCCTTAGTAGTTACTGTAAAAACAATAAAACCTGTATCAGCCAAACCCAGCACACTGAGATAAGCTTGGCTTTGAGATGTTTTCCCAGCCTAAGAAAGTAAGATGGGAAAGCAAAGACAGGCTTGCTAAAATCAGAGGCTTTGAGGAGCTGCAGCTTTGCAGAAGCACAGGAGCCATATGGGTCACTCCTCGTTGCTTCCCGCCACCAACAGGGTTGGGGGGACAGCTCTGAGATGCCACTCCAGTGCCTCTGACATTCCATTCTCTCTTCTCCCTGTCACTTCCCACCAAACTACAGGCCCAGCTCGTGGAGCTCTGTGGCCTGAGGTTCATCCTCAGCTCCTTCACCTGTCCACAAGGTGTCCTGAAATTCCATTAGTCTCCCAGCCAAACACTGAACTATGCCAGAACTATCCCATTTCAAACCAAAATGTGTTTAGCTTCTCCTTCAGCTCCATTTCTAGTTTTTCTGTCATGTGGTTATGGGAACTTGATAGCAGATGCAGCAACTTCAAGAAGAGGACCACGAGGTGATCAAAACTTCCAGGCACTGCCCTAAAAACATCCTGAATTATGCTAATAATGTACAAAATTGTGGTTCTACAGCAATTTTTAAAGTTTATTTCCCATTTCCAAAGTAAATTAGGCAGATGCACTTTCTCCTTATCAGATGACAAAAGCACATGATTAGATTTAACACCCCTGATAAACCAAATACTTTGTGTAAATAGTTACCTGGTATGGAAGTTCTATAAAATATGTCTCTGTGTGTTTTTATCCAGCTCTATCCCCGTGTTTGTACTTATTTGCCTTCCCTTGAAGATTAACTCTGCCATGTTTACTGCCTCTTCAGTCACTAATTAGTAGATATGTTTGAGAAGAGAATTAATTGACTCTCTTGCTCTGTCTGTCACGATCATAAAGCCAGGCAAATACGACAGCTGTTGGGAGAGACTTCTGATGTTCCTTTTGCTTTTTATTTAGTGTGATTTCAATTTAATTTTTGGATGAATGTGCAGGAATCCTCCTTTTAGTGCTCAGGCTGTTGTTTTTCCCTCTGACTTCATATGCAACAAGTCTCTGCCTTAATGAGAACCAATAGGTCTCACTTTGAAAAGGGCACTTTTGTGAGTATCTTTGACTCACAAGCCCGTGATGTGCTTTGTGTGTGATGGGAACATTCAAATCTGACCTTGTCCAACAGGAAGATTGTTTCCAGCTTTAATGAAGCAAAGCCTGCAAACAGAAGTGGTGTCTTTCACTAGAATTGCAGACACAAGGGGAGGGGGAGGGAAAGGGGAAGGAGGAGATGCCTTTTAGGAGGGACTCTAACAAGCTACTGGGCTGGTTTACCCCCTTTAACTTCTGTACTCCTCCTGTGTGTCACGACAAAGCCTCAAGGGTTGCTGAAGGAACCTCAGCAGTACAACCAAAATTGGGTGGCTTGTCCCATTCCTGAAGCACTGAAACCTTCAAAGGGAATGTGTCATGACAGATCCAAGAAAAACAGCACAGGATAATCAGAAAACCAGGGGGTTTGTATCCCTATTGCTCCTAGAGAAGAGGGAAGGTGCTTCTGAGGTTACTGAAGTGTGTTGTGTCCCTACAGTGGGGCTGGTCCTGTGCCTGCAGCTTCTGGGGCTGAGCAGACAGCAGAGTCTTGGGGTTTTTGGTGGGGTTTTTAGTGTTCATGTGTGTATGGGGGTGTTGTCTGTCTTGGGGACACTACAGCCAAGTATTTTATCCAATAACCTTGGCTAAGATTTGGAGACTCTTCCATCTTCCTTAAACATCAGAGAACTTTATTTCCTAGTGATCAACTTTGTTCTTGTAACTTTCTGAACACTGAGCAGCAAAATCCAAGTCTGACCAGTAAGTCCAACTGGGAGTTCATTTCATCAAGTTAATTAAAGGAACAATTTAACAAGCTTGCACAAGAGATGCTTAAAACCCAGGGATGTGTGAAGTGACTCTCTCCTTTAAGCCTTCCCTCTGAATGCTTTGAATATCTTTCATATCCCTGCCTGCTGCAGTAGGACAATATCCTGGTCTAGGAGTTTCCTTGCATTGAAAACTCCTTTATACTTTAATCCAGGATGACCACTGGTGGCAGAAGGAGTGGAATTAAGGCCCTAATTACAAGGATCTCATGCTGTGACAAGCACTGATTTTGCTTGCAAGCAAAGTCTCTGCGAGATCCCTGATGTTTTCAGGCAGGCTTCTGGTGATTAAGGGGAGCTTGGCAGAAGATGGTACTGAGAAAGAGCTCAAGCTGCAGAGCTGAATCCATAAACTTGCTCAGTTCATTAAAAGAAGGCTTTGAGGTCTCGATTTTTATTTTCTTTTAATTTTGTAGAACTTGCTATGAAATGTCTCTATTTAGCCATTATCATTTTAATGATTCTTTTTTTTTAAGTGCAAGCAATTTTGCTGGTTTTTTTCTTTCCTTTCACATCTACTTTATGTTTTCAGAAAGCTGATATTTTATGGAAATGCAGCATTTGTTTTCTATGTATCATAGAATCTCAGACTGGTTTAGATCAGAAAGGACCTTAGAGATCATCTTGTTCAACTCCCTGCCATGGACAGGGACACCTTTCACTAGTCCAGGTTGCTCATAATTAGAGATTATTTACATTTTCTTTCCAAAATAATCCTATAGACTTTCTGATTTTGAGTGATACAAAGGAAAAGCAGAATTAATGTCTGTGTCAGCCCTTCCTGACAGGCATGGGGGCTTATCTGCTGCTCAGCCCCAGGCAGTGCATTTGTCTTTCTCAGTGCTTTGATGCTGCTTCCATCTGAGCTGTCCCTGTGCTGGCAGTTGTTGTACCTCCAGCCTGACACAGGTCAGATGTTGACAGACCTTGAGTCCATCATGTGAAGTGGCCACCAAGCAGCTGTTTGCTGCTGGTCCAAAATAAGATATGGATTCTCTCAGTTCTGGAGAATTACTGTCAAAAAAAGACAGAAAACCACCCCAGATTTGTTGTTAAAATAACACAGATACACCCTGCACATTAAAACTGGGCAGGGGTGGGGAAAATTAAACAATTAAGCTCAAACAATGTGCTGGGTTTTTTTGGAGAGGAGGTTAATAATTTTTGGAAGATTTTAATCTGCTTATGCATTTTTGAAAATTATTTTGAACATTATAAAAAGTAGAGTTGGGGGAGAAAAAGAAACATTTTTCCATCCAAAAATCAACAGGGATAAATGTCATCCTCTCACATGAATGGAATGAATGAGGAATATTGAAGGGCACATTTGAGCTCTTTGATTTACACAATAAGAACAGCTTTGGAGCAGGGATGATATCTGAAGCCAGCTCTTTAGGGAGAAGTAATAGTATTTATTATCCCAGCTGTGATAAAGATAGATGGAAGCTTGTCCATTTTTTCCAGCTGTGTCAGCTGCAGACACTGAAGACTGGAAGGAATCCTGTAGAATTCTTGTATTCTTTTCCCTACATGTTGGAAACAGACTCATCTGTTTAATGAACTCTTGATCCAAACATTTGTATTCTTTTGGTCCTCCTTGTGCTTTTAATTTTTGGGGTGGGTTGGCCCTGGTGCAGGGAGATGTGAAGGGGGGTCACAGTCAGTCCATCACAGGTTGTTTCTGCTCAGAGAGAGGAGTCAGAGTCCTTCTACCACTCCAGTGTGGGGTTCCTCCCACGGGAGACAGTTCTCCACCAACTTCTCCACTGTGAGTCCTTCTCACAGGCTGCAGTTCTTCACAAGCTGCTCCATTTCTTCACAAGCTGCTCCAGTGTGTCACTTCTCCAAAAGGTCAGTCCTTGAGGCACAGGCTGTTCCCACAGGACCACAAATCCTACCAGAAAACCTGCTCCAGGGTGGGATCCTCTCTCCACAGGTCTGCAGGTCCCTGCCAGGAGCCTGTTCCTGCACTGGCTTCCCATGGGGTCACAGCCTCTTTCGGGCCTCTGCTGCACTGTTGGCTCCACCAGGGGCTGCAGGTGGATCTCTGCTCCCCCAGGGACCCCCACAGGCTGCACAGGAACCTCCTCCAGCTCCTGGAGCACCTCTTGCCTCTCTTGCACTGACTTTGGGATCTGCAGGGTTGTTTCTCCCACATCTCCCTACTCCCAACCACAATTACTTCTGTGCAATACCCTTTTCCCCCTTCTTAAATGTGTTATCCCAGAGCCATTCCCACTATCCCTGATGGGCTTCTCCTTGGCCAGCAGTGAGTCCATCCTGGATCTGTCTGGCATTAGCTCTGCCAGACATGGGGGAAGCTTCTGGCAGCCTGGCAGCCTCTCACAGAAGCCACTCCTGTAGCCCCCCCTCCTCATAGAACTTTGCCAGGCAAACTCAATACAACTTTATATCAGCAGATGATCAAATCCCACTAACCTCAAAAGCACATCTATGTCTAAGGTAACCAGTTTGTTTCCAAGAAACTCCAGTTCTACCATTTGCTGAATGCTTTTGTGTGTCTGCAGTTCGAAACTTCAGTGTTGAGATCCTCCTCATTGGTCTGTCAAAGCCAGCACAAGTGTTTGGACAGGATTGATGCATCAATCATTCTGTGTGTTGGAGGATCATGAGATCATGGAATCATAGAAAGTCCTGGATTGGAAGGGACCTTAAAGACCATCTCATTCCACCCCCTGCCATGGGCACGGACACCTTCCACTACCCCAGGTTGTTCAGTTTCCCATCCAACCTGACCTTGAAAACTTCCAGAGATGAGACATCCACAACTTCTCTCAGCAACTTGTTCCAGTGCCTCACCACCCTCTGAGTAAAGAATTTATTCCCAACATCTAAACTAAATGTATCCTCTTTCAGTTTAAAATTATTCCCCCTTTTCCTATCACCATCTGCCTGTAAAAAATGTCTTTCTGCCTCCTTTTTCTAAGCCCCTTTTTTGTGGAAGGCCACGATGAGGTGTCACAGAGTCTTTTCTTCTGCAGGCAGAAGATCCCCAGCTCTCCCAGCCTGTCTCCGTAGGAGAGGTGCTTGTTACTATTCCCTTGGCAATAAATAGCCTGCACTGTTTCTGTTTAGTACAATGTTGTTTCCTTAAACATCTCTTGCTTTATAAGCACACATAAGTCAACCTGCTGCCATCCCCACGAGTTCAAAACCATTAGAGCTGCTGGTAATGGCTGGGCCCTTTTGTTGTGCTCTCATCCAGACAATTCCTGCTACTGTGCCTTTTGCTTCACAGCAGCCCATCTGGTGACCCAGATTAGCTGGCTTTGTCCCAGCCTTCTCTCATCTCTATCTCACTTGCCTAAAATATCCAGTAATATTCAGGGCATTGTCTCTGCCACCACACACCAAGAGCAGGTTTTTGCTAAAGGAACTGTCCAGGATCAGCCAGGAATTTTCTGCTTATTTTTTTCTTACTTCCAGGATTATCTTGCCCAGATGAAACCCTGGGGAATAGTCAAAATACTCATTTCTATCCTCATCCCTGGAAGTGTTCAAGGCCAGACTGAATAGGGCTTTGAGCAACCTGATCTCGTGGGTGGCACCTCTCATGGCACCACTTATGGCACCAGAGTTAGAAGAAGATGATCTTTAAAGGTCCTCCCAAAACAAACTGTTCTATGATTTTAGCTAGTCATGGGCAATAAAAATGAGGACCAACCCTCAGGAATGCCAGTGATCCCAGAAGACTCTCCACTGACATGCACCACTTCACTGAGATCAGCTCAGTTCATTGAAACAGAGACATCCCAGTTGGCCAAGGAATGGGAAACTCTTCAGGAATGAGAGAACGTGTTCAGCCTTACAAAATGAAGACTGAGAGAGAACAGGTTGGGTGGGAGCAAAAGGAGTGAGATTTAAATGAAAGGCCACTGAGGGTCAGGATAAAACAGGTAGAAGAAGAATCTGGAGGCATGTAAGGAGGAAATGCCAAGGTTTCTGGTCTCAGACTTTGCAAAGCCTCTCAAGAAGAGGAGGGAGAACAAAGGCCAACTGTGTTCTAAGCAGAGCATATTAAATATTTGAAAGCAACTGTGTAGGATCAAGGCTCTGACAAATGGGGTTTAAACTGGATTGTGGAGAAGTCTCTAATTTTTATCTTTCCATGCCTTCAAATCAGAGCACCCCAGAATTAAGACCCTGAGATGAGCTCAGTTGGTTAAAACGTGTTGTAATAATGCCAAGATCATGGGTTCAATCCCCTGTGTGGGCCATTGACTGAAGAGCTGGACTCGATGATCCTTGTGGGTCCCTTCCAACTCAGAATAGTCTGTGATTCTGTGATTAAACTTAGTTCACTGCTGATGTAAAAAAAAAAGCACAGATCTGTCTCAGTTGGGTCACTGTCTGAATCTGCTCGAAAAACTGAACACCTGCTCAAGGCTGGTGGGACTGGATGATCTCAGAGGTCTTTTCCAACCTTAACAATTCTGTGATTCAAAGATCAAAGACACAAATGGGAAAAACCTCTGTTAATGGCCCATTAATAACCTACTAGCACTGAAAGAGGATGCCCGTGGGATTCTGAATCCCTGGATCCAGGGATGGGTTAGCACAGCCAGCCCTATAGTGCAGGTTGCTTGGGAGCTCTCAGAGACACACAAGAAGAGAAGCATCAGGGGCAACATTTGCACTGAAACTGAGACAAAATCAACAAGAAATGCTGCAAAGGAGCCACTAAAGCCTTACCAGGAGCACCTTTTCTCTGGAGACAGGCTGGGAAAACTGGGGCTGTTCAGCCTGGGGAAGAGAAGACTCCAAGGAGACCTTAAAGCCTCTTCTAGTGCCTAAAGGGGCCCTAAGAGAGCAGGAGAGGGACTTGGAACAGGAGCCTGGGGGGACAGGATGAGGGGAATGATTTTAAATTGAAGGAGCTTAGATTTAGATTTGATATTAGGAAGAAATTCTCCCCTGTGAGGGTGGGCAGAGAAGCTGTGGCTGCCCCATCCCTGGGACTGTCCAAAGCCAGGCTGGACGGGGCTTGGAGCAACCTGGGCTGGTGGAAGGTGACCCTGCCCATGGCAGGGCTTTGGAACCAGATGATCTTTACCATCCCTTTCAACTCAAACCATTTTATGATTCTGTGATATTAAGAAATTATTAGGTCTGATAGTTTGTCCCTGTCTCCTTGTGAAGCTGAGGGAGGATTTACCTCCTGCCACTGCAATGTGGACACTCTATCTGATTCAGTAGATAACTCCAAAACAAAGAGCCTTTAGCACTTTTCCACCACCTCATTCCATGCTGGAGTTCAGCCCCCACGTCCAGCTTTGGCATTTCAGTCCAGCCTGCTCCTGCTGTGAGCTGACATTGATGTTTCTCCAACCCCACCCTTCCTCCTCCACCTACTGACCACCCACTCACAGATCCTGATGGGAGGAAGGGATGACTTGCCAGATCATTAGGCTTTTCTTAATGAACCTTCCTCAGCTACAGGATCTGCTCTATTTAGTGAAATGTCTCCAGGCTTTTGGTCAGACTGGCTTAAAGCACCCAAACTTTTAAGGAGAGAGACGTGCTGGGCTGGGAGAGCTCAAATTATGGCTCCTGAGATAGTAAGTCTTGCCTGGGTGATGGGGAGGGGAGGAGAAGGACCCATCACCTACATACTGTCATGATCATTTAGCCAACAAAGTGGTCTTTGCTCTCCAGGGGCCTTGATAACAGTTAAAATCTGCTCTTTTTTGGATTTGTTTAGATGTCTTATTTTTTTATTAACTTGCACCATTTCCATCTCTTCATGATTTTTTTTTGCCCCTCAGTTGCAAGTTACATTTACATCTCTGACCCAGGAATCCTCCACTTGCAACTCTCCTTTCTGATCTCCAACATTTATAATATATCTTGGCCAGAGGTTGTGCTTGATTTCTTCCAGATTAAATAAGGTTTAGAGCTGTTTAACATACTGCAGTCCCAACAACTAATTAATTATTGTATTTCCCCCTTTACTTCCTGAGGAATAGTATAAAGATACAAAGCAAATGTTTATAGGAAAACATTTGCTGCAGTCAAGTTTTTGAGTGTTTTCTTCTTTACTCTTTTCCTTTCTGCTCTCCATAGTCTCTGCTACAACAAATACTGAATATGAGAGCAAAACCCCCTAAGGATACAGATCTCTGACCTTGGACAGGTAAGAGTAACAGGAACCACTCTGGGGCTTGGCTTTGTCTTTGGCATCCCTCTTGAAGTTGACTTTTCCAAGTTCAGGTTCCTCATAAGTTCCCAGCACAATGCCAACTTCCTTTATCCAACTTTTTTTTGTCCTCTTGGAGAAAAAAACCCACTTATTTTTCTGGAAGAAAAAGCCCTGATAGTGACTGCAGGACTTCAAATGTTGATGATGAAAGCTCCTGCAGCTGAAGTGTGCCAGCCAGGGTCACAGGGCACACAGAAGAAAGACTGAGCAATGTGCTATTTTCAGCAAATGCTGCTGTACTGGCAGCTTCTGCAGAGCAAACCAAGCCTGAAGCAAACTTTGCTGAAGCTGAGACCAATTAATAAGGGAGAGAGAGCCAGCATTAAGTTCTCTGGAATGACAGGCACATTTCCCTTTAAACTGGTATATTAAATATCTTTTCTTGCACTCTCATTTGAGGTCCTCTCTTGGCCTGCTAGTCCTTTTGTCTTGCCTCTAAAACAATCTCTGAATTTTATTTAATTTTTTTCTTCTATTTTTTCATTTATCTGAATTTTATTCTACACTTTTGTTTTCCTTTGCTGAGCTGATGATCTGCTTGGGAAAGGGCTCACAAGTCTCTGTTCAGCACTTTTTTTGGGTTGCTTGTGATTTGTTATCCCTTAGAATTCAGTTTAATTGGTGAAGCTGAGCCAGCTTGCAGGACCCTGGGCTTCTTGTGCAGCCTTTGGAAACAGTTTGAGGTTTTCAGTCATGTGGAAACAGGTTGAAACCCCTTGTTTTATGTACTTAGAGCTGGATGGGCTGGTTCCTTCCTCTGGGGTGTGAATGTTGATAGAAAATCCACTGATCATTAATGAATTTTAGTATTCCATATCAATATTGGTCTAATGGAAAGTTCCCTTCCCATGGCAGTTGGGGTGGAACTGGATTGTTTTTAAGTCAGATGATCTTTGGGTCCTTTCCAGCCCAAACCATTCCATGATTCCAACTATGACAGTAAAATTGTGCACCTACTCTGTGACAGCATCACAGCACCAGGGGAGGTTTAGGTTGGTTTAGGTTGGTTTAGGTTCAGGAAGAATTCCTTCACTGAAAGAGTCCCCAAGCCTTGGAAGAGGCTGCCCATGGAAGTGGTGGGATCACTGTCCTTGGAAGTGGTCAGAAAATGAGTAGATGTGGCACTTCACAATATGTTTTACTGGACCTGGGGGCATTTTGTTAAGGTTGGACTTGATGATCTTGGAAGATTTTACAACCTTAATAATTCTGTGAATTCTTCCCTCTGTTTCATTAGCAGTTCATTAAATGTTTTAATAACCAGACATTGAGATTTTCTCTTACTTTAGAGACACTGATCTGCCTTGAGTGCTCCACACAAGGGTGCACAAATGGACAGTTCCAGTGCCAGTCTTTGGATCTGCAGGGAATCACATCTCAAACCCAACTCTCATTTAAAAATACAAGATATTTTTACAAATCCTGAAGAATTTAAGTGCCTCAGCACTCTGGGAATCCATGGGAGCCAGACATTATATGTGGATGGAAGTCTGAGATCTGCTCAGTGATGATCTCACTACCTTATGTGCATGTCAGGTACAAAAATGATTTGGAAATCTGTTATTCAGTGACCAGCCTCAAAATCACATTACTAATGAACAGAATAAATGGAAAACATGTTTAGAAGTCTTAGAGGCAATAATTTATAGCTGTGGTGTTCTACAAAGAGAAACCATAGAAGGTTTGTATGTAGAGAGTTTATTTTAGGTTTATTGGTCTGAATAGTATGATAAGAAAAGACAGAGAAGCTCTTCAGGACTTCAATATGCTTTGCTTAATGAAAAAAAAACCCAACCAACTTTCTGAATAAACTCTTCTTGCCCTAAAGTCATGTTTTTACCTCTTTGCCCTAATTATGAAAAGATTTAACTATTCAATTCTATTCTATTCTATTATTATCCAATGTCAAACTGTGCTGTTGCCACCAGAAGAAGACCTGGAGATGACATCCTTTGCAGTTATAGGTGGGAAAGCATTTTATGCAGCAGAACTGGAGCCCAGAGGTTCATTTTTTCCCCACTGTGACCCAGAGGTCTATTCAAGTCTCCAAGTGCTTGGGAATTTTGTCTGAAGTCTCTCCCCTTCTGCTGAATCCAGGTAGGAAGGTTGACAAGGGTTATGCAGCAAGAACAGTAGCTCTAAATTTGATCTGAGTCCCCAAGTCTCATTGATTTCATTAATTCAGTAGAAACATTCACAAACTGTCTCATCCCTTGTATCAGTGAAGGCACAAAGATGTGATTCAAATGTGGCCAAGCTGTCAAAAAACTGGGCCTGAAAAGTGAAGGAAGAGAAAAAAGAAGCCTCACTTGTGTGGGAGAATCTGTGGTATGAGCAATTATTATACCTTTTGATTAGTTTGCCTTGAAGCAGCCATCAGAATCTCTCAGACAATTCTATTCCTGCTGGTGATTTCTCTCCAGTCAGACATCCCTAATTAGCATTTCCTGAGGAACACCAACAGCCTCCTGCAAGGCTGCAGTTCTCCTGCCCCTGCCAGAAGGAACACAGCAAAACACTGAACATCTCTGCAAGGGAGCCAGTTCAGCCCCTGCCTGATGCACATCAAAGACAATGGCACTGATGGTGTTCCCAGACACAATTGGAAAGATCAAATGACCTTTCAGGCCATTTGTGTTGCCTGCCTTGAAAAAATGGGATCCCACACTACCATTCCCAGGGGGAAGAAGACACTTATTATCTTATGGCAGGGCAGGTTGGGTTGGAGAGGTATTGGCTGTTATCAGCTCATCTGAGATATTTGGAGAGTACAGACAAAGGGTTTGACACTCTTACCTTTTCTCTGGGTCTGAGGAGCAGCAGATTTCAAAGCAAGACCAACTGTTCCAAGTTTAAACCCAGTTGTTGATCACTGACACATTTTGAAAGGAGAACAGGGTTGATGTTGGAGGGACAGAAGGATCAGAGAATATGCTGAGGTGGAAGGGACCCTCAAGGATCATCCAGTCCAACTCTTAGCCCTGCACAGGGCCAACCCCAAGAGTCACACCCTGTGCCCCAGAGTGTCATCCAAATGCTCCTGGAGCTCTGCCAGCCTTGGGGCTGTGCCCACTGCCCTGGGGAGCCTGGTCAGTGCCCACCACCCTCTGGGAGAAGAACCTCTTTCTAATATCCAACCTAACCCTGCCCTGGCTCAACTCCAGGCCATTCCCTGGGTGCTGTCCCTGGTCCCACAGAGCAGAGCTCAGTGCCTGCCTCTCCACTGCCCCTCACCAGGAACTTGTAGACTGTGATGTCAAACGACATTTCAGACACTTGTGTTCCCTGCCTTGAAAAAATCCCAAACTACCATTCTGGCAGCATTCACAGGGGGAAATTATGCTGTCTTGTACCACAGAGGGTTTGGTTGGAGAGGTATTGGCTGTTATCAGCTCATCTGAGATGTTTGGAGAGTACAGACAAAGGGTTTGACACTCCTGCCTTTTCTCTGGGTCTGAGGAGCAGCAAATTTCAAAGGAAGAGCAATTGTTCCAAGTTTAAACCCAGTAGCTGATCGATGACACCTTTTGAAAGGAGAACATGGTTGATATCTGAGGGACAGAGGGATGTCACCCAAGGGAAATTTATAGAGAGAGAAACAGTGAAAAATTAAAAACATTCTCTTCTCCAATAAAATGTTGCTGTGCACTTTCTTCTGTGAGAGGTAGGAAGGGCCACTTTGATCTTGGCAGAAATCAAGTGGGATATAAATCTTTGGTGGTCATGTGGGTGGTGTCCATGATTAATTTCAGGGATGTGATTTGTGAGGACTACCAACATGGCCCAGAGAAGCTGTGGCTGCCCCATCCCTGGGAGTGTCCAAGGCCATGTTGGATGGGGCTTGGAGTACCTGGGATAGTGGAAGGTGTCCCTGCCCATGGCAGGGGGTTGGAACGAGATGATCTTTAAGATCCCTGTGGCAGGTTTGACTTAGCTGTTGCCAACCCTGGACTGGCCCCACTTCCCCCTCCCAGAAACTTCCCAGCAAAGGCAAGGAAAAAAAACTGAAAAGAAACGCACTCAAAAGAAACTGAACTGAATAAAAAGAATAAATTATATTTCCTAATATTCACAATCACACTGTATACACAGTACACAGGATCCCACCCCCAGGGGAGAGGGAGAAAGGGAAGAAGGGGAGTGAAGATAGGGAGGACACAAACCCAACCTAACAAAAGCAAACTAGAAAAACTTAAACCAAATGAATCACACAGACATAATTAAAAACCTCAAAGAAGGGGAACAGGCATGAAACAATCTCACCCAGGACAGGAGAACCACCAACAACTGGAGGGATCAGACTCCAACCACCTCCCACCAGCTCCTCGGCCAGGAGAGAAGAGACTAAACCACTCTCCCCCCTGCTACATGGAAGACACGTGTGGAATACTTGTAACTTCCTTGGATACAATGGTTACTGGGGAAGCCATAGGCCAAACCATTACAATCCCTTCCAACCCAAACCATTCTGTGATTGTATCCACCATGTGATGTGGTGCCTCAGATTCAGGATCTTCTAAAGCAGAGCTGTAAGTGCATTAATCATCCTTTTTCTCCCCTCAATACCCTGGAGCTCCTACAGGCTCAGTGCTGTTGGTTCCCAGCTGTGTCCTGGTAAATCTGCTCTCCCATCTCCGTGGGAAATGCTGCAACCATGAGGGTACAACCTGGAGAAGCTTGTTTTGCTACTCTGTGCAAACACAGAGTGAAGCTTTCCAAGTGCCTTAACAAAGCCAGAATTTGCACTCCTGAAATACCTTGGGCTACCCCTCCGTGACTTGTGTTTCCTCCTGGGTTTGCCACGAGGCTAAATCTTGAATAAGACATTTATTTCCTCTTTTAATAACTTTTTGCACTCTGTCTTTCAACAAAAGCCCTTTCTGCTCCCTGCAATCCTCTCTCCACACCTCCCAGCCCCTACTTGCTAAATGCTAAAGAAACCCCAATCTGTGTGCTGATTAATTCCAAGTTACTTATGGATTGATTGGCTTGCCAGCACTTGAAAATTGGCTGATCAGACTAAGTGCAATAAAGAACAGCTGATCAGGCAGGTGTGGTTTTAACTTGTGCTACAAGTGGTGGCTTTGAGTCTTTGTTCTTTATTCAGATTTTATTCTTTTAAGCCTGCAATAAGGTAAGATTTGTGAGTGCCCACTAAGCTGCTTTGGTGGTGCTTGAGGAGTGGTTGTTGCAGGTTTTGGGGTTCAGTTTGCAGTCCTTGTTGATCTAAATGTGCACTCTGACCTTTATATTTTTGTATAACTTATTCAGTGTGTTGCCCTCATGGATGTTGGTTGGGGCATGTAGAAGCTGATCTGATCTTGCAGAGTTTTTGGGAAAGCTGTTGCTGTTTCTATTCCCATTTCACTAAGAAAGTTTCAGTCTAGGTGATAAATAAAGGCTGTTGGGTACTGCTGGTGGAAGTATTGGTGTTACTACAGTACAGTTGTTACTTTTATTTTTCCTTGAGAGTTGACAGAAATCTTTACACATGGATGGATTTTTTTTTTTTGTGACAATACTGACTGTCCCAGGTCAGGATGCTGTTGGAGAAGATGAAAGAAGTCTCAGAAGTCTCGGTGCTGTTCCTGCTCCTTCATGACTCTGTTGGTTGCCACCACCCTGATCCTTCTCAGTGTGTATTTGCTTTGAAATCTCAGGATGGTTTGGGTTAGAAAGGACCATAAAGGTCATCCAGTTCAACCCCCTGCCATGGGCAGGGACACCTTCCACCAGCCCAGGTTGCTCAACCTGGCCTTGGACACTTCCAGGGATAGAGCAGCCACAGCTTCTCTGCCCAACCTGTGCCAGGGCCTGCCCACCCTCACAGGGAAGAATTTCTCTGTAACATTGAAGTTATTTCTGTTTGAAATCCACTTTGCTTTGCAAAAAAGTAAAGAAATCTGTCAGACTTTCAGACCTGTGTTTTGTTCTTTTTTTTTTTAATAGGTTTTAGCTGGTGTTCCCTTAATTCTGGGTTTTGAGTGTTACAAGGTAGAACTGGCATGATTTTTTTTCTGTTCTATTTTGCCTTTCATTTCAATATTGCTACTGATGTTGGTGTTTATCCAAGTGACATAAACTCAGTTTGATCTGACTCGATTGATTTTTCTATTTGCTGAAAGCAACCCTAGGAAAATATTTGTGTAGCTCAAATGGATCTATAGAGACATGCTGGATTATCCATACAATCCTTTATCAGCACTGTCAGTTCTTCTGTATCTAATTCTGACACTTCCGTGGCCCCATTATTGAGAGATCTGAGAATACCAGTCTTTTTTTTTTTTAATCCTGACAGCTCCCTTAAGAGATAGGGACATAATATTGTCTCTCTTTTCCAGTTGGCTGAAACCCATGAGATGGAGCCTGGATTTATTAATTTCTTTTGAGCAACATTCAACCTTTTCTGATTCTCTGACTCAGCTATTTAGGGACCACAGGCCAATTAAGAGGCAGGTTCTTAAAGGTAACTGGATTTCCAAAAGACACATTGAAATACTTACATGGAATTGACTGGAAATAAGGCTATAAATCCTGTTTAAAAAAAAATATTTGGGACATGGGATTTAAACATTTTGATTACTCAGGTCTTATAATAGTGCATAAAAAAGCACTGCATGTCTTTCTAGGAGCCTGATCTGAGCTGATTTCCACAGAACAGTGTCTGTAATTCCATTAAAAGCAACTGAATCTGAACCTCGAGACTAATCCCTGTCCCTTTGCAGTTGGTGGGACTGTGGGGACAGGAAAACAAGAGTATTCCTTAAAAAAGAGTAATTAAATTTGATGTCTGTTGAGTTGATGTGTCAGGATCAAGGGGAAAACCCCCAACTTTTACCCAAGAACTTGACTTGTGTAGACATTTAAAATCCAGGTTGCCAATCCAAGCTGGTTATTGAGGCTCCCTCCAGTTTTGACAGAGAATTCCAGAGGGTGACTGATCCCAATTAAGGTGAATGTCTCCCTACCTTGATTTCAGACACCTTATTTAGTGTAGACAACTGGCTTAGCCTTTACCTGTTCAGTGACATGATAAATCCTGCCCTGATTAAACAAAAAAAAGAAAAAAAAGAAAAAAAAAGGGAGGTAAATATTATGCACAGACATCTATAGCCATTCAAACAATCCATACTGGTAGTGGTGTAGATGTTTTTTTTTATCACAGCTTCTGCAGAAACTCTGATTTTTGTTCCATAAATATCAAACAAAATGATCAGAGCACCTGGAATAGTTCTTAGGTTGCCTCCGACAAGTTAAGCTTTTAAAGAGGAAAACAAACAAACAAAAAACAACAGGCAAGTGGCTTGACTTGTTTTCCCAAAGTGTGTGATTTCTGGAGAGCAGCAATGAGGTGCTAAACGTGGCTCAGAAGGAAACCTTTCCTGAGAAGGAAACATTACTTTCTATTTTGAGGTGTGGACATCAAACCCTCCTCTCTGTGCTGTAAATGACAGAAGAGGAGGAAAACAAGAACAGGGTTTGCAACTGGGACTGAAGTTATCAACTATTTCAAGTTGTTTCTTGTTGACCTGATCGTGGTCAGCACATTTTTGTATCTTCATCTTACCTCAACTTGTGTTTTCAGGCTTCAAACTTCTGCTCTCGGACACTTCTTGCTGTGGAACCACAAATCAGGCTCAGGTGCCTCCTGCAAATCATCCCCATTGTGGCCTTGACAGTGGAGGTTTGATTGGATCTTTTATTCCTGAGAAGAAACTTTGTTTTCCACATGGGACTCTTTTTTTTTTTTCCCTACTCTGTTACAAAAAGTACTGAGAGAGAACCTTATAATTTAGAGAAAATTGAGATCTGCAGCTGCTGGGGCTGACAGGGGCTGACAAACCCTTTTCCTCGGGTTGTGTCAATTGTGTTGTTACAGAACATGCTGAGCCTGGATCCATCCTGCCTTTTTTTTTTTCTTTTTTTTTTTTTGACATGTCCCCAGGAGTTGTTGTTTGCAGTGATGGATGAAATGGCTGCATTCAGGCAGCACTTTCCTTAGCGAGCTGCACTTTTTGGAGGACGATCAGTGTTTAATTGCAGGGTGGGATTGTAGTTGTTTTCACCAAGCAACCCAATAATGGAATGAAAAGGCCTTTTAACATCTGCAACTGCTGGGGAGGCTGCACGAAATAAAGGTTCAGAAAGCTCCAATGTCCTTTTCCACTCTGAAGCAATTTAGAAATTCTTTTTGCTTTATTTAATTTTTTTATTCATTTTCCTTTGGTTTTTTTAATGCCATCTTGTGATTTTTTTTTCATTTTGGATTTCTGTAACTGATAATGTTCTGAGATAAATGTCTGATTTCACTGAGCTTCCTTTGGTAGTTTTTTTTGTTGTTTTTGTTGTTCAGTTTGGTGGGATTTTGGAGAATTTGAGGTTTTGGGTTTTTTTTTTGTTTGGTTGGTTTGGGTATTTTGTTTTGTTGGTTTTTATTATTTCTGTAACAGAATATCCTGTGATAAATGTCTGATTTCACTGAGCTTCCTTTGGGGGTTTTGTGTTTGTTTTTTTTCCTTTGTTTTTGTTGTTGGTTAGTTTGATGGGGGTTTGGAGGATTAGGGGGTTTGGAGGATTAGGGGGTTTGGAGGATTAGGGGGTTTGGAGGATTAGGGGGTTTGGGTTTTTTGCCTCTATCTGGTTTCCCCTTACTTGCTCTTTCTCCTGCTTTGTGACTCTGTGATGACATTTAACCCTCCTCAGAACATTAAAGGTGTAAAAGAAGAGCAGCTCTGCTTTGATTTGGATGGTGTAATGTTACAGTTGTTCCTGAGGTTAAGAAGTCTGTGATTTTTATATACAGAATTTTGTCTTCTTGGTCCAAGAAAAAAAATATAAAAATGAAATGTTTCTGCTTACAATTAATATTTGGGTGATAAAGCATGAAAAAATCTGAAAAAACCTGAATATCACATTCATCTTCAATGCTGTCAATCAAACAAAAAACCAGATCCTTCTAGAAAGCAAAATTTGTTTCTCTTTCTGTGCATAAAGGAAATTTTACCCTTAAAATAACAGTCTCTGGGCACACCTATAAAGGAAGGATATTCAGGCTGGATCATCCACTAAATCCCACCATCAGTGATGCTTTTCTTGTTCTTTGCCCAGGCACCTGTTGGAGTCCTGGAACACAAGATATTATTGGGAAGAAGGAATTAAAAGAAATAAAATAGCAAAGGATTTTATTCCCCCCACAGTCACTTTTATTACAGAGTAGATAAACAGAAATGGGTTTTCTACAAATGGCCATGAATTTGCATTCACAGAAAACTGCCCCCTGCAGAGAAATAATTTAATGACACCAATTTATCTGTCAATCTATGCAGATAATAAATCCAAGATTTAAATAATGGTGTCACTAACATGAGACAGGAAACTGAGAGTGAGTTTATTGGGCCAGAAAGGGCCATTTCAAAGAAATGAGTGTCATTCCCTCCACCATTTGCTTCCCAGGATCCAGGTCAGTGCAAGGTAAGTCCACACGTGAATAATAAAAGGTGAGTTTTTCCCCAAGTTTAATCTAAATGGAGTTAGAATGAACCTCCTCCCTTCTCCTGGTGACGTTTGTCCTCAGTAAATCCCAGTAAATATTCATGAACTGCCTCATTCCTGCTGGCAAACCTTGGTCTTCGGGTTCTTGGTGTTTTAGGACGTGATATTTGGTGTCTGTAATGTCCTATATAAGTGCCCATTGTGTACAGATCGCCCAGGAAGGGAGCCCAGGGGCCAAAATTAACCTTCTATCACACAGCCATTTGCATTTATTCAAATGCTTTTACATTTTAATTCTTCCTATCTATTAAATGCAGAAAACAAGTGTAGGAAAGGAAGATGTTTGTGTTCATGGACAGGTTGATTCAATCTCTGACTTCACAGAACCCAATTTTAGCCCTTTTCACTCAGAATTTCCCTTTATTTGTGCTTCACAGTCCAATGCTGTGATTATTAAGCTGTGAGCTGTTCTTGAGGGTGAGCTTGTGAAGAGAAAAACCCAACCTGAAAACTCTCTTTACAAACCCATTTTTTGGCACAGAAATAGTTCTGTGGAGTTCTGCCTATGGGTTTTTTAATTGGTTCTATTTTCCATGTTTACAGAAATAATAAGCTCCATGTGGTCTCTTCTCCATCATTTATTTCCTGCTCCTAACCAGCCTTAGAAAAATTTAGAAGAGATGTGCCTGTGTTTCCTTGGAAAGTCAAACTGACCCCTAAAAATATGACAGCAGTGATGCAAAAATCTATTTATTCCTTAAAAATCTCAGGCAATGAATGCTCAATTAACTAACTGAAACCTTAAATTAATCTCTATAAATAGTATTATCAGTAGCAAGTAGGTTTGGGATGATCCAAAGAAGCCTAATTACTAGTAATCCAGTGCTTTAGAAGAGAAAGACAAGAGGGAAGAGGATGTAAGATATTTATTATTCCTTATCAAGCTCACAGCCTCATTTTCCTGAGCAGAGTAAGATGTTGCAAATTACCTGATTCCAATTTCTGCTCTTGAGTCCTGGATATTAGAAACTTAATAATGACATATTTGAGTGCAGGGGATGAGAAAGTTTTCCCAGAAGTTATAATAACAGCAATATTTAAATATGCTCCTTCTGATGATGCCAAGAACAGAAGAGGAATTTCTGGAAACCTGGTCCAAAAATTTAGCACAACTGGTTAGAAGGTAAATCTGTGCTCTAATCCTTACAGGCAGCTGAGTAGAGCAGTTGTCACTCTCCTGAAAGCAAATAGGATGTCATGAGGCAGCCCAAGGGATCCCCAGCTCTGCCTAAGCCACCATGGACAAGTGGCTGGAAGTTCTAATTAACTCCCAGAACCCCTCAGGGTGTGCAGCAATAATCCACCTCCTTCCTGGGAATCCCAACCAGTGGTCATTTTGTTCTGTAATTGAGGTTTGGCTCCAGAGCCTTTTGCTTCTCCTGCCCACTGGAGGGAAAGTGGTTTCAAAAGACATGAGGGAGAATGTCAGGACTCCTTTGTCCATGGGCTTGTGATGTGTCAAATGAACCATTTCCATTCTCCTGTGCAATCAGCCTGGACAGTAGAAAAGTCCATTAGGGCTAAACCTCCTCCTGATTTCTCCCAGACGCCCCATGATAGGAACAAACTGGGAAATTGCTTCACATTAAAGGCAGATTGTCAGAGTCGGTGCAGTCAGGGAAGAGACATTTCATTTCCTAAACAAAGAACCCCCTCACTTCTGGGCTGTGGCAATGAGGCTGTGCAGCAGTTTAATCCTTGCAGAGCTCTTCCTTTATCAGCCTACACACTATTATCCCTTTCACTGCTGGCTGGAGCTGCATTATAGACTTGTCACTCCTTATTAACTCGGTATTAACTCTTGAGCTTCTGCCAGGCTTCCCACCGAGCTGGGAAACCACCTCCAGGCTGGATTT